>OZ024833.1:10145654-10745654 GCA_964016985.1 Anodontia alba
CACTGTTTGCCATTAAATATGTGACTTTTTAGCAATAATCTGGATCAATTAATCTGATTGACTGATAATTAGAAGAGGGCGTGGCATCTTAATTTATTCCGTATGACAAGGGTTAAAGATATCAAAACTGCTTTTATGGGCCCCGCCATTTTGAATATTTAATGAGAATTTATGATGCCATAAACCTCAATCAAATATGCAATACTTAAATAAGCATTTGAATACTACTGTGTATATAGCTTCTCTCTAGACAGTTATTGAATCTGCTTGAAAACCACATAGATATTTATCACAAAGAATTTATCTAACATTTCGCAATTTTAAGTACCTCATTAAATTTATGTTTAAAATGGCGATGCTCTTGATAATGGCTGTACACGGCAGAACTGAGGGCGAGGGTTGTGGTCACGTAAAATCCATCTAAGCCCCTCCCCTCCATCCCCATCCCCCTTCCCTGTAAGGTTTGTACTGACCATTCCAAGGCGGCGTTTCTGATGTTGTTTACTATTTCTGTCATTGTATGTCTTTGCATGTATGCCCTGGTGATATTTTTTATTTTGGATAGCCGTTTTACCTAGTCTTTTCGGAGAGATGCTGTCCTTTTGGATTCCTCCTTGTAGCGTTTTGATTGTGGTGGCGTTGCTGTAAGTGCGTCCTTCTTTCCCTGTGGTGTCTTGGACAGAAGTTGTTAGGTAATTGTATCGATTCCTGCATCATTGCCTTCCTTTCTATTTACAATCTTTAAACGTATTGAAATTGTTTAGCTTTAATCCGATTTTAATCAAGTTTACATCTACATGCATGATTTTTCAAGATCTTTCATGTCAGGTACATGTTTGTTGCGTTTCCTGTTGTACTTCAAGTCTCTTAACCCAACCACATTAGGCTTTACAAAAATGCTCGTTCTAAACGGATCAAACTTGAGCTTTTATCTTTTTCAAATTGAATTTTCGCGATAGCTTTTCAAACGTTTTTATAAAAATAAAACTAAGATAAAAGTTATAGAACAAGGCAAGCGCCGACATCTCAGAGAGGTCTCGAGTTTGAAATGTCCATGTAATCAGATGAAGAGCTAACGATTTTCCAAAGTTCAATAGAATTTTAGTTAAAGAGGACCGCCCCTATTGACCTCTATGATCTGCCGAAACCTAGATAGAATTCAATATGAAGAATTAACGTTTTTTACTTAAAAAAAAAGGTAAGAGAAAAGTCCAGGGAGTGCCACAATCACAAACCGCAGCCCTTCCCAGACCCCAAGAGGAAGAGGAAACCGACAAATCTAAACAAGCACAAATCGAACAAACGTACGAAAAGCACTAAGATTAAGTCCAACCTCAACGGCTCGAACATCTTTTGGACCATTGAAAGTTGTTCGAAATATGGTAGTTCGAGTCATTGAGATTTAATAAATGCGCCAGGTAGGGATAAATAATGGCGATAATTTAGGGAATTCTTTCCGCTCTTCTATACAATACTGGTATGTTGAGTGTATGTATTAGATTCTAGTGAGTACACACAACATACAATTTCATGATAAGATAAGTAAATTTCCCTAAATATTTGAATTCTTGAGCTATCGGAAAATTTTTAAGGACAAAAAAAAACGAGCTCGAATTAGCCATGGTAAAAAGCCATCGGTGTTCGAGCTATTGAGGTTCGACTGTATTATCCTCATTAAAACTCATCTCATTGCCTAAGCGAGTTATGTATAAAAGTATCTTAGTGCGCAAGTTATTTTTAGAGACTCATGAAAAGGAAAAACACATGATTATGCCGGTTATAAAAATCAAATTCTAGGTTGAACGATTGCCTGTAAATTGCAATGAAATATCAAGTATTAAATAACGAGTGGCTATCGATAGTACAGAATACCTGAAAAGTGCATGTGGATGTCAGTCACGGACAGAAAATCTGCGGAATTCCATATTTTTGAAAATCTCCACCACTGCACATCACAGCTACTCAAAGCTACGTCCACGGAACGTTTTGGAGGTGTTGGGGTCTATATTCTTCCACAACTGTCATCCTTGCACAGTTTTTTTTTTGTTTTTTTTATAAAACAAATATACTCAACAAAATATTTAAAGGGTCAACAGTTTCAGTTTCCCTTTGATTAACATTCAAATGCAACCCGTCAGTTTGAATAATTATTCTGTGGATAATACTGCTATTTATAAGTCAATTTCAATAAGCTCTACAAGTTAGCAATACGTTCAGCTACCAAAGTGTCAATGGCGCAAACATTGTCAGTCTGGAAGAATCTGAGAAAAATGGGATTTTCTGAAAAAAAAATGATTTTTTTTACCCCAATATGATTTTTTCAGAATGTCTGGTATTTTCTGTTTTTAGTCGAAACAATGATTTATCCAAAACCAAATCTTGCTAATTCCACTTTTTTAGGGATAAAAGACACACAGAGGTCATCCCTTTAAGAGGCTGAAATTGCCTCGATAATTCCCCATAGGCCGTGAATAATCTATAAAGGGTAATTCTAGGAAAATGTGTGTTTCTTGATTAGAAGTAAAGTTTTCTCTGTGATTTTTTTTTTTCAGTTTAAAGTCAAGACATCACTAATCATGATCAGGTATATACCCTCTTTGTTTCCATGGATGTCACTTTCCTCTATACCAATTTTCCCCATCAAGATGGCATCCAGGCATGCGAGGAAATTTGGGAGGAAAGAAAAGTCAAGGACCCACCTACACAGACCCTGGTCAAACTTCTGACCCTCATACTCAAATGCAATATCTCTGAGTTTAATGGGAAACATTATCTCCAGGTCCAAGGCACTGCTATGGGTACCAAAATGGCACCTGCATACGCCAACATTTTCATGGGTCGTCTCGAGGGACAGTTGTTAAAGTTAGTGGCCCTGAGACCACTTTCATGTCTAAGGTTCATTGACGGTATTGACATGAAGTGGTTGCACGGCCGCGAGACTCTGACAGCTTTCCTCGACGAAGCCAACAACTTCCACCCGAGCATAAAATTTAAGGCTGAAATTTCAACCAAGCAGCACATATTTCTGGACACCACATCAAGTCTTGTAGGCGATACAATATCTGTTGATCTGATTATACATAACCAACAGATACACACCAGTATCTCCTACCCACAAGCTGCCACCCGAAACACTGCTTCAAAAATGTTCCTTACAGCCTTGCACTTCGTCTCAGATGTATCTGCTCCGATTCGGACACCTTTGAATCAAGAGCAAGAGAATTGACTGACCACCTCTGCAAACGGGGTTATCAGAAACAGGAAATTTTACTTGCCATTGAGAGAGCACGGCAACAAAAGAGAGAAGACATACTTTCATAGGCCTAAATCCGAGTCGAACGTTCTCCCCTTCGTGTTGACATATCACCCAGACTTGCCAAAAGTGAGGGATATAGTCAACAAACACTGGCCCATCATTGAGTCCTCTAGCACTTTGAGCGAGATCTTTAAGGAAGACCGACCATGGCCTACAGAAGACCCGAGGGTCTGTGGGATCTTCTTGTACGTGCCAAGCTCAAACCAGATGATGAACCACTTGGGGAGACACGACCGTGCGGCAAAGCAAGATGCAAAACCTGCAAAATGATAACCCCACACAAATCGCGAAGTCAGCGTCTGGGGCAACAATCAAGCTTAGGTGCAACACTAGTTGTATGACGACCAATGTTGTCTACCTTATAACATGCATCAAGTTTGGAAAACAATATGTTGGTGAAGCCGGTGATCATGTGAACCAACGGATGAACGGCCACCGAGATGATTGGAAACACAAGCGGTTCGAGAGGTCTCCTGTCGCAGAACACTTCTATTCACCAGAACATGATTTCCTCAACCACGCCACGCTTTGTTGCTTAGACCATAACCCGGAGGGGACAGATCGAACCTGGAAAGCAAAAGAGAGCTATTGGATCCGACGTCTGAACACTCTACGGCCATATGGGATCAACAAGGAAATCATCGTTCCTAAGTCAGGGCATGCGACAGCTTATGTGGAACGTTTTGTCCATGTAATTTTACGTAAGTTGGGCCCATTTGCCTTACGTATTGGTGAAAAACACTCAGTTTGATGTATATCCCTTTCGGTGTAAGGTTTATGTGCATTGTATACAATGCGTATATGGGTACAGTGGTTTTGACAGTAAAGATAAGCTTTATACGTTTTGCACATTGTGTTGATACAGAAGATAAGCTTTATATTTTTTGCACGTTGTGTTTACCTGTATTATTTACATTTCACATATATTTAAACACGATCAGTTATCAAGTTGCAGCGGGCCAGATAACATGTGCGCGAAAAGGGCATAATCTTTTATTCGTAAATTTTACATTTTAATGTTATTTTTTTTTTTTAATAAAAAACTTCTGAAGAAGGTAAACAAATCGTTTGTACTGTGAATGATTAACTCTCAATATATATATATATATATATATATATATATATATATATATATATATATATATATATTATTATTATTATTATTATTATTATTATTATTGGGTAGAAAATAACATTTTTGCGAATTTTAAAGTGAAAATTTTGCTTTTTTTTTTTTTTCTTTGTCCGAAACGCTCCTTTTCGGGGTCCACTTAAAGAAACCATCAACATTATTTCGATGTCTCCTGTGGTTTTGGCCATAGACGCTAAAACAAACAAAGTTACCTGCGCGCCAAGCGAAGACTCAGCTCAGTCTGGGCATTCGCCAGGATATTTGTTCGAAATATCCATAGCGAACAAATTGCGAACAATAGAAGGGTCTACTTTTTTCGTATTTAAATTGATTTTCATGTATAGACGAGTCCGTTTGTGCATGGTTTAGACAATAAGGTTGCAGTCATTTAAATGTTTAAGACGTAAAAAGCTACATAACGTAGTTGTCATCACGAAAACATACCTATATAATTTTGGCCCCCTTAAACCCCACTTTTATATAATAAAACTGGCGGGCGTTTACAGGGGTATACATTATTTTTCTTATTTCTGCTCAAAAACATGGATTGTGGGTACTCGTTAGAACCGCGCTTCTAACGAGTACCCACAATCTATGTTTTGAGCAGAAATATGAAAAATATCAGAATTTTTTATCTAAAAATTTTCAGTTTTTGGTGGTGAAAATTTCAATGTATTTGAATAGGTGTGTTTTCGTAATGGTAGTGTCTGCCTAAATGTGACGATGTTTTGGGGGAACGGACGCACTTGGTATTTTCCCCAATTAGCAAGGGAGTCAGTTTGTGCATGATTCAAACAATAAGGTTGTCAATGTTTGGTCCTCTTCTTGCCTTTTTTTTTTTTTTTTTTTTTTTTTTTTTTTTGTCTTTTTTATGCCTCGGGAAGGCTGCGCTTTGTGATTCTGGTATTCTTGGGTATTTTCACTTATTCAGTGAACACTCTTTACAACGAATGCACTTGTTCCAAAGATATTGCCATTAAAATGAATTTGTTGTTGTAAAGAACCCTTAATGCGCAGAATGATATGTAAGAAAGTCTTAATTTTCTTCTTATTTTCTCATAGAACATATATTTTGGATATTTAGTAGAATTTCCTCAGTGGGGCAATTCTAACAAAAGTCCCAAACATATGGTTCATGAAGTATTAAATACAAAATTTTTGCATAATTTCGGATCAACTGTCACTTTTTAAGTGAAGGTTTCGTGCCAGTCTAATTATCATTGTAAGGAATTTTGTCGTTGATTCGAGTGTCGGTATAAAGGGGGCTGACTGTATTTTGCATTCAATTAAATGTTAAACTGTCTGATCTTGTTTGCTGTCTGTGACTATTGAAAAAATATCTTTCGGATATTTGTCGTAATCAAAAAGTTCAAAATCTTGCTGGAAAAGTTTCGGCAGCATTTCTAGATCTGATGGAGACACTTGTTTAAATGCGTCTACTAGAAAATTTCTCTTTTGTTGTTTTAACTCGGCCTTATCTGCGTCTTGTTCTCTGATCACTGTCAAGACTTTTTCTTGGAACAATTGGGCTATATTAGTATTGTTAGATACGCTCTGTAAATACAGTGAGGGAAAAGGCACATCTTTTAAGATATAACCATTGATCTGAAAGGTTTTCCAAAGTCTCTGAGCAATGTCACTTCTAGTGTAGCACTCTCTTCTGATATACCTTTCTAAGTCAAAATTATACTTGATAAGCATGTTTATTTCTTCTTCTACATTCTTAGAAAATGAAACAATTTTAGACATGTTTTTCAAGTCAAAATTATTGAATATGTACTCGGAATCCTTTTGGAATGTTTCGAGTTTCCCAATAACGTCGAATCTTATATGACAAGGACTGCACTGTTTGAAGATTGAATTAAAATGTTCATTTAGCTTGTTGCCCTGGGACAAGGCGTGTACAACATATTTTATGAATTCAGGAAACGTCACATCGTTTCCACATGCTTTCCTATCAACAGAAGCATCAGCCCTGAATCTTGTCACGATTCCAGGGCCGATTGATCTCCAGAAATCAGGAAGGTAGAACTTGTCGACATATGCCGACCACAGTCTAGAGTAAGGATCACGTGCGAACATGAAAGCGTGTATGCGTTTCTGAGAAAGAAGCGTCCGAATGATTGGATTAGACAAAGGTCGTTCCTGAACAGTATGAAGTCTTCCATAGTGAACTTTAATCCGGTCAATATCAGAGGGTCGTGAAACAACAGGGCCAGAATAATCTTGCCCAATAAAACGAAATATTCTTTTCCAGAAAGTACATCCAACTTTTGGAGTGACGCAGTAAACCAAGTTTTTTGGTGCATACACCCAGGCATGACCTTGAAGAGAAATGCCACTTAAACTTTGATTATTTGCATATTCTTCACATTTGTTCATAGCTGTTGCCAATCTGTTGGAAATTCGCTCAGTTTCTGCTTGTTTGTACGCGTCCTCTGATGAAGACTGCTCTTGTCGTGTGTCCTGCAACGATATGACGACATGGGGAGTTAACTCCGTCAAAATTGTTTTGTTCCCTTCTGAAAAGGTATCTACTTTGCCAAATTTCAGACGATATTTGTCGTCTGCTTTTCTTTTTTAGCAAACTATCGCATGAAAAGAAGTTTATACGTAGAGTTGAAAGACTGAATGTCAAACAGCGTAGATCCAGATGAGATGGCTCATATGAGCCGTCTCATCTGGATCTATGTTGTTTGCAGAAGCCAATAATTATCGCCTGTGGCAGTGAAAGAGTTAAAGGATAGACTTTGTTTCCTTTAAAAGAAGAAAATGAATAACTTTTTGAATGGACCCCTTTTCAGCTTAGCGGTATTTCTGTAAAGTTTCCGCCATTTGGTTGTGCCAAAAGATAGCTTAGATTCAATTGGCGGATATTCGCTATTTTTCCCTGAAAACCGTCACAAGTGAATGAAAAGTTTGCAATAGTTTGCCAGTGAACGCGAATGTTTCGGTTAACTGAACGCTACCCAGCAATATTTCCCCTATATTTTACAAAGATGCAGCTCTTGTGGCTTCCTGTTTGCTTTGCTGCAGGCCAAATAAATTCTAAAAAGGAGGCTACTCTAAAAGAAAAGAATTTGCTCCCAAAAAGAGCAAATTCTTTTCTTTTTAATTAAAACCCTTTCAGAAGAGAGTTAAAATAATTTTGACAGAATGTCTACATTCCTTTTAAATAAATGTCATATTTGCCCACAAATTTGGACAAGTCCCATATTACTATCTGTTGATCTGTCTAAAACTGATGGATAAGTGGCAAACCATCTAGTCCCTGGTAAGACCATCACGAAAACAAGCCCATTTAATTCTGACCCCCTTAAACTCCACTTTTATATAGTAAAACTGAGGTTTACAGGGATATACATCATTCATCTCATTTCTGCTAAAAACATAGATTATGGGTACTTGTTAGAACCGCCTTGCCGGGGCGATTCTAACGAATACCCACAATCTCTGTTTTGAGCAGAAATATGAAAAATAGCAAAGTTTTTTTATCTGAAAATTTTCAGTTTTTTGAGGTGAAATTTTCTATATATATGAATAGGCAAGTTTTCGTAATGGCAGCGATCTACACGTAGCTTAAGATAAGGATGCGTTAAAGGGATAATTGAAGGATAATTATTCTTATTTCTCAATAAAAATATATGTTGTAGGCATTCGTTTGAATCGACTCGAATATTCTAATGAGTACCTACAACAAACATGTTTTGTTTTGTTTGTTTTTTGTTGTTTTTTTTGTTGTTGTTTTTTTTGAGAAATCTAGAAAATTATCCCTCAGTTATCCCTTTTAAGCCCATTTATCGAGAGCTATGTCTATGGCGTTGAATCTGGGTCTACAGAGTTTTCTCAGGCATGGAAATGAATTTACCCAATATATTTGGACACTCTATTATCATTTGAACAAAATTTTAGATATGTCTTTAATTTGCTGGATGATTAACAATCAGAGAAGAACCTGATGAGATGCTGCGTTCTGTGGCGTCTGGTGTACATTGGTGTACATTTTTTTATCAGCCATCGTTTTGTCGTGTCTGATAGGGGTTTATACCGTTTGTTGTTTTTTTTTCATGCCTATCGTATTTACACTAAATATTTGGACACTTATACGCCATGCCACACTTGTTGTAGAATTTTAACAAGTCCATTTGTCTATCTGATGTTGTGTCTAAATTTTTTGGACGAAAGCAAACACCTCAGACCTTATCAGACATCGCATTCTGTGGCGTCTTAGTTGGTATTACACTCCCAGTCAGCATTCTACGTAAATCTATATCGGCCCGTCAGGGTAGCTGACGGCCCGATGTAGATTTACGTAGAATGCTAGCTGGGCTGTTTGCTTAGGCCTACCGTACTCAGCCTAACTGCACTAGACTCTCGTTATCTCGACCTCGCTTATCTCGAATAACCGCTTATCTCGAAGTTAAAATCTTATTCCTGCCTAAAAACGAAAATCTAACAACAGGTGAAAAATATTGTGGAAAAGAGGAGCAATTTCTCCTCTTTTCCACAATATTTTCTCTTTTTTTGTGGGGGTGGGGGGGTGGGACAAAACTTTTATTTTCTATATACCCGTTACAAATATCTTTCATAATCCGGGTAATCATGAAATTTTCTCCATTTCTTTCACTCTACCTATTTCGCATTTGAACTGTGCACCACTTAATTATTCTCTCTACTGCCTTGACAGCCTGGAGTCTGTCAACATGTATACAAACGTAAAAGAATTTATCTTCTGTAAGCAGTGCACCTTCCTCGGTATCACTCACACTTTTTAAAAAAATATTTAAGTTATGAAATACACAATCTTAGAAATAATTCAAGAATACCCAGATTTTCTGACTTAAGGCCTCTGTTTTGTATGAGCCTCCTACACGGGTCCTTTGGATAAATTATATCATTGTTTGAATGTTCCCTTCAGACTACACAAAGGCAAAGGCGAAACCCAGTCCCACTGCCTTAGATTGCCATCTCATTATCCCTTGTAGTGGCTCATACATAAATGCATACCTGCACATATATGTGCACAACTCATACATGCATATGTTGATATACACAAGAGCACACACACATGTATCCATGCTCATATAGAGGCATACATACGTAGCATGTAAGCTTTTTCATTACGAAAACACGCCTATTCAAATATATGGAAAATTTCAGCTCCGAAAAACTGAAAATTTTCAGATAAAAAACTCTGACATTTTTCATATTTCTGCTCAAAACATAGATTGTGGGTACTCGTTAGAACCGCCTCGGCGAGGCGGTTCTAACGAGTACACACAATCTATGTTTTATGCAGTAACAAGAAAAATAATGTATACCCCTGTAAACCCCAGTTTTACTATATAAAAGTGGGGTTTAAGGGGGTCAAAATTATATAGGCATGTTTTCGTAATGTTTCCAATTTTCCTTCCATAGGGACCTGGTAACTTTCCACAAAAAGGAGGTTATGGATATCTTGCACATTTTTACACTATCATGCTATTTTTTTTTTTTTTTTTTTTTTTTTTTTTTTTTTTTTCTATTTATGATTGTTTTACCATTAATCATTGATTGGGCAAGCTTATTATATTGTGTTATGTACTATCATTTAGTAATGACTGATACTGGCTCCATTCATGTTGAAATTTTTCCTCATCATTCTGTTTAGTAGCTATATGGGCTTGTACTTTATACATATATTTGACTTTGATTTTAAATACATTCAGGTTCAGAGGCCGTTTTTTACAGCGTGACAAGTATATAAAGTACTTTGCATACATTATGAAAACACGCCTATTCAAATATATAGAAAATTTCACCTCCAAAAACTGAAAATTTTCAGATAAAATATTCTGATATTTTTCATATTTCTGCTCTAAACATAGAATGTGGGTACTCGTTAGAACCGCCTCGGCGAGGCGCTTCTAACGAGTACCCACAATCTATGTTTTTGAGCAGCAATAAGAAAAATAATGTATATCCCTGTAAACCCCAGTTTTACTATATAAAAGTGGGGTTTAAGGGGGTCAAATTGATATAGGCATGTTTTCGTGATGCAGCAAAATGAAATTCAAAGATTTTGGCAATTTTTGTTTCCTATGAAAGCCAAGTATTAAAACTTCTTCAGAAGTGGCACAATGTATATTATAGTTTGATAGCCACTGCAATAAATCTGTAATAAACTTGCGTCTTATCACATTTCCAAAGTAAGTGTGTAATAGTTTCATTATTAGCTTGACATAAGGTAAACAAAGCATCTGTTCTCATTTTCGTTTGGTATAAAAGTTTGTTTGTAACTAGAATATTATGATTAATAGTCACCTGAAACCATATCAAAGCTGGGTATTTGGTAATATTGAAAGGGAATAGATTAATGTGATCCCAATCTTCATCAGTTATATTGTTTACTTTGTTCCAAGTTATTTTACCAGTTGGAACATCTTTATTTTGACTTAAAATATTATACATGATTTTAGTTTCTTTTTGTTGTTGAAAAATGGAAGTATGTGTGTTGGAATGAAAGGGTTATTTTGTTTATGACAAACATTTATTTCGAATTCTTTTAGGTACGTTTTAATAGCCCTGATTATTCCATGAAATTGTAGACTATTAGTTTGGATCCTTATGTTATCCGTAAATTCACCTTGTGTGACAAATTCACCGTTGTCTTTAACCAAGTCATTTATAAATCGTATTCCTTTCTTAAACCATGCACTGTAAAATTATATGAGTTGCCTATCTTTATACTTTCGTTGTAAAATATTGGAGTTTTTAATACAGATCTTTCATTTATTTTCATCTTCTTGTTAATATTTATGAATGCTTGTAACACAGCTTTCCAAAAATTGTTATGTATATGTTTCATTTTTTCACTAACATATTTTAAACCACAGGGCCCAGTTGTTCACAGCGTCGTTAGCTTAACGAGCTCGTTAAGGGTCATTTCGTTAACTGTTTTAGCGGATTCAATATACAATACTCTGATATTTTTTGCTGAAAAAATGTGAGTAGCTTTTGCACTGCAAAAGCTACTCACATTTTTTCAGCAAAAAATTTCAGCATATTTGCGTGTCACTTGATGTAAATTTTTACGAATCGTTAACTAACGACATCGTTAGCTTTGAACAACTGGGCCCAGGCTAGTAGTTTATCCATTTCAATATTAACTCTTATAAAATATTGCCATTTGCTGTCAGTTATTATAAGCCTCCTTATCCATGTTGTTTTTAGTGCATCAATGAAAGTTTTTACATTAATCATTTTCAATCCACTTTCACAATATTGTTTAATTGTCACTGGTTGTTTAATTTTGTTTGTCTTATTATTCCATAAAAAACTGACTATTGTGTTATTTATATAATCCATAATTGCCTGACTTGGATTTGGCAAGGATATAAACAAATGAATAAATATTGACAGCATGAATGTCTTTATTACAGTTATTTTCCCTAAAGGTGTTTAACACCGTCTTCCACATTGTTTTATCATATTTTGTAATTGTTTTATTTCTGCTGTATAGTTCTCCTTTATCAACATTAAAATAGATCAACATTAAAATTTATTCCCAAAATTTTAAATTGTTTTATTCTCCATGACAGTTTCCGCTTTGTTTTAATTGAGCTTGTATTTTATTTTTCAGAGCCAATCCATACCAGTTGTCTTTTATCAATATTAGCTTTTAGGCCTGATATATTTGCATATTTGTCTAGTTCTTCAAGTGTGCAATTCAGAGCTTCACTAGATCCATCTAAAAAAAATAGAAGTGTCATCTGCATATTGTGAAATTTTAAACTCAGTGTTTTCTACTTTAATGCCTTTGATTCTTTTATATTTTTTTTCTTATTTTTGTTGCCAGAAATTCTGCACAAAGTATAAAAATGTAAGGAGATAATGGGTCTTCCTGACGGCATCCGCGCCCTATCTTACATGTAAAGGATGGTGACATATGTCCACACTGAATTACAGATGCAGTTATATGTTTGTAAAATGTGTTGATCCATCTGCATATGGTTGGACCAAAAGTTAAAAATCATCACGAAAACATGCCTATATAATTTTGACCCCCTTAAACCCCACTTTTATATAGTAAAACTGGGGTTTACAGGGGGTATACATTATTTTTCTTATATCTGCTAAAATCATAGATTGTGGGTACTCGTTAGAACGGCCTCGCCGAGGCGGTTCTAACGAGTACCCACAATCTATGTTTTGAGCAGATATATGAAAAAAATCAGAAATTTTTATCTGAAAATTTTCCTTCTTTAGTTGTAAAATTTTCAATATATTTGAATAGGCGTGTTTTCGTAATGTTTAGAGCTTTTTGTACGAATGACCATGATAAAGAGTCAAAAGTTTTCTCAAAATCAGTAAGTAGTAGAAGACCGGGAATATTGTTTTGCTCTGTATAATTCATTAAATCATATATTAAACGTGTATTTTCGCGAATGTATCTTCCTTTTAAAAATCCTGTTTGGCTTTTGTTAATTATTTTATCTATTACCTGCTTAAGTCTGTTTGCTATTGCTCCAGAGGATGGTCTCCAATTCTTGAGATGCTGTTAAGGTTTATTTTCTTTTGGGATACATGTTATAAGACCTAATCTTTGTGTAATTTAGAGTTCTCCATTTTCAAACCCTTCATTAACAGATCTAAGGACAACATAGCCTAACTGTTTCCAAAAAACTTTGAAGAATTCAGCGGTAAATCCACTTATCCCCGGACTTTTATAATGTTTCATTTTACACAATGTATCTGTGATTTCTTTGTAAGTTAAAAGTCCTTCTATACTATTAGATTCCTCCTCAGTAATTTTCATCATATTAGTGTCTCTCATATACAGTCGACTCTCATTATCTCGAAATCCAAGGGACTCTATGAAACACTGAGATATCCGTACGTCGACATATCAGATTTGCGGAACTGAGGAAAACAATTAATCGAACAACAACCTTTAACATATTGAATGTTTACTTTGACTCCCAAGTTTAAGATATATTGAAAATATTGTGGAAAATCCTAAGGAGCAATTTCTTCTCTTTTCCACAATATTTTGTTGCCTGTTAGTAGATCTCTGTGTTAAAACGGGGACCAGATTTTCACTTCGAGATAAGCGATTATTCGAGATAAGCGAGTTCGAGATAGCGAGAGTCACCTGTAATTTTCTAAATCAATATCCTCCAAAGGACCACACTATTTACACTATATCTCTAACTTCGAGTCCAATTACATATAAATTTGTTAAATATGGTTGTTAAAATTATTTTTTCCTCAATTCTGCAAATCTGATATGTCGAGGTGCGGATATCTCGAAGTATATCAGAGAGTCCCTGGGAATTCGAGGTAACGAGAGTCTACTGTACTCAGACACCATAACTCCTTACCATATTTGTCCTAAAATGATATCAAGTACATTTCACTATTTCTTGATACAGTAAAACCTAAATGGCTCAAACATCTTTCGAGGGACCATGGTAAGTTTTTCGATACATGGGAAGTTCGAGCCGCTGAGGAGTAATCTTGGTGTCAGTTCAGGAAGCAAATAGCAATAATTTAGGGCATTTTGTTTTAATTTTCTATACAAAAAGTGTATGTGAAGTCTCATTTAAATCTCCTCGATGAGCACACATTCAAACAAGTTCATGAAAAAATAAGAAAATTTCCCTAATATTTGTTTTCTTGAGCAGTCGAAAGAATTTCGTAAGAACTCAAAAACTAGTTCGAATAATCCAAGTTAAACGAGCCATTGGTGTTCGAGTTATCGAGGTTTAACTGTTTGCCTAAAATCTGCTAAATGATTGGCAAACAGTGGAGCTCCTGATCAGTCCCTGCGTTCTGTAGTGTCTGGTCATGAGCTACGTACCTCATTACGAAAACATGCCTATTCAAATATATAGAAAATTTCACCTCCAAAAACTGAAAAATTTCAGATAAAAAAAAACTCTGATATTTTTCATATTTCTGCTCAAAACATAGATTGTGGGTACTCATTAGAACCGCCTCGGCGAGGCGGTTCTAACGAGTACCCACAATTTATGTTTTTGAGCGGAAATAAGAAAAATAATGTATACCCCTGTTAACCCCAGTTTTACTGTATAAAAGTAGGATTTAAGGGGGTCAAAATTATATAGGTACGTTTTCGTGAAATTCCTAAACTTTGAACAAAAAAAAAAACAACAAAAAAACACATCCTTTTAACTACCTGTGGGTGTGTCTAAAACTAGGTAAGTGATAGAATGTGTAGACTCCAATCAGATGCGTTTGAATATCAACAGTCGAATCACAATAGCTCGAACACCGATGGCTCGTTGACTGTGGCTAAGTCGAACTCATTTTTGAGTCCCTAACAAATTCTTCCGATAGTTCAAGAAAACAAAATGTTTAAAGACAAAATTCTTCCGATAGTTCAAGAAAACAAAATGTTTAAAGAAATCCTAATTTATCATGAAATGGTATGTTATCTGTACTCATTAGAATCGCCTCATCGAGGCAATTCTTATGAATATACACAACATACCGTTATTGTATAGAAGATAAAAAAGAGACTTCCCTAAATTATCATCATTTCTTATGGCCCTGGCACCATGATTCGAGTGGCTCGATTAACCCATGCCTCGAATAAATTTCCATGGTCCCAAAGATGGTCGAGCCATTGAGGTATTACTGTATTAAGTAAGTGACAAAATGTGTTGACTCTAATTATATGCATTTTGTCTATTTATGTGTTTAAAAGCTGTTTGGTTAGTGTTAAAAAGTGCAGACATTGTTTTGCTGAGTTTGATCAGGATCTAAACTCTCTGGACTACCATATTTATCCTATATCATCAAGAAAACTTGCCTATATATTTTTTAACGCCTTAAACCGCACTTTTATGTAGAAAATAGGGGTTTATAGGGGTATACATTTTTCTTATTTCTGCTCAGAAAACATATATTGTGGGTATTTGTTAGAACCGCTTCGTCGAGGGTGTTCTAATGAGCACCTGCAATCTATGTTTTGAGCAGAAATATGAAAAATATCAGACATTTTATCTGAAAACTCCGTTTTTGGAAGTGAAATTTTCAATATATTTGAATTGGCGTGTTTTGGTAATTAGACAATTTAGCATCAAATAGATTATTTGAGCCACGACGTAAGAAAACGTATCCTCTAACATGTGTGTCCAGCGAAAATAAAAATCAGGGTCCAGTTGTTCAAAACTAACGATGTCGTTAGTTAACGATTCGTTAAAATTTACATCGAGTGATACGCAAATATGCTGATATTTTTTGCTGAAAAAATATCAGAATATCGTATCTTGAATCCGCTAAAACAGTTAACGAAATGACCATTAAAGAACACGTTAAGCTAACGACGCTTTGAACAAGTGGGCCCGGCCTGCGCTTGAGTAGAAATATTAAAACTACCAGAGTTTTTCATCTCAAAGTTTTCTGGTTTTTTGGTGGTAAAATTCTCAATGTATTTGTATACAGGGGTGTTTTTGTAATGTATTTGGACACTTAAACGCCATACCGAATTTCTTAAAATTTGAACAACACGTTTTACTATCCGTGATGGGCTGTATGACTTGCGATAAGTGTAAACCCCGATCAGATACAGTCGACTCTCGTTTTTTTGTTTTTTTTTCGAAGTCCAAGGGACTATCTAAAATACTTCCCAGTCAGCATTCTACGTAAATCTATATCGGGCCGTCATCGGTCCGTCAGGGTAGCTGACGGGCCGATGACGGCCCGATGTAGATTTACGTAGAATGCTAGCTGGGTTCAGATATTCGTACCTCGACATATCAGATTTGTAAAATTGAGGAAAAAATCAATCGAACGACCACGTTTCACAGATGAATACGTAATTTGACTCCTGAAATTAGACATGTATTCAAAATATTGCGGAAAAGAGGAGAACTTGCTCCTAAGCGGAAAAGAGGAGAAATTGCTCCTCTTTTCCACAATATTTATTACCTGTTGTTAGATTTCAATGTTAAAACAGGGACCAGATTTTCAATTCGAGATAAGCGGTTATTCGAAATAAGCGAGGTCGAAATAACGAGTCAACTGTACCATTGCTTGGTGTCCGATATGGGATTGAACTGTTTGACCAGAGCGGTCTGTCCGGATACTAGTACAAATACGGTAAAATATTATGAAAACATGCCTATTTAAATATATTGAAAATTTAACCACAAAAAAAAACTAAAAGTTTTCATTTACTTTCTTACTATATAAAAAATCTGATATTTTTCATATTTCTGCTCAAAACATAGATTGTTGGTTCTCGTTAGAACCGCTTCTTCGAGGCGGTTATAATTGGTACCCACAATCTATGTTTTTGAGCAGAAATAAGAAAAATAATGTATACCACTGTAAACCCCAGTTTTACTATATAAAAGTATGGTTTAAGTGGGTCAACATTATATAGGTATATTTTCGTTATGATATATCTTTCAATATTTCTTCCTAATGTTATGATTGAGTCGCTAAGACAGAAACCGTACCTACGGACATGCGCGACCAGCAACGATTTAGATCAGCAGGTTCCCAGTCAACTCGTACTCAAGTCAGCTCGTAATCAAGTCAACTCGTTCGCATTTTGGTCAATTCGTACTCATCGAGGAGTACGAATTGACCAAAATGAGAACGAGTTGACTTGAGTACGAACTGACTTAAGTACGAATTGACTTTGTACCGATCAGCCTGGGTATTACTGCAGCCGGATCAGAAACTTCTCTGGGAGTAGTTTGGACAACCAAGGATGCGCAGTTTCTTTACACGGCTAATAGAGACTCTGATCAGACTGCGCGAATGCAGTCTTCTGTACGTTTTCTCACGTAACGGCCAATTGTTTATAAGAAAAATGGTAACAGAGTACAACTTCAGCTGTATATGGCCATAAATCGGAATATTTGTCAACGTCATTAGCCATCATCTTAAACCTGCTAGACGTCTGTGAACACGCTATCTACGAAGACTCATCTAAGCCTGCGCATTCACGCAGTTTGTTCGGGGTCTTCATTGATCATTGGCTAAAGTCCTTGGATACTGAAGAGTATATGGAAGAACTGTTATGGCTCTGTTAATCTGTTCAAATGCGCATGCTGGTCATGATCTTCGCAATTTACATGTACCTTATCATGTATCGCGGCTTAGTGTTAACCCTTAAAGCGCCAATCATAATTTTAGCAGACGACATGTTGAAAAATATATATATATATATATATATATATATTTTTTAATTTCTCAAAGAAAATAAGCCATGATGTTTCATGTGAATCGTCTGCTGAGCAGACGATTCACATGAAAAGTCAATACTTATTTTCTCTAAAAACTAATTACAATGTCGTCTGCTACAAATTTAGCTTAGCACTGTAAGGTTAATTAACATTACATCGATATAACATTTTTTCAATGTCACAATTATCCGATTTAAATCTCTGCTTTTTGTCGAAGTCAGCTGTTACTCCATGCGGACAGAGTGAGATTGGATCAGGCTTTTGTTTCACACGAAAACCAATAACAACAGCTGGGGCATTAAAGAGTGTATGTATCTCGTTTCTATTTGATACAGAACAAAATATCCAACCATCATGTTCACTAGTTTATCAAAGAGAAAGAGAGACAGAGAGAGAGTGGTGGGGGGTTCACAAAACATTAATATTTGTGTGTGTGTGTGTGTGTGTGTGTGTGTGTGCGCGCGCGCGCGCGCGCGTGAATACGTATGTGTGAGTGTCACAAAGCATCAGATTTTAGTATGTGCTTGTGTCACTAAGCATAACGTTTAAGTGTGTCTGTCTGTCTGTGTGAAGGGGTGTTGAGCATAGGAGATTCGGTAAACGTGCTGGTGAAATAGTATTAAACACTTACGACCCAGGCCAGGCGTTATAGAAAGTGGCGTCTTATCAGGGTCTACACTGTTTGCCACTCATCCAGCGCTTTAGACTCATCAACAGGTAGCATGGTACCCAGCAAACACATAACGTCCTAACAACGTCGTTACAACGTCGCTGCAACGTCGTGACGTTGCAGCGACGTTTTAACGACGTTGTTGAGACGTTGTGTGTTTGCTGGGTAATGGAGTAACGAATATTGGCACCAAGGCTCTCAGTAACCACATATACATTGTATTTGAACTAGCGCATGACAAAACCAACAAAATGGCAGGTGCTACCAGCGAAGATTCAGATCAGCCCGGGCATCTGCCCAGTCTGATGAGAGTCTCGCTGTCCGCCTGAAGAAAGCTTTAGTTTCTAGCTACCTCCTGAGCGACCAGCGAAGACTCTGATCAGAGTGGGCGGATGCCCAGGCTGATCTGAGTCTTCGCTGGGCGCACATGCCATTTTGTTGGTTTTGTCATGCGCTGGCTCATTTTGAACACATCTCTTACTCGCTTCTGTGCAGTTGTAATATTTCTGTATCAGTTATTGCTGGCGTGCTTGTTTTATGAAAACCAGATGCATGATATAATTTGTGTGCAAAGTTGACACTATTGAAACATGGGCTTGAAAGCTTGCAAGTTTAATCTAATAGTTGTTTGTAACATCTAAAAAAAAAGTAATGTCTTTCATTTTGTGAAAAAAAAAAATAATAAATTGTGTCCCTGGCCATAAGAAAAAAAATGAAATGTTTTCATTTTAGTCAGCGAAAACAAAATTCTGACCGAAGAAAGAAAGAAAAAAAAAAACCTCACCCCTCCAACCCTCCCCCACAATCAAGTATTGCGAAAATATAGGCCACGGCGTAGGAAAACATACCTTCGCACATGTACACCCGACGAAGACGCAAATCATACTGCGGATACGCGCAGTCTAGCAAGAGTCTTCGTTGTCCACATCAAGAAACTTTACATCGTTGGCTATCCGAAATTCTCTCCTGAAAATGCCTATATAATTTTGAGCCCCTTTAACCCCACCTTTGTATAGTAAAACTGGGGTTTACAGGGGTAAACATTATTTTTCTTGACAAAAACAACATAGATTGTGGGTACTCGTTAGAACCGCCTCACCGAGGCGGTTCTAACGAGCACCCCCAATCTATGTTTTGAGCAGAAATATGAAAAATATCAGGTTTTGATCTGAAAATTTTCAGTTTTTGGAGGTGAAATTGTCTATACATTTGAATAGGCGTGTTTCCAAAATGCGCCCAGTGAAGATTGCGATTTGACAACAATAAAGCGTAGGCTGATCTGAATTTTCGCTTGGAGCACATGTCCGACATACATGTACGTTTTCAGAGATGTATTTGTTAACCGGCGCGGGAATCGCGCCGGTCTCTTAACATAGCTTTGGATTTTTATATCTGTAGACTATTCGATTAGGGTGCACTCCACAGTTTTGACTTCCATTTCTATCTGTTCACAGCCGTCACACAAATAAAGTGCAATCACAGCAAATATACATGTAACAGTACCTGTCCATTAGGTACTGTATCAATAAATTGCAAACATACCAAATAATAATTTAAGCATCATAAAAATAACTGCAATGTACCAAAACCTGCTGTTGCACTAATGTAAATAATACCCCACACAGGTCTGGAACAGTTGAAAATTTGACAGAGCGTCTACAGAATATTACTTTTATCCAGAAATCAATCCTGTAAGCCATCTCGTTTTCAAGATAAAATCCACAGAAAAGCATGCTACAATTTTTGACAAGGTAAAACCGGGTACCAGACAAAATTCAACAGTTTCGTATTTTACCTACACTGTTTTATATTAAGGTCATTTGACCTCAAGAAAAGTCTTTTTCTTCAGTGTTAACAATAACTGACAAGCATAAATCTTCAGTATGGGTCAAAATGTGCAGCAAAAAGTATTTTCAGACTGGTTTCTAGCCCTACCCCTAGTTATTGACATTTTTGCCCCAGGTTCACAAGTGCGAAACTGTGGAATGCACCCGTAGCTCACTAAGGATTTTTTATATATGCCGGGATCGTCGGTTTGTGACGATCCCGGCAAAAAAAAAATAATCTTACACAAACTGTGTTATAAACAGATTAATGTCTATTTTAATTTCATTTCAATCAAGAAATTTCATAAAGCTTAATAAAAGCAAACATTAAAGAAGCACATTGTTTTTCTTTTTTACCTGTTATATTGAAAATTTATTAAACTTTAGTATACCCTTGTCCCATGTCTCTATGTAAACATGAACAAAATTTGCGCCGGTACTTAGACGTTTACGTCTAAATATTTTGTATTTGTTTTCGATCATACAGCGGACACAAATCCATTAGGGACACCCATTAAATGAAGGTAGAGTCGCACGTTCTGTGCACGAGCTTTTGTGAAAATACTTTCGATGGTATTAAAGTTTTAAAGCGGAAACGATGTGAGACAGACAGACTGGCGGACACACAAACGGCTATGTCAATTACAATATGTCCCCCAACCCCTGGTAGAGGAGTTATAATATTTGAAAACGTGTCTTCGGTCATATGCGGACAGCGGAAGCCCTGATCAGCCTGCGCGTCCGCACAGGCTGATCAGAGCCTTCGCTGTCCGCTAAGAGAATCATTGGATACATAGAATGTATCAAAGTGGAGAAAATGCCCGGATAACACTTTGCGCATGCGCGGGACGAATCTGAATCTATGCATTTTGCGCATGCTCGAAAACACCTTTTCGCCTAGCATACTCACTTCGACTGTGTCAAATCATTAACTGCAACAGCCCTCGCGCTACCTAGTAGCGCCTTTAGTAATTCTCTATTTTATATTAACCTGTTTCAATGCGACAGTTTTTCACTATTTTACCAATGAGACAGATGCCGTATTTTTGTTTACTTCATTCAGGCTAGAAATTAGACTCTGTCCGCCATTACTTATTGACTTCAGCTGAAGACTGTACACCCATAAACAGCACAGAACATGTGTTAACACAGAGATATATAACTGGGCCAAGTTGTTCAAAGCATCGTTAGCTTAACGAGCTCGTTAAGGGTCATTTCGTTAATTGTTTTAGCGGATTCAATCTACAATATTCTGATACATTTTTTGCTGAAAAAATGTGAGTAGCTTTTGCACTGCAAAAGCTACTCACATTTTTCAGCAAAAAAAAACAGCATATTTGCGTATCACTCGATGTAAATTTTAACGAATCGTTAACTAACGACATCGTGAGTTTTGAACAACTGGGCCCTGGTGGTTAGGGTGAGGTTAGGGTCAGGTTAGTTCATGTATCATATTAAGTTGCAGAGGGTAAGATTAAGAGGCAGACAGATTCTTAGGGTGCTCTGTTAATTCAGAATTAAAAAAAAAAATTAAATAAATTAGCCCAATACCCGCCCCTCCCCGCCTTCATCTCTACCTCTCCTCGCTCCTTCGCCGGCCACACGCATTAATACACATGCAGAGAGAGGGAGAGAGAGATCGGACTGATAATATTGAAGGTTTAATTGTTAATTTCTGTTATGCTTGTCGATCTACACCAATAAGGTTAAGCATACGGGGTAAAATTACCAGCAGACTACATATTAGACTAATTTCCCTTTGCTTCCCTGAAAACAGGATTTGACATGCTGAATTCGTCCAGAGAATGGTAAAGATTGACACGTTTCCCTGTATCACAGAGAAAGTGTCTTTAAAGTTCGCATGAGTTTGACTACTAATTTTCGAATTATACCAGCAATTTTCATATTCAAGCAGATCTAATGTTCTTCTAATTGTTTTGACATTTACATGCTTTTCATTTGTCTGTAACTATGTGACTGCAATATACAGTCGAACCTCAATGGCTCGAACATCTTTGGAACCATGGAAATTTGTTCGAGATATGGGTAGTTCGAGCCACTGAGGGTTAATCATGGCACCAGTTCAGGAAGCAAATAGCGATAATTTTGGGAAATCTTTTCGATTTTCTACACAACGATTGTATGTTGAGTGTACTCATTAGAATCGCCTCGATGAGGCGATTCTAATGAGCACACACAACATACAATTCCGTGATAAAATAAGAAAAAATCCCTAAATATTTGTTTTCTTGAGCTATTGGAAGAATTTTGTAGGGACTGAAAAAAGAGTTCGAATCATCCACGGTAAACCAGCCATCCGTGTTCGAGCCATTGAGGTTATACTGTATTTGACACGTGTATGGCTTTGCTTTTACAACAGTCCATAAAAAAGTAGTTATAATAGATGTTTTATCGTATAGGTGGGGTGAGGTTTATTTAATGCAAAATCACGAAAACATACCTGTATAATTTTGACCCGATTAAACCAATTTTTGTATAGTAAAACTGGGGTTTACAGGGGTATACATTATTTTTTCTTATTTCTGCTCAAAAACAGATTGTAGTCCTCGAGGCGGTTCTAACGAGTACCCTCAATCTATATTTTGAGCAGTAATATGAAAAATATCAGAAATTTTATCTGAAAACTTTACTTTTTGGTGGTGAACTTTTCAATATATTTGAATAGGCGTGTTTTCCGTAATGATTCAATTAGCAGCATATTGGGTATCGAAACACGACGTGAGAAAACGTACCTTTTTGTCAAGTGTGTCCAACGCAGACATAAGTCAGCCTGCGCATCCGTACAATCTGATCAGTCTTCGTTCTCCGCATGAAGAATTTTTGCATTTTTGGGTGTCCAAAATGCGCCCTGTGAAGACATCGCTGGGCACACATGTCCGAAGGTACCTTTTCTGACAATATTATGCAATTATTGACTATTGTAGTATTAGATATGACGTGGTATCCACCAGAGAATACCAATATTGACCGAGGCGACAGCCGAGGTCAATATTTGTATTCAATGTAGGGTATCAATAACATATGTAGTATCTCGAGTTTGTCTTTTCCCTTGATAACTGTGGCAATAACAGTCAATGGCAGAGCCCTTAATAGAAAAAAAAACGCGCGTAGGCGTAGACTTCGACGTCACTGCTGTCGACGTCATCAAAACTTGATATCGACTGGCTTGCACGCGAATGACGTCACTTTTCTCCTGCAAGCTAGTCAATGTCACAAAACATTGACTGGGCTGGAATGACCGAGTCAATGAATGGTCGTTTATAGATCATATAGTAATGACATATATTGCTTTTCCGTGAGTTATATATGTTGTTATCCCTTTCGATAAAGAAGCACAAGTGTAATGCTTGTACTTGTAGACTCTTCGTAGACTTGTTAACTTTTTTTCAGAAGGAAGGCAAAAATAAAATTAACCCATTAATGCCGAGTGTAATCTTCTACCTCACTTTAGAAATTATCATTTCCTATATAGGGGATGCCTGGTTAGTTTTTAAAATCACTATGTTTTGTGGGAATTTCTAAACTTAATGCAAACGGTGTAGACCCTGATCAGACGCCGCGTTCTGCGGCGTCTGATCTGGGTCTACACTGTTTACCAAAGTTCCTTTTATGAGACGCTAGGCTTAAATGGGTTAAAATTGACTATGATGCCTCCCCTGAATGTGATCCGGCCTCGTTAACGCTCAGCATGCTAGGAAATTTTCAGAGCAGACATTTTAAAAATAGTTTTCTTATTTTTCTCAGAAAATAGGCTTTGATATTTGTAGCGAATTGTCCCCACAGGAAGCCTATTTCCTCAGTAAAATAACAGAAAAAATGTTTTCAATTTGCCGTCTTCTGAATTGGCCTAAAATAGGCTTTGATATTTGTAGCGAATTGTCCCCACAGGAAGCCTATTTCCTCAGTAAAATAAGAAAAAATATCTTCATTTTGCCGTCTTCTGAATTAGCCTAGATAGTGGTAAAGGTAAAACAGATATAAATGGATGTTTGTTTGTTTGCTTTTATACGTCCTCTCATATCTTCATTAAAACATTTTTTTTTAACTTTTCAGCAACGACATTTTGACACATTCTTTTCTTATTTTCCCCAGAAAATAGGCATTGACATTCATGCAAATTGTTTACTAAAGAGGTTTGAAAAAAAAAAAAAAAAAAACAGTCTTTTATCTGGGAAAAATATATTTAAAAAAAAAATATCATCAATTTGTATGCATCAATCTGTTGAGTTTACCAATAGGGTGGTAAAAGTTAATTGGTTGATTAATACTCATTTGATTCTAATGAGTACAAATCTATATATGAATTGTCGAAGAAAAAAGAAAATTACGAAAACACGCCTATTCAAATATACCGAAAATTTTACCACAAAAAAAAAATAAAATAAAATAAAAAATTCTGATATTTTTCATATTTCTGCTCAAAACATAGATCGTGGGTACTCGTTAGAACCGCCTCGTCGAGGCAGTTCTAACGAGTACCCACAATCTATGTTTTGAGCAGAAATAACAAAAATAATTTATACCCCTGTAAACCCCAGTTTTACTATATAAAAGTGGGTTTAAGGGGGTCAAAATTATAAAGATATGTTTTCGTGATGAAAAAATCAAAGGGTTTTCCTCAGAGAGTGTGATTTGTTTACAACTCTGAAAACTTACTTTGGCGTTGTAAGTCTCATCATGCCGTCGAAGAACGCTTGGAAATATAGCTGAAAACGGAAACAAAAGAATAAGTGAAACGGAGTTATTCCCTTTTCGGTTATATTCCAGTGTTGGCATATTAAATAATGCCTAGGGACATTGCCAAACAGATTAGACATTGATCAGAGGCCTTTATACTGTTTGCATTTTAAAAATGAATGAACTTTTGTAGAAATGATAATAATAAAACAAACAAATAAAAATTGGAAAAAAACCGGCCCAAAGATAGTGGTAGAAGAGTCCACTAGGCATTAACCATTGTCCTGCTGAATAAATTAAGAAGCCACGCCCACTTCTAATTTTCAGCCAATCAGATTACTTGATCCGGATTGTTGCTATAAATTCATATATTTAGTGGCAAATAGTGCAGATCCAGATCAGTTTGTTTCTTCAGAAGCCAACTGATCTGGATCTACACTGTTAGCAAAGATAGGGTATATCCGGGCTCAGCAGGACAAGGGTAAATGGGTTCACGAACATTTGCTCATGTTGCCAGCGCAGCATTTGCGATCTGGCGATTAAAACTTGGAAGAAATCTTACCCCATTGATGCCTAATTGACTCTTCTTCCGCTATCATTGGACAGGTTCATGTCTAATAGAGGGTATGTCTGGTTTGTTTTATATTATTATCATTTTTTTTTTAGAAATTCTTGTGCTTAATGCAAACAGTGTAGCTCCTGATTAGACGTCGCGTTCTACGACCGTAGAACGCGACGTCTGATCAGGATCTACACTGTTTGCCATTGTCCCTTAAATGATTTGAAAGAAACAAATTTAAACACAGTAAATAAATAAATAAATTTGTACCTTATTCACCAAAGCATTTGGCATAGTCAGTCGTGATGGACTTTGGAAAAAATATGGCAAAGTATGACACTAAAGCTCCTAGCACATACACACATAGTAGTACATAGTACGACAACGCCATGATGGCATGCTTTCAAGGGTCTAGAATGATGGGGAATTCTCTGAACCTTCTACGGTGAGGAATGGAGTATAGCAAGGATATTTAGTCGTTACAACCTTGTTCAGCATGATGTTTTCTGTCCGGCTTACAGTTGCCTTTCATAATTGTGATGACAGTATCAAGAGGCGCAAGACGAAAACCAAGCTAACACAAGAAATGATGGTTAAACACCCTTATGCTGCAGACATGGCCAAAATACCTCAACAGAGGGAAAATGCAGAAAGCTATGGATCGAGTTAAACAATCATGTGGCAACTGCGATCTTACATGCAAGTCAAGTCAAGGTCTGACACATGAATGCATAGCACACCCTTCTAAAGCTGGCACAGATAAAATGGCCTGGTCATGTCAGCAGAACGATTACCAAAGAAAATCTATGAAGAACAGGTTGAAAATCGATCCCCAGGATGACCTGAAGGAACGATATAAGGATACGATACAAGGATATCCTAAAAGCCTCCCTCAAGACCTTCCGCATATCCCTTGAGTCCTGAGAAGGGACTATGCATAACCGAACAAACCGGAGTTGTCTCATCAGAAAAGAAGCAGATGGTAATGAAGCAGGACGAATCAGCGAAGCTGACAGGAAGCGCAAACAGCGGAAAGTCAAAGCCTGTGTATCACCATCCGAAGAATCTTCGTTGGAGTTTTTTTTTTTTTTTTTTTTTTTTTTTGTTTGCACACATCACGAAGACATGCCTATATAATTTTGATCCCCTTTAACCTCACTTTTATATAGTAAAACTGGGGTTTACAGAGGTATACATTATTTTTCTTATTTCTGTTCAAAAACATAGATTGTGGGCACTCGTTTGTGGTAAAGAGTTCAGTATATTTTGAATAGGCATGTTTTCATAAAGGTATGCGATTGACAATTCAGAGCTATAGGTCTAACCAGTCATCAAAGAACGCGCAATTGAAGTCATCAGTATTAAAGCCGCCAGACATACTGATTAAGGTGCACATAGTCAGAAACGACAGAGAAACATCATTTATTATGATTTTGAGTTATGTCCCTTTTAACATTTTTAAGTCTTATGGAGACGATGGCAGGGTTGATTATTAAAGACCCTGTGCAGCCATGAGTCTCCAGCGGGATTCGAAACTGTAACCTCGTGATCCGAAATGTTAACTACTCGACTACCCGGACGCTTGTTATTATAAAACAAGATACATGTAAGTTCCGTAATCTTAAGTACATGTATTGGAACATGCATATCTGACCGAACAGAGTAGACCCAGATCAGACGCCGCAAAATCGGCGTCTGATTAGCGTCTTAGTTTTTTTACATCAATCTTGCAGGTTTTAGACAGCGCAAAAATAGCACAATGAGCTTGTTTAAAATTTTAATAAAAATATGGTAAAGCGTAAAAATGTCCCAATATTTAAGAGAAAATCTATAATATTGCTTTACGAACACCATGAAGTTAAAACATAATTTTGAACCTTCTGGGATAAGCAAACTCATATGAACCAGCACACGACAAAACCTACGATAAGACTTGTGCGACCAGCGAAGACTCAGACCAGGCTGGGCATCTGCCCAGTCTGAACAGAGTCTTCATTGCGCGCTTATTGAGTAGCTTAGGACCCAAGCTTTCTTCTTGCGGACAGCGATGACTCTGATCAGACTGGGCGGATGCCCAGGCTGATCCGAGTCATCGCTGGGCGCACATGCCATTTTGTAGGGCTTGGCATGCTCATGCTTATATCATTTCGTTGTTTGCCTTTACAAGAACGCATTTATTAGCCTATATTACCTACTGACCGTTCCAAGGCAATTCCTCTGTTGCAACTGTTTGTGTGTCTGTGGTTTCATGTGTGGTGTTTGTTTTGTCACTACAGTCGACTCTCGTTATCTCGACCTCCCTTATCTCGAATAACCGATTATCTCGAACTGAAAATATGGTCCCTGTTTTTAACATGGAAATCTAAAAACAGGTAACAAAATAGTGTGGAAAAGAGGAGAAATTGCTCCTAAGGATTTCTCCTCTTTTCCACAATATTTTCAATATATCTCCAACTTCAAGAGTCAAACTGCATATTCATTTTTGAAATGAGGCTGTTTAATTTATTTTTGCCTCAATTCTGCAAATCTGATATGTCGAGGTACGGATATCTCGAATTGTTCCAGACAGTCCCCTGAACTTCTAGATAACGAGAGTCGAATGTATTTATTTCATCCTTATCTCTCCTTTTGGTGCCAGGGGAACTCGTTTTTGATTCCCTAGGAAACTCTTCACATAGCTCAAGAAAACAATTATTTAGATACGTTTGGAATTTTTTCTTATTTGATCATGAAAATATATGTTATGTGTACTCATTAGAATCGCCTCGATCATTAGAATTGCATCATCGAGACGATTCTAACGAGTACACACAACATATATTTTTTCATAAACGATATAATAGACACTCCCTAAATCATCCCCATTTGCCTCCTGAGCAGGCGCAGTGATTAACCCTCAATGGCTCGAACTACCCATATCTCGAACAAAGTTCCATGGTTCTAAAGATGTTCGAGCCATTGAGCTTCGACTATATATGTTTACAACATAAAACATATAATGACAAACAGTGACATGACAACTTCCACTATTCGCTCGCTTCTGCCTCGACAGCAATCATAACTCGACCGAAGACTAAACTGGTTGCCAACCATGTCATATTTAACCCTTGTCCTGCTGAATAAATTAAGATGCCACGCCCACTTCTAATTTTCAGCCAATTAGGTAACTTGATCCAGATTGTTGACATAAATTCATATACTGAATGACAAACAGCGCAGATCCAGATCAGTTGGCTTCTTCAGAAGCCAACTGATCTGGATCTACACTGTTTGCAAAGACAGGGCATATCCTGGTTCAGCAGGACAAGGGTTAAGTACCGCCACCTATATGCATTTGAATCTGTCACTGCAACCAAAACAAATGAAATAAAAGAAATGACATTTACCCATTTTGGACACCAGAACTATCCCAAAAACTATTATCAGACAGAGTAACTTCATTTTCCAAGGACACATTCTTTTCATATTTCTGAAGAAATCCATTATTCCCGTACTCCGGTATTTTCTTTCTTTTTTTTTTTTTTTTTTTTTTTTGTTTTTTTTTTTGTTTTTTTGTTGTTTTTTTTTTTTTTTTTTTTTGTTTTTAAGACTTGATCACAACAAAGTCACACTGTCTCTTTACTGAGACTGTTCTGGGCCGCGACAAGCCAAAAATGTGTCTTCAAGATGCACAAAAAGTAAGATACAGATTTATTCCACGCATGGGCAAAGTTTCATCCGAGCATTTGCTCTCCATTGATACATTCTATAGTATCCAATGATTCTGACAGCGGACAGCGAATGCCCTGATCAGATTGCGCGGATGCGCAGGCCAATCTGTGGGCGTCACTGTCCGCATATGACCGAAGACACGTTTACGCATGAATCGGCCTATTTAAGGACTTTGACCCAATATATTCGTATTATTAGGTCCGAGTTCAGGAGTACATCACGAAAACACGCCTATATAATTTTGACCCCCTTAACCCCCACTTTTATATAGTAAAACTGGGGTTTACAGGAGTATACATTATTTTTCTTGTTTCTGTTCAAAACATAGATTGTGTGTACTCGTTAGAACCGCCTCGACGAGGCGATTCTAACGAGTACCCACAATCTATATTTTGAGCAGAAATATGAGAAATATCAGGATTTTTTATCTGAAAATTTTTAATCTTTATAGTGGTAAAATTTTCAATATATTTGAATAGGCGTGTTTTCGTAATGTGGAAACACTTTCAACGGAGGTAACTCTTCCAAACTGTTTTGGCTTCATTCTGGAAGTGAGTGATCAATTCAAAAAGATGACTTTCACAAAAGTGCACTGGTGTACTAAGGGAGTTAGATAGACTTTCAAGGGTAGGTTGTGGCAACTTTTTCCAAAATTATCTTGGCTCCCTTCTGAAAAGGGTCCACACTAAAGGGAAAGAATTTGCTCCAAGCGGAAGCAAAGTCTTTCTTTTTAGCGTGGATCATTCCCTACCAGGTATATCCATTCTTCTTAAACAAACATTATCTCATATTTTTCCTGGATATAGGTATTTCCCAAAATTTGAAGACTATTGTTAAGATTCAGTGGAATATTCAGCTAACATTGAATGCACATTGTATAATTTTGGGAACAAAACGTTTTGTTAAGGCTGACCGTTCACGGAGCCATGTAATACCATCACCCATAAGCCTACCACTGACGCAACATTTACATGCTTGGAAGATTAGGAAAGGTTTTAGTAGTAGTCGTAGTAGTAGTAGTATCATTATTATTAGTAATAATAATAATATTATTATTATTATTACAGTATTTATTCTAAGTATTCGGAAAAGAGAGGCCAAGGCAAACAGTGTGGACCCAGATGAGACGCCACAGAACGTGTTTGCCACTTCTTCAACAGCATTTTGATACAACAATCGATAGTAAAATCGACTTGTAGAGATTTTAGAGCATGTATCATTACGAAAACACGCAGATTCAAATATTTTGAACATTTCACCACCAGAAACTGAAAGTTTTCAGATAAAAATTCTGATATTTTTTCATATTTCTGCTCAAAACATAGATTGTGGTATTCGTTAGAACAGCCTCGGCAAGGCGGTTCTAACGAATACCCACAATCTATGTTTTTGAGCAGAAATAAGTAAAATAATATATACCCCTATAAACCCCAGTTTTACTATAGAAAAGTGGGGTTTAAGGGGGTCAAAATTATATAGGTATGTTTTCGTGATGTGACAAGGAGTTAAGGCGTTCGAATATTTAGGGTAAATAAGATAGTATCAATAATATCATATGATTACTGTTATTAATGTTCTTTATTTCTTTATTTGTTCTTTCTTTATTTATTTATAACCAACACAGAAACACAATTGTTCAGTAAAAGTCTAACAAAACACTCATAATTTTATCCATAAAACAACACAATTCCTCTTCATGTGTGTCCTCATCTCCGGTCGAAAGTTAATAAATAAATGGCTAGCTATAACAATTCCAGCAGGATTTGGACGTGCTGAGGAAAAACGTATTTTTCTCCTCTGCGTGAAAATCGAACTCATAACAAAATGCGCAATTTGGTTTATATTCACTGCTCATATATACAATACAAGAACACGGTAGAATGTATATAGTTGAGAGCGATTGTGTTGAGGTTTTACGGCCCAGTCAACCCAATGGGGTCATGTCGAGCGCGGTCAGTTTACCTAACCACATGTTTACTGGACAGACTTAGTCCTCTAAGCGGTTAACCAGTATTGTGCACATTCTTTCGCCAGAAACTGACAACTGCTTTCTTGAATCAGCGGAAGGGAGAGAATAGAATGACCGTAGAAAATATTTCATGATCAATCTCCACGAAAGAATGTCGCCGACCCCGACGGGGGTCGAACCCGCGGCCTCCTGGTCTCCAGTCGGACGCGCATCCAACTGAGCCACCGAGGCCGGTTAGTTGAGAGCGACGCGTCTGATAAACTATCACTAATGAGTAGGCTGGTATGAACGGAAACATCAGAAAAAAAGTACCTTCTGAAACCCAGCGGGCACGCAACGTTGAAACAACGTCAATTCAACGTTGATTCAACGTCTTGACGTTGAATCAACGTTGAATTGACGTTATATAAACGTTGTGTGCCTGCTGGGAATATGCACCCAACGAAGATTCAGATCAGCTTGCGCGTCGTTATCAACATGAAGAAACTGAATCCTTGGCTACCGAAAACGCGCCCAATGTATTTACTCTTTTAGGACTTGTTTAGTATTGAAATAAAAATAAATAGAATTTATTTGGTTGTTTTGATCGATTACGGAGAAATAATTCACTTGTGTGCTAAGGCTTGCGCGTAAAAAACGAGTGAGCGAAGCGAACGAGTTTTTACAAGCAAACCTTAGAACACGAGTGAATTATTTCTCCGTAATCGATCAAAACAACCAAATAAACTGTTTATTACATTTTCATCCATGTTTTACCTTTGAATTTTTACATTCAGCCGTTATGATTTCCTACTAAAATAGTTCCAGTCAGTGCATGAATTTCAAGAGACGTGGTTTAGTTTGAACATCAGTCGCCATCTTGTTTTCACTTTAATGCAAAAATCATCCTGTGCTTGAAATACAGACACAAAAATGTCACGAAAGCTGAACTGGATTATCAAGAAAATCATACTTTATATTTGTGTTGCAGGTCTTACCTCAAAAACGCCAAATGGACGTGAAAATTGCAGTCTGATTTCCATGATTTTATCAAATTTTCCGCGAAACGTCATTGTTGTTGTTGTTGTTACCAACTACGTCAGCAACGTCGCCTAGCAATGATAACGTCAAAACGTTCGAAATGAAATAATTCACCCGGTGAATTATAGATTATGATCCACTGATAAATCTCAGTGAATCACTGCTGAAAATGTAATAAAATGGGATAATAGTCTAGTCATGAGCCGGTTAAACAGGGTTGAATAAAAGGCAAATACACCTAGCCTGTAATTGTCAAATATTGTGGGTATACTTGTTTATTTTATTGTTAGCGGTGAAATCAATGTATATCTGGTGAAAATAAAAGTGGTATCAATCACTAGGGAAATGATATCGTATCATTTCACTAGAGTGACTGATACGATTTATATTTTCACTCCTCGCTTTGGGCGACTTCGGTTTTCTTCATTGTTTCAGATGTGGATCTTACCTCCAATTCAGATTTTTGAACACCTCTAACTTCTTTGTTTCTTAACTAAAGTATCAAGTGTTGGTATGCATTTTCTTAGTTAGAATGTAAGGAACATTTTTGTATCAAAATTATTTCGATTTGCCGATTTTTTTTTTTTTTTTTTTGTCGTCTCTCCAGCGTTTCACATGTTAAGCACTGAGCGTCGACGCCATGACGTTCATGTTTTGTTTTGGTGACGTTATTTATGAATTCAGAAACGCGCATTGGCGTGTAAACAAAAAAATAAAAAGAAAATTTACTCTTTTTCAGTGAATACCATAAAAAAAAAATTATCTCGGGTAATGAAAACATTCAAATTTTCACTCGTGCTTCGCACTCGTGAAAATACTGATGTTTTCATGACACTCGATGACAATATTTATGGTATTCAAAGCAAAAGAGTAAATACATGTATCCTCTATACATTTAGTTGCGTGGGTAATTGATTGACGGCTTTACATGGAAAGAAAACTACAAGTAATAATTACAGTCGACTCTCGTTATCTCGAATTCCAAGGGACTCTATGAAATACTTCGAGATATCCGTACCTCGACATATCAGATTTGCATAAGTGAGGAAAAAATAATTCGAACAACCACATTTAACAAATTTCTCCTCTTTTCCACAATATTTTCCACCTGTTGTTAGATTTTCATGTTTAGGCAGGGACAAGATTTTCACTTCGAGATAAGCGGTTATTCGAGATAAGCGAGGTCGAGATAACGAGAGTCAACTGTACTCAAATTCTGTTTTATTAAGTAATAAATAGCACATCACGAAAACACGCCTATATAATTTTGACCCCCTTAAACCCCACTTTTATATAGTAAAACTGGGGTTTACAGGGATATACATTATTTTTCTTATTTCTGCTCAAAAACATAGATTGTGGGTACTCGTTAGAACCGCCTCGCCGAGGAGGTTCTAACGAGTACCCACAATCTATGTTTTGAGCAGAAATATGAAAAAATATTAGAATTTTTATCTGAAAACTTTCAGTTTTTGGTGGTGAAATTTTCAGTATATTTGAATAGGCGTGTTTTCGTAATGACATAGCCAACTTTGAAAAACCGCTGCCCAAGATTTACTTGTGCGAACCGCCACAGTAAAATGTAAAGACTGAAATAGAAAAGCTATATTATACATCAATTTTTACAAGTATGAAAAATAATACCATTACGAAATCACGCCTATTCAAATATGTAGAAAATTTCACCTCCAAAAACTGAAAATGTTCAGATAAAAAAACCCAGAAATGTTTCGAATTTCTGCTCAAAAACATAGATTGTGGGTACTCGTTAGAACCGCCTCGGCGAGGCGGTTCTAACGAATACCCACAGTCTATGTTTTTGAGCTGAATTAAGAAAAATAATGTATAGCCCTTTAAACCCCAGTTTTACTACATAAAAGTGGGGTTTAAGGGGGTCAATATTATATACGTATGTTTTCGTGATGAATATTTTTGCTGGAAACTTTTGATTCCAATTTTTTTCAGATTTTTAACACGAAAACTTTTTGGTCCTTTTTCAAGTTTTTTTAAAGGCACCCTTCAAATGATTAAAAATATAGTGGAAACGACGATTTTGTTTCGCTGTTTGAATTTCTAACTTACAAATAATTCATTTAAATTACAATTTGGAATATTTTTGCTGGTGGCATTTTGTGCAGAAAAGCCTGCTGGAAAAGTTGGTTTTTGTTTCAATAAAATCAAATAAAAACTGTTTGGTCCTATGTTTGACATTTCTAGCAGTGGTATTGTTCTTTTCTCTTAAGAAATTTTCGTATTTCCGACCATCGGCAGTGGCGGAAACTACCGAGCAATAATTGACAGGCGATGATAATGGCCTTCTGCATGAGTTGATCGACTAAGCAAGATAACTCCGGGCGGATAGATGTCACGCAAGCAGATTGGATTATGTCGCTTGATTTCGTTTTCCCGTGAGGGTTTTCAAAGTACTATAGATGAGAAGAACTGTTTGCATTCATTCACACACCAAGAGCAATAGTTGAAAATCACCGTATAGCGTGTAGAATCCGCATTCATAAGACGTCAGAAATTACTGATTTTACTTTTTTTCTCTCTTTTTTGTTATGAAATCGAAAATCCGTCATAATTTTAATCCGCGAAAAGGTCCACTCATAATAGAAGTCTAAACGATTGCCCTTGGAAACAGAGAACACATAACAGATAGAAAATGGGAGTCTCGGTTTTAATGAGACTCTTCATAAACAGTAATGAAATTTGCAACACTGCTCAGACCTTCAAGCGTCAAGAATTTGACCAGATCGCAGAATAGCGCTTACACCACTAGAAAACGCTTGATTTTCCGCGTACTCTGCGCTGTATTTGAACAAATTCCATTTGGTATGAATAGAGATAGTCTAAAAAATCCTACCTTATACTGAGCTAAAAAATAGTAACAAACTCCGTGTACCTAGTCATTTGGTCACGTGGATTCCCCACACTGATTAGAAGGTTAGTACCTATTACAAATGTACAATGTCTCCTCTTCAAGGACGTCATCATTTATGATTACGTGTAGCAAATTTCGGCGAAGTAAAGTCTGACCCCGGACGAGCCCCAATCTTACGACATGAAAGTCGTAACAAAGGAATGAAGCATAGCTGAAAAAAAAATATATCCCTCATGTCGTGGGAATCGAACCCGGTCTGTCCGGATAAAAATCCAATGTCCTAACCACTGAGCCAAAGAGTCGACTCCCTGATGCAGTTGTCAGAAATTGAATATATACCTACAAACTATGCATAATCTGCCAAGGCGGATAACCAAATTTGATATGGCTAACCTTATCAAATGCTTTACTAAAATCCAGGAGTGTCAGATTTGTCAGGTGACCTGAGGATAAGTTTTGTGCAGGCTCATCAATAGTTGGATGGGCTAAGGTTCACAGGGCCTCCTTTCCCTGATGATGTTCGTCTGTCATTACTGACAATGACCAATCCTAATCAACTGTGTGATATGTTATTATTGGTGTGTTCTAAGATGGCTGATGAGACCAATCTTAGCTCTAAACTGCCTGTTGCAGATAGAACAAGAGAGATCTGAGGAAGAAAGCTCTGTCGGTGATACCTTAGCTCTGGCTTTCCGCTGTGCACGTTTCTGCTCGGCTTCGCTGATTCTTTTTGCTTCGTATTCACAAGCTCCCTTTCTTATGAGGCCTCGCCACTTTGAACGATCCTGTGCAATCTGTTCCCATGACTCTGTTGGTATGTTGAAGTCTTTAAGGGAGGCTTTGAGGGTGTCCTTGTATCGCTTCTTTGACCACCATGGGAGCATTTTCCAACTTGTAGTTCTCCATAGAGGATTTTCTTTGGCAAACGTTCATCAGGCATTCTAGTAACATGGCCTGTCCATCTTAACTGTGCCAGTTTCAGAAGAGTATATACACTCTGCATCCCTGCCCTTTTCAGGACTTCTGTGTCTGGAATCCTGTCTTGCCACTTAATCTTTAGAAGTTTTCTCAGACAGCTGGTATGAAAGTGGTTCAGTCTTTTGGCATGCCGTTGGTAAACTGTCCAAGTTTCGCATGCGTATAATAGTGTTGGTAGCACCACTGATCTATATACTTTCAGCTTTGTGTCAAGTCTGATTCCATTTCGGTCCCAAATACTGCCACGTAGCCGGCCAAATGCTGCACTAGCTTTGGCAATTCTAGCATTGACTTCATCATCAATGTGAACAACTCCAGACAATGTGCTTCCAAGGTAGGTGAACTTGTCTACCACTTGCAGTTCCTCCTTTCCCTAAACCCATGTTGCAGATCGTGTAAGGTATTATGTTTGTCGAGATGCTTTGTGAGGTTTGATGATACAATATGTCCCATTACCTTGCAACAAACGCAAGTTCAGAGATGGGCCTGTAATTTTAAGGATCGCTTTTATCGCCCTTTTTAAACAGGGGCGTAACAATTTCCGTCTGCCAAATCCAAGATAATTTGAGTGTTGTGTGAAGAGGGTTATCTGTAAAACCTGGACTGGGCTTAATACTTGGACATTGGCAAACAGTGCAGATCCTTATTAGACGCCACAGAACACGGCGTCTGATCAGGGTCTGCACTGTTTGCTTAAATTACAGGACGTTAAGTGTTAAATGGAACAGTCTTAAGTCGCCGTTCAGGATCATTTCCCCAGCCTACACTTAGAGACAATCGACCCACTAGTGCTGTCAGCGCTTTGATTCAGTTTGTAAACATAATTTCTTACTTATGCCTTCACAAGGCACATGATAAGGGCTTCTCGTGTACATTAAACTAATCTAATGTTTTTCATTACTCGATGAAACCTCAAATATTCTTTTCATCGAGTAATGGAAAACATTAGTTTAATGTCCGTGAAGCCCGAATGGCTTCTCGTGTACGATGAAACCTCAAAATTCTCATTACGAAAATAAGCCTATTCAAATATACTGAAAATTTTACCACCAAAAAAAGAAAAATTTTAGATAACAATTCTAATATTTCTTTCAAATTTCTGCTCAAAACATATATTGTGGGTACTCGTTAGAACCGCCTCGGCGAGGCGGTTCTAACGAGTACCCACAATCTATGTTTTTGAGCAGAAAAAAGAAAATTAATTGTATACCCTGTAAAGTGGGGTTGAAGGGGGTCAACATTATATGGGCGTGTTTTCGTGATGTTCAGGCTTCACGGACATTAAACTAAGCTAATGTTTTTTTTACTCGATGAAACCTCAAAATTGTGGTTTAAATTCTTGTATTTACATCTTATTTTATTATTCTTTTATCGGCCAAGCCTTTGCCAGAATGTTTCATGTTTTCTAATACGGTCGACTCTCGTTATCTCGACCTCGCTTATCTCGAATAACAGCTTGAAGTGAAAATCTGGTGCCTGTTTTAATACTGAGATCTACCAACAGCCAACAAAATATTGTGGAAAAGAGGAAAAATTTCTCCTCTTTTTCACAATATTTTCAATATAGCTCTAACTTAGGTGTCAAATTACATATTCATTCTGTTGAAGGTGGTTGTTCGATTAATTGTTTTCCTCAGTTCCGCAAATCTCATTGTCAAAGTACGGGTATCTCGAAGTATTTCAGAGAGTCCCATGGAATTCGAATAACGAGAGTCGACTGTATTTTGGATTTAGTAAAGCTTGTTGTAGGTCTTGGAAAAGCCCAAAGGCGGACATGCCGCAGTTAGCGTCATGACCATACGCGACCGATGTCATACAGACGTCAGTAAAAAACGTTACTGGTGGACGTTGACATCGCTCCGCCCTATGGCGCGGCTGATATCACATGACGTCTTATTTTTTTTTCTATCGATAAATGAATTACAAGAATGACTACTTCATCTAAGATGATTGCGATGAAAATGTAAATACTGACGTTAATACAACGTTGTATTAACGTCATGTTCTTATGGGGCTTAAAATTTGGGCAAAACATCGATCGACGTGAACTAAGTGGTTCTCGCGCATATATAAGGCGACCCTCATCTCACAAATCGAGTCAGAATATCATGACTTTCAGGCTTGGCTGCAAGAGAATCACATCACGAAAACACGCCTATATAATTTTGACCCCCTTCAACCCCACTTTTATATAGTAAAACTGGGGTTTACAGGGGTATACATTATTTTTCTTATTTCTGCTCAAAAACATAGATTGTGGGTACTCGTTAGAACCGCCTCGGCGAGGTGGTTCTAACGAGTACCCACAATCTATGTTTTGAGCAGAATAATAAAAAATATCAGAACTTTTTATCTGAAAATTTTCCTTTTCTTTGATTGTAAAGTTTTCAATATATTTGAATAGGCGTGTTTTCGTAATGATATGCAGGGGTAGGCAAATGATAGTTTGAAGTGATGAAGTGAAGCCTAAGAAAAGATGATCGGGAATTACTTAAATTTCTATTTATCGTCGTTATTTATGTTTCGTACGTACTTTTAGATGTTTTTCGGCTTGATGTCAAAAGTTGGTTGACGGGTACCCACAAAATACTAAATACTAAAAAACGGTATTACAGACAATTTTCTAAGTAGTTGCGGTCATGGTACCAAAGCCGTAATCCAAACTCATAAATCCATAAACGAATGACGAATCAGAATCTTCAGAACAACAGACATGGACACCAGAACAAAGGGTGTAATCAGGCGTCCGCGGATAGTAAGCATTACTTGGTAAGCAAGCTTCGCCCACCATGCCCATAGGCCTGAACGAAGGAAATATCGGTAGAAGTGTATGTCCGGGATTCGGGAAGTCTACTTATGGCGCGTCACTGGCAAAAACATCAGAAACAATTCTAGAAACTGCCACATTGTAGGGATTGACTAGATCATGATGTCTCCCATAGAACTTCTTAAGTGTTGCTACCAGTTTGGTTTTTTTATTCCCCTGGCTCAACAACTTTGTAGTGAGCACTTTCCCACGCTCCATGAAGTCCTGATAATTTGAACAGGTTCTGGCATAACGGATTAACTGTGAAACGTAAACGCCGTATGCTGGTGCAGAAGGGATATTACTGCTTAGGAATGGAAAGTTAACAAAATGGGAAAATTGAAGTCATCCCGTTTATCGTAAAGCCTAGTAGTAAGCTTTCCATTGTCAATGTAGAGATAACAATCCAAGTATGAGGAGGAGGCTGCAGTCTCCGTTGTTTCCTTTATTTCAAGTTCACGTGGATAGATGAATTCTAAATACTCTGCAAATTTTGTGTTTTTCAGAGACAATACATTATCTATATATCTGTAGGTGAAATTGAATTGTTGTGCGAGGTGTTTCTTGCCTGCTTGGAGGAGACTTTGTACAAACTCCGCCTCGTACGAGTATAAAAACAAGTCGGCAAGTAACGGTGCACAGTTAGTACCCAATATCCGACCGCCGAACTCCACAAAAATATTGTCGATTAGATATTCCAGCATCTTTATGACATCTGCGTCTTTATCTTCATGGCAACAGATTATTATTAATAAACGTATCATGAAATAACCCATTTTCTAACATTTTATCTTCGTTAGTATTCCACACTATTCTACTGCCATTTTAGCAGGTGACAAAAAAAATAGAACAAAAAACAACATGTTTTACCAAATTCTCAGTATATAAGACATGACGACTGATTATTTTTTATAAATTTATCTTGAAATAACCTTTTTCTAACCCTTATCTTCGTTAATATTCTACACTATTCTAGTGACATTTTAGCTCCAGACTGTCGAAAAAGCAGTAAAAAATCATGTTTTTTGTGTTTTTCCCCCATATTTTGTTGAAGTAAATTGGTCCCGTTGCTTATATAGGGTAAGCAAAAAAAAGAAAAAAAAAACAAAAAAAAAAACAAGAACAGTGTGGAATACTAACGACGGAAAAGATACAGGAAAAAAATATATATTATATAATAGTATTCCACACTGTCCTATGGACTACTCTATTCCACCTAGCCTTGCCCAAGGCATAGAAATATACATATATATAGTTTGGCTTATTGAGCTCTGTGGCTAGTCTATAGATAATATGGTCTGGATTTCTAAGCCTTGTAAAAAGCGAAAAGAAGACCCTCAGATATCTGAGGGGCCATAAATTAATGTCAGCGTCCTAACAGTGCAGCAGTGATTGGTATTTTAAGGTTTATGAGCTACTATTTAAACATGTAATTGATACCATCTAGTTGATGTTACAGTTACTTCCTGAATTCTTGAAGAGATTTTGTAGCACTTTGTATCAGTTTCTATCTTCGTTAGTATTCCACACTGTCCTATGGACTACTGTATTCCACCCTATTCTACTGTTTTTATTGAGCAAGGCTTTGCTTGTAATAGTGTGGAATAACTTGGAAAGTAACAGTGTGGAATACTAACGAAGATAGAAATCCGTTGATTTTTGATAGTATAGGGCAAAAATCTTGGAAAAAAATCATCCATATAAGGCATGTAAATTTTGTTAGTTTCGTCCCTATATAAGGATGAAACTAAAATTTTAACATGGGTTATATGGAGGAATATTTTTTCCAAGAACTTTTTCGCTGTATTAACAAAAAATCAAAGGAGTTTCTATCTTCGTTAGTATTCCACACTGTCCTATGGACTACTGTATTCCAGCCTGTTCTACTGTTTTTATTGAACAAGGCCTTGCTTGTCACAGTGAGGAATAACTTGAATAGTAACAGTGTAACGAAGATAGAAACTCCATTGATTTTTGAAAGTATAGGGCAAAAAATCTTGGGAAAAAATTTTCCTCCTTATAAAACATGTAAATGTTTTTAATTACGTCCCTATATAGGGACGGATTTTTTTTTCCACCATGTATTCGAAGTTTTTTGTTTTTTGTTGTTATTTTTTTTTTTTTTTTTTTTTTTTTTTTGTATTAGGCTAATTAGAATTCATGGGTATTCCAAGTGTCTTTCTGTTTTGTACAAAAAATCGCATGGTTTATATGGAGAATAAAGAAAATTTCGTGCCTATATAGGGACGAACCTACAATTATACATGGTTTATATGGAGGAAAACTTTTTTCCAAGATTTTTTGCGCTATACTAACAAAAATTAAAAGAGTTTCTATCTTTGTTTGTTTGTGTTGAGGTTTTACGGCCCAATCAACCCAATGGGGTCATGTCGAGCGCGGTCAGTTTACCTAACCACACGTTTACTGGGCAGGCTTAATCCTCTAAGCGGTTAACCAGTAGTGTGCACATTCTTTCGCCGAGTTTCTATCTTCGTTAGTATTCCACTACTGTATTCCACCATATTCTACTGTTTTTTTATTGACCAAAGCTTTGCTTGTAATAGTGTGGAATAACTTGGATAGTAACAGTGTGGAATACTAACGAGGATAGAAACTCCATTGACTTTTGATAGTATAAGGCAAAACATCTTGGAAAAATAAATCCCTCCATATAAACCATGATAAAATTGAATAAGAATTCATGGGTTTGCCAAGTGTCTTTCTGTTTTGTACAAAAAAAAATCACAGGGTTAATATGGAGAATAAAGAAAAATTCGTCCCTATATGAGGACGAAACTACAATTTTACATGGTTTATATGGAGGAAAACCTTTTTTCCAAGATTTTTTGCGCTATACTAACAAACATCAAAGGAATTTCTATATTCGTTAGTATTTCACACTGTCCTATGGATTACTGTATTCCACCATATTCTACTGTTTTTTATTGAACAAGGCTTTTCTTGTAATAGTGTGGAATAACTTGGATAGTAACAGTGTGGAATACTAACGAAGATAGAAACTCCATTGATTATTGGTAGTATAGGGGAAAAAATCTTGGAAAAAAAATTCTCCATATAAACCATGTTAAAATTTTAGTTTCGTCACTATATAGGGACGAAACTTTATTTTCCATAAATTTAATGGTTTTTCCAAGTGTCTTTCTGTTTTGTGCAAAAAAAAAAAAGTCACATGGTTTATATGGAGAAAAAAAAAAGAAAATTTCGTCCCTGTATAGAGACGAAACTACAATTTTTACATGGTTTATACGGAGGAAATTTTTTCCAAGATGTTCTGTGCTATACTAACAAAAATCAAAGGAGTTTCTATCTTCGTTAGTATTCCACAGTGTCCTATGGACTACTGTATTCCAGCCTATTCTACTGTTTTTTTATTGAACAATGCCTTGCTTTTTATAGTGAGAATAACTTGGATAGTAACAGTGTGGAATACTAACGAAGATAGAAACTCCATTGATTTTTTGATAGTATAGGGCAAAAAATCTTGGAAAAAAATTTTCCTCCATATAAATCATGTAAAATTTTTAATTTCGTCCCTATAAAGGGACGATATATTTTTCCACCATATATTCCAATTATGTTTGTTTCTTGTTTTTTTTTTGTTTGTTTGTTTGTTTGTTTGTTGTTGTTGTTGTTGTTGCTTGTTTTGTTTTGTTGTTTGTTTGTTTGTTTTTTGTTGTTTGTTTGTTTTTTGTTGTTGTTTTTTTTTTTTTTTTTTTTTTTTTGCTTTCTTTGTTTTTTTTTTTGTTTGTTTTTTTTGTTTTTTTTTTGTTTCTTCACTTAGTTTATTTGGAGAAAACAGAAAATTTCGTTCCTATATAGGGATAAAACTACAATTTTTTTACAAGGTTTATATCGAGGAAAACTTTTTTCCAAGCTATTTTGCGCCATACTAACAAACATCAAAGGAGATTCTATCTTCGTTAGTATTCCACACTGTCCTATGGACTACTGTATTCCACCAAATTCTACTGTATTTACTAAACGAGGCTTTGCTTGTAATAGTGTGGAATAATTTGGATAGTAACAGTGTGGAATACTAACGAGGATAGAAACTCCATTGATTTTTGATAGTATAGGGCAAAAAATCTTGGAGAAAAAAAATTCCTCCATATAAACCATGTTAAAATTTAATTTCATCCCTATATAAGGACGAAATTTTATTTTCCAGAAAAAAAATCATGCGTTTTCCAAATGTCTTTCTGTTTTGTACAAAAAAAATCACATGGTTTATATGGAGAAAAAAAAGAAATTTTCGTCACTATATAGAAACGAAACTACAATTTTTACATGTTTTATATGCAGGATTTTTTTTCCAAGATGTTTTGTGCTATACTAACAAAAATCAAAGGAGTTTCTATCTTCGTTAGTATTCCACACTGTCCTATGAACTACTGTATTCCACCATAGTCTACTGTTTTTATTGAACAAGGCCTTGCTTGTAATAGTGAGGAATATCTTGGATAGTAACAGAGTGGAATACTAAAGAAGATAGAAACTCCATTGATTTTTGATACTATAGGGCACAAAATCTTGGAAAACATTTCCTTCATATAAATCATGTAAAAAATTTTAATTTCGTCCCTATATAGGGATGATATTTTTTTCCAACATGTAATCCGTTTTCATTTTCTTTTTTTTTTTTTTTCTTTTTTTTTTTTTTTTTTTTTTTTTTTTTTTTGTTTGTTTTTTGTTTTTTGTACCAGGCTTATAAAAAATCATGGGTTTTCCAAGTGTCTTTCTGTTTTGTACAAAAAAAGAATTACATGGTTTATATGGAGATAAAAGAAAATTTCGTCACTATATAGGGACGAAACTACAATATTGTACATGTTTATATCGAGGAAAATTTTTTTCCATAATTATTTTCGCTATACTAACAAAAATCAAAGGAGATACTACGTTAGTATTCCACACTGTCCTATGGACTACTGTATTCCACCCTATTCTACTGTTTTTATTGAACAAGGCTTTGCTTGTAATAGTGTGGAATAACTTGGATAGTAACAGTGTGGAACACTAACAAAGACAGAAACTCCATTGATTGTATTTTCCATAAAAATTCATGGGTTTTCAAAGTGTCTTTCTGTTTTGTACAAAAAAAATCATATGGTCTATATGGAGAAAAAAGAAATTTCGTTCCTATACAGAGACGAAACTACAATTTTTACATGGTTTATATGGAGGAAATTTATCCAAGATGTTTTGCGCTATACTAACAAAAATCAAAGAAGCTTCTATCTTCGTTAGTATTCCACACTGTCCTATAGACTACTGTATTCCAGCCTATTCTACTGTTTTTTGTTTTGTTTTTTTATTGAACAAGGCCTTGCTTGTATTTGTGTGGAATAACTTGGATAGTAACAGTATGGAACACTAACGAAGATAGAAACTCCATTGATTTTGATAGTTTAGAGCAAAACATCTTGGAAAAAAAATTTTCCTCCATATAAAACATGTAAAATATTTTAATTTCGTCGTTATATAGGGACGATATTTTTTTCCACCATGTATTCCAAGTTTTTTTTTTTTTTTTTTTTTTTTTTTTTTTTTGTTTGTTTGTTTGTTTGTTTTTTTCCATCATGTATTCCAAGCTTTTTCTTTTTTTTTTTTTTTTTTTTTTTTTTTTTTTTTACCAGGCTAATAAAAAATCTTGGGTTTTCCAAGTTTTCCAAGTGTCTTTCTGTTTTGTACTAAAAAATCATATGGTTTATATGGAGAAAAAAAGTCGTCCCTATATAGGGACGAAACTACAATTTTACATGGTTTATATGGAGAAAACTTTTTACCAAGGTTTTTTGCGCTATCTAACCAAACTCAAATGAGTTATTATCTTCATTAGTATGCCACACTGTCCTATGGACTACTGTATTCCATCCTATTCTGCTTTATTATCATTATCATTATTACTATTATTATTGAAAAAGGCTTTGTTTGTAATAGTGTGGAATAACTTGGATAGTAACAGTGTGAAATACGAACGAGGATAGAAAGTCAATTGATTTTTGTTAGTATAGGGCAAAACATCTTGGGAAAAAAATCCTCCATATAAACCATGAAAAAAATTATAGTTTCGTCCCAAAAAAGGGACGATTTTTTTCCATCATGTAATCTAAGTGTTTTTCTTTTTGTACCAGGCTAATAAAAATTCATGGGTTTTCCAAGTGTCTTTCTGTTTTCGTTCAAAAAATAAATCACACGGTTTATATGGAGAAAAAAAAGAAAATTTCGTCCCTATACAGGGACGAAACTATAATTTTTGTACATGGTTTATATGGAGGAAAACTTTTTTTTCCAAGATTTTTGAGCTATACTAACAAAAATCAAAGGAGTTTCTATCTTCGTTAGTATTCCACACTGTCCTATGGACTACTGTATTCCGCCATATTCTACTGTTTTTTATTGAACAAGGCTTTGCTTGTAATAGTGTGGAATAACTTGGATAGTAACAGTGTGGAATATTAACGAAGATAGAAACTCCACTGATTTTTGATAGTATAGGGCAAAAAATCTTGAAAAAAAAATTCCTCCATATAAACCATGTAAAAAATTTTAGTTTCGTCCCTATATAGGGAATCAGCGGAAGGGAGAGAATAACCGTTGAAAATATTTCATGATCAATCTCCACGAAAGAATGTTGCCGACCTCGGCGGGGGTTGAACCCGCGACATTTCACAAATTTGGACATTTCACAAATTCATCAAGTTCTCTGCTTGGCATTTTACATTTTTTTAAGCCTGGTACAAAACAGAAAGACACTTGGAAAACCCATGAATCTTTATAAGCCTGGTACAAATAAAAAAAAAAAAAACAGCTTGGAATACATGATGGAAAAAAAATTTCGTCCCTATATTTTTTGACTTTTGTATTCCCACACTGTTTCAAATATAGGGAGGAAGATGCATTAAAAAAAAAAAAAAAAAAAAAAAAAACAATTATATGGAAAACATAGCATGGAGCTAAAATTCTGTTCTATTCTGTCCTATTCTAATAGAGGGGTGCTGGGTTTTACCCATATCTCGTAGGATACCTTTTAGTAACTAGAGCTAGGAACTAGCAGAGATAATGCCGATGAACCACAATTAGTTCCCGTCGAACGATGTTTTGCCAAACTTTGACCGTTCTCAATCCGTTCTTCTGTTGCTTCTTCGTTTTATTTTTCTGTACCATAATATCTCTCCCCACCTATGGACGATTATTGCCTTATGTGTTGCTTTTTGTCTTTTGCTGTCGATGGCTTTGGATGACTGCGTTTTCTGGCCGTGTCTTTACCATTACTTTTTGTAGCAATCGTACGTCATCAGGAAAACATACCTATATAATTTTGACCCCCTTTAACCCCACTTATATATAGTAAAACTGGGGTATAAGGGGTGTACATTATTTTTCTTATTTCTGCTCAAAAACATAGATTGTGGGTACTCGTTAGAACCGCCTCGCCGAGGCGGTTCTAACGAGTACCCACAATCTATGTTTTGAGCAGAAATATGAAACATATCAGAAATTTTTATCTGAAATTTTTCAGTTTTTGGAGGTGAAATTTTCAATATATTTGAATAGGCGTATTTTCGTAATGTGAAGTTGCTTCTGCTGACGCGAATAATTGTCAGACATTACAGTAAACTACTTCGTATCACTCACATTGTTAAGTCTGCACACAGTTCCCATGGAACCAGGGTAATCCCATACATCACGGAAACATACCTATATAATGTTGACGCCCTTAAACATCACTTTTAGCCGGCCTCGGTGGCTCAGTTGGATGCGCCGTCCGACTGGAGACCAGGAGGTCGCGGGTTCAACCCCCGCCGAGGTCGGCAACATTCTTTCGTGGAGATTGATCATGAAATATTTTCTACGGTCATTCTCTCCCTTCCGCTGATTTAAGAAGGGCAGTTGTCAGTTTCTGGCGAAAGAATGTGCACAATACTGGTTAACCGCTTAGAGGACTAAGCCTGCCCAGTAAACGTGTGGCTAGGTAAACTGACCGCGCTAGACATGACCCTATTGGGTTGACTGGGCCGTAAAACCTCAACACAAAAAAAAAAAAAAACCCACTTTTATATGGTAAAACAAGGGTTTACAGGGGTATACGTCACTATTTTTTATTTTGCTAAAAACATAAATTGTAGATACTCGTTAGAACCACTTCGCTGAGGCGGTTCTAACGAGAACCCACAATCTATGTTTTGAGCAGGAATGAAAAACCATCAGACTTTTTTATCTGTAAATTTTCTTTTCTAGGTTGTATTTGAATAGGCATGTTTTCGTAATTTATCATTCATAGTCAATACAGTAAAAAAAAAACTGTGACCCAATAAAGCCCTCATTTTTTTTTTTTTTTTTTTTTTTTTTTTTTTTTTTGTCGGCGTGGGGTTGCGGGGCTGAGTTGCTCCTAAAGACCCTACTTTTTCGGCCTGGATCGCGTCTAAAGACCACTCTCTTACGGTCTGGGTTACTGAAGGAAGGCCCCTTTCAAAACAATATATTGCTCTAAAGAACCCAATTTTGGACGGGTTTTTCAAAAATTCGTCCTTTAAAATAACGATGTCCGGGCTAGCGGGCGTCGAGCGTCGTCCCAGGTTAACCTTTTGGTTAACCTTTATTTCAAAGTTATATGTTACCTTCATTCTTCAGTCGATTGCTTTCATATTTGGTAGGGATGAAGAGTAGGACCAGTAGGATTTCCCATGCGAGAGAGACAACTCTCACTTTCTTCATTATTTAAAAAACCCGTTCATAATGCCGTTAGGCGTTTTTCTTGTTATAAAAATATCTTTAAAAGACACACCTTCTAACATATGCGCCGAACGGAGACTCAGTACAGCCTGCGCATCCGCGCAGTCAGTCTGACTAGTCTTCATTGTCCGCATAAAAAGACTTGCATCATTGTCTATCCAAAATGCGACTAGGGGAGATTCTGATCAGACTGCGCGTTTACGCAGGCTGATTTGAATCTGCGCTGGGCGCAAAAAAAATCGAAGGTAAGTTTCTGACTTTGCAGCTCAAATGGTCAATATGAGCCAGCGCACGATAAAACCTACAATATTGCATAAAAAGCAGTGTCGCACACTATTAATAGCCGTGCATTAACCGGCGAAAAGCCGTGTATTAACAAGGCAATTCACGCGCTGTTAATGCACGGCTACGGAACTTTCAATATGACCGTACCGGGGCCACAGAATTGCTGCCGTTACGAGATGTGTACTGCCCTGCCCTAGAACAAGCATAGTACGTGGAAATAGCGTTCGCGCGTCATCGGTGAAAAGACGAAACAAAATAGTGCAAGAAAGAACGCAAAATGTAGCAAATGTTTTCAGTTTTTATGCAATAATAGCGATCGAACATGGGTTTTCATTGCATTAACATTCGCAAGGTCCCTTGGGAGGTGTTGAAAACCGCGGCCTTCGGCCTCGGTTTTCAAACCTCCCACGGGAATTGGGCGAATGTTAATGTATGAAAAAACATGTTTGATCCCTATAATAAGACTTGTGCGACCAGCGTACAGATCAGCCTGCGCACCCGCGCAGTCTGATCAGTCGTGCTGACCGCATGTGCCTTTTACAGCCTCCGGGCTATCTAAAGAGAAATAAACGAGAACCTTTATCATACTGGATGGATGTACAGGCTGATCTGCGTCTACGAAGATCACACAGGTCTTATTGCAGGTTCTGTCGTGCGCCAGCTCAATTATATTATCGCAAATATTTCTCAGAACCACTTAAGGCCAGAGGATATACAGTCGACTCTCGTTATCTCAATTCCCAGGGACTGTCTAAAATACTTCGAGATATCCGTAGCCCGACATATCAGATTTGCAGAATTGAGGAAAAAATAATTCGAACAACCACATTTAACAAATTTATATGTACAGTCGACTCTCGTTATTTCGAATTCCAAGGGACTCTCAGACTCTCAGATTTGCAGAATTGAGGAAAAAATAATTCGAACAACCACGTTTAACAAATTCTGCAAATCTGATATGTCGAGGTACATATTAAAATCGAAGTATTTCAGAAAGTCCCTTGGAATTCGAGATAACGAGAGTCGACTGTATTTTAAATTTCAGCATCACCGCAACTACGTTGTTGGGACGTTGCGTGATTGATATACCCATTCACGTCGAGTGGACTCCTCTACTACAACTCTGATATACTAAGTCGACTCTCGTTATATCGAATTCCATGGGACTCTCAGAAATATCAGATTTGCAGAATTGAGGAAAAAAATAATTCGAACAACCACATTTAACACATATATGTATAATTGGACTCCTGAAGTTAGAGATATATCGAAAATATTGTGGAAAAGAGGAGAAATTGCTCCTCTTCTCCACAATATTTTTTTACCTGCTGTTAGATTTTAATGTTTAGGCAGGGACCAGATTTTCACTTCGAGATAAGCGGATATTCGAGATAAGCGAGGTCGAGATAACGAGAGTCAACTGTACTAAGGTAATAATTAAGAGGTTCCTCTGAAACAATGAATCTTCCCCTGGAAAGATCGGCGGGTAATAAGGGAAACTTGCCTAAAATAGTAACTTTTCCCTGGAAAAATTGGTTACTTCGGGTAATAACTAGGATATTCCTCTGGAACAGTAAAATTACTCTTAGAAATATTGGTAACTCGGGTAATAACTATGATATTCCCCTGGAATATTGAAATTTCCCCTGAGAGAGATTGGTAACTTTATTGGTAATAGCCAGGATATTGTGCTGAAACAGTTAGAATTCCTCTGTAACAGTAAAATGTACCCCAGAAAGATTTGTAACTTTCAGATAATAACTAGGATATTCCCCTGGAATGTTAAATCTTTAAATCTTCACCTAGAAAGAATTGAAACCAGGTAACACCTAGGAAGTTCCCATAGATCAGAAAATGTTCCCTTATAAAGATTGGTAACTTCAAGTTTGTTTGGTTGTATTGAGGTTTTACGGCCCAGTCAACTCATTGGGGTCATGTCGAGCGCGGTCAGTTTACTGGGCAGGCTTTGTCCTCTAAGCGGTTAACCAGTATTGTGCACATTCCTTCGCCAGAAACTGACATCTGCCCTTCTTGAATCAGCGGAAGGGTGAGAATGACCGTAGAAAATATTTCATGATCAATCTCCATGAAAGAATGTTGCCGACCTCGGCGGGGGTTGAACCCGCGACCTCCTGGTCTCCAGTCGGACGGCGCATCCAACTGAGCCACCGAGGCCGGCATTACTTCAAGTAATAACTAGGGAATTGCCCTGCAACAGTGATTTTTTTTACAATGATAAATTGGATATTCCACTGAAACAGTAAATCTTCCTGTTAGAAGATAATAACTAGGGTATTCACCAGGAATGGTAAATATACTGATGGGAAGATAAATGTCTTGCGTTTAATAACGGATATTCTCTAGGAACGCCGTTCAGACATAATTAATTATCTATCTAATTTGCCCACGTCTCTTTAATCTGACTTATTTCTGTCAGCATATAAGCGATGCACATTATGAAAACACGCCTATTCATATACATTGAGAATTTTACCACCAAAAAAAATGAAAATTTTCAGAGAGAAAAAATCTGATATTTTTCATATTTTTGCTCAAAACATAGATTGTAGGTACTCGTTAGAACCGCCTCGGTGAGGCGGTTCTAACGAGTACCACAATCTATGTTTTGAGCAAAAATATGAAAATTAATGTATACCCCTGTAAACCCCAGTTTTACTATATAAAAGTGGGGTTTAAGGGGGTCAATATTGTATAGGTATGTTTTCGTGATGATATACCCGTGCAATACACTAACTGATGACTGCATGTCCTACACCATATAGTGTGCAAGTCTGATATGGTATTATATGGGTATATTCATATATAGTAAAGTTTTGGCAATGTGTAAAGTGTGAGGTTAAGGTCAAGGATCATTAAGATCACGGGACCTTATAGTCATTGGCGGCATCAAAATGATTTATGAATGAATTAGATGATGATCCAAACTTTGGAATACAGTCGACTCGCGTTATCTCGAAGTCCAAGGGACTCTATGAAACACTTCGTGATATCCGTACCTCGACATATCAGAGTTTCGGAACTGAGGAAAACAATTAATCGAACAACCACCTTTAACAGAACGAATATGTATTTGACTCCTAAGTTAGAGATATATTGAAAATATTGTGGGAAAGAGGAGTAATTTCTCCTAAGGAGCAATTTCTCCTCTGTTCCACAATATTTTGTTGCCTGTTGGTAGATCTGTGTTAAAATAGGGACCAGATTTTCACTTCGGGATAAACAGTTATTCGAGATAAGCGAGGTCGAGATAACGAGAGTCGACTGTATTTTAGTTTGCAATTTATGCTCTAGTATGATTTGCATTTGTTTAACATCTATCAACTACCAATTTGGTAGTACATGTACATTTCATTCTGAGAAATCGCCGGAACCAAAACAACAAGTGTAACACAAGATGATTAATTTAGCAATATACAATTGACTCTTGTTATCTCGACCTCGCTTATCTCGAATACCCGCTTATCTCGAAGTGAAAACCTGGTCCTTGCCTAAACATGAACATCTAACAACGGGTAAAAAATATTGTGGAAAAGAGGAGAAATTGCTTCTAAGTTCCAATTTCTCCCCTTTTCCACAATATTTTAATAAATCTCTAACTTCAAGAGTCCAATTACATATATATTGTTAAATGTGGGTGTTCGAATATTTTTTTCTCAATTCTGCAAATCTTATATGTCGAGGTACGGATATCTCGAAGTAGTTAATAGAGTCCTTTGGAATTCGAGATAACGAGAGTCGACTGTATATCTCAGGGATATACCATACCTAAATGCTGTTCATTTCCCTTCCCTTCCCTTCACTTCGTTATGTTGTACTTAAGTACACGATCATGTGGGTATATCCATGTGTGTGGCTATAAAGCTAAGAATGTTGAGGTTTTCATTTCCCAGCTAGCATTCTTTATAAATCTACAGCGGGCCGTTATCAGCCTGACAGCTACCCTGACGGGCCGATAACGGCCCACTATAAATTTATGTAGCATGCTTACTGGGTTGTGCTTGGGGTCGGTATCATGATCTGATGAGCTCTCAAATATTTCCTGTAAACCTGAAGCTCTCTTTCCCGTCTTGAATCTAGTAGGTAAGAATATTGTTGATGATCGACCTAGTAAGCACTCTACATAATTCTACAGCGGGCCGTTATCGGCCCATCAGGGTAGCTGACGGGCCGACAGCGGCCCGCTGTAGATTTATAAAGAATGTAAGCTGGGGAAATAATCTAATATTCAAGTATTTGTATGTTTTCTAGATCGAAATATTTTACCTGCCCAAGTGTGATTGTAAAATAAATCTTAAGGCTACCCCCACATCCCCACTCTAACCTGGTTCCTTCAGAACTGACCATTGGATGTAAACGATGCTGATAAAGCGTTTCACTGTATTAAAGAGTGAAAGTACACATTCTTGCCCACTGTAGCTGGAAAATCCTAGGTTTGTTTTATTGGTGTAAATTCTTATTACTTTCTTTTTGAAATCTGTATGGTGAATTTTTGTTCGTGGTTGAGATACATTGACGTTTTGTTGGATTGCCACTTTGCCTGTGTAATATATCTGGAACCAGGAAGTGGATTCTCTAGAAATCTGCAGGAACACATTACTGGGATATGCTTAAGATTTTAATTTTGGTGACTTGACTTCATTTCTCCAACGATGTGTACACTATCTTCTGAATCAATGAATGTAGGTCAAACTTGTATAGAAACTTCCACTATGGAAGCTGAGGGCGAGGGTTTGATCCCGTCAAGCTAGCTTAAGCCCCAGCCCCGCCCCCCCCCTCCCCCCCCACCCCCCTCACCACCCCACCCCCGGAAATTCATTACTGACCATTCCAATGCGGTAATGTAATTGTGGTACTTTTTTGTTAATTTTGTATGGAGTCGTTCACTTTCTAATGTTTTTATTTTCTTTTAATAATTATGTATGTTTAAGATATATTCAGTTAAATTAGTGTTACAGAGTTGCCACCTTTTTGGGAAAGAGTCGCCAACTCAGCTTGCCATCTGTTCATTTTGTGGCTGCTTAATTGTACAGTCGAACCTCGTTATCTCGAACTCGCTTATTTCGAATAACCGCTTATCTCGAAGTGAAAATCTGGTCCCTGTTTTAACATGGAACTATGACAAAAGGTAACAAAATAATGTGGAAAAGACGAGAAATTGCTCCTGAGGAGCAATTTCTCCTTTTTTCCACATTATTTTATATATATATATATTTCTAACTTCAGGAGTCAAATTACATATCCATTTGTTAAATGTGGTTGTTCAATTTATTGTTTTCCTCACTCTCTCAACTCTGATATGTCGAGGTACGGATATCTCGAAGTGTTTCAGTGAGTCCCTTGGAATTCGAGATAACGAGAGTCGACTGTATTTGTCGTCTATCTCTCCCTTTGGTGTTGGAGTCTTGATGTAGATCTGAGTTCACTGACTTAATTTTTATAAAGTCTAAATTAACATTTAGCGTGATGGGAATCCAAGAGAAAACATTATTGCCAGCCAATGAGTTTTTTATTTCCAAGGTCACAGTTTTTATGCTATGTCCGCCTGTTAGCTTTAACTAATCTTCTTTTCTATACTAGCGGAAAAAAGTTCGTTTTTGGTGTCATAACATTTTTTTTTTTTTTTTTTTTTTTCAGAAAAGTGTAGGCTGTCGACGTTAAAACGTCACTGTGGACATGCTAACTGGTATAGGATTGAAGTTTTCATTACAATTCGGTCAAAATTCTCAAAGCACGTTTAATTGAACTTATTTAAGTTTCTATTATTTTACTCCAAAAGAAAACTTGCGTATTTTATATGAATATGTTATTAGCCGAAACTTATCATTATTTACATGGTTAACCGTTTAGAGGACTAAGCCTGCCCAGTTAACGTGTGGTTAGGTAAACTGACCGCGCTCGACATGACCCCATAGGGTTGACTGGGCCGTAAAACCTCAACACAAACAGACATCACAAGTAAATCCAGCTAAAAGAAATCCTACAGGGCGCCCAAAAAGTCCGGCTATCTGCGTACTTAGTGTTATCAGTCTGTTAAGAACAGAATGACAAACAGTATAGATCCTGATGAGGCAGCTCGCTGTGATCCATCTCATCTGGATCTACACTGAAAAGTTCTCATTTAGCCTGCAGGATTAAAAGTTTAAGCTTCACATACCATTATAATCCTAAGTATTGGAAGAAGTCAATTTATGGTAAATGTAATAAACCTAATTTTCTAATGTTCCAAAACAAAAAAAAATATTTGTGTCTTTATTATATATCTGTGTGTACCTTCTGTCACATAACACAAGAGTGCAGCCTGAGAGTTAGTCCGCCGGAGTCTTCTCTGACGTTAAATAACTTTTCTTTATTTTAATATTTTCCACTTACCGTCAGAGCGATTTAGCTATCGAAAATGCAGAATTTTTCCAGCCAGCCTTGGCTGGGCACTTTCAAAAGAAACTTTTGAATATCATCCAGCAGTTAGCAACATTAAATCTTAGAATAAACAAAAGAAACCATTTTCCAATAAATTAAACAATTTGTTTCATTGGAAACTTGCACGCGATGCGTTTTCACTATACCTGACAAAGTCTATCCTCGTTGCCTAGATTGTACACGATAAAAGCCAATTTATATTATTAATTTGAAATCCTTAGTGGCTATCTACATTACACATTAATATCCATGCCTCTATTTTCGTTAAAAAAAACAACTCATTTTAGACCAACAGGATGTAATGCCGGTGCTCCATGCGGGACTCCTCCATGCTCAGAACGGTCACTCCACCGTGGACACACTTCTTCATTTCTTCACCACAGTTGCAGCTATACTTAGACTGGTTCCTTTCCTTAAATTCAAAGAATTTCTAGAGAAGCATTAATTGTTTATTATTGCCAATTTCTAAGCTCTGGTTGTTGTACTTAACAGAAATATGAATGAAGACCATATATGGAGCATGTATCCTTAGTACTTTGAAGTTTTTAGCATATTCGTCCTCATTTGCGAAAACTAAATATATAGGGAACAAACATGTTTTTTCATGCATTAACATTCGCCAGGTCCCGTGGGAGGTGTTGAAAACCGAGGCCGGAGGCTGCGGTTTTCAATACTTCCCAAGGGACCTGCATTGAAAAACCATGTTCGATGGCTATTATTGCATAAAAGCTCAAAACATTTGCTACATTTCGCGTTATTTCTTGCACTATTTTATTTCGCCATTTCATCGATGTCTCGAGAACGCAATTTCCACGGACTATACTCGGTCTAGGGCCGGGCAGTACACATCACGTAACGGCAGCAAATCTGTGGCCTTGTTAATACACGGCTTTTAGCCGGTTAATGCACGGCTGTTTATAACGTGCGACACTGCTTTTTATGCAATATTACTTGAGAAAAATAAGACAATAAGAGAGAAGAGGTTATTTAATGTTAAACAGTTGTCTCTTGCGTTTTATTTTTAGAAATGCATGCTCTTGTCTGTAAAAGAATAAGAAATAAGCAAAAACAGTTTTGTTTTGTTTTGTTTTGTTTTTTCAGTTATATCGCACCGGCCTCACTTGACCGTATATAATGACTGATATAAATATAATCCCAGTCAGCATTCTACGTAAATCTATATCGGGCCGTCATCGGCCCGTCAGGGTAGCTGACGGGCCGATGACGGCCCGATGTAGATTTACGTAGAATGCTAGCTGGGATGTTAATTTTCTTTGAGCAATACGATAAATATAATCACCAGTTGTATTATTTTGTTTGTGTTGAGGTTTTACGGCCCAGTCAACCCAATGGGGTCATGTCGAGCGCGGTCAGTATACCTAACCACACGTTTACTGGGCAGGCTTAGTCCTCTAAGCGGTTAACCAGTATTGTGCACATTCTTTCGCCAGAAACTGACAACTGCCCTTCTTGAATCAGCAGAAGGGAGAGAATGACCGTAGAAAATATTTCATGATCAATCTCCACGAAAGAATGTTGCCAACCTCGGTGAGGGTTGAACCCGCGACCTCCTGGTCTCCAGTCGGACGGCGCATCCAACTGAGCCACCGTGAGGGGTCAGTTGTATTATTTGTTTTATATTAGCGCGACCGCATTCGCGATTATTTGATTAAAGGAGCATAAGATTTTTTTGTTTTTTTCTTGTTTTTTTTTTATGGTAAGTTCAACACTAATATATATAAGTCTTACAGAGATCCGTCACTTGTGAGTTAAGCGTTTTGACGTTATAATCATAAGATGGTTCACGTGAAGCAAATGACAATTATGTCATTTATCCCGGCCCATTTATCGCGTCTGCGAACAGCGAATATTATCAAGGTGCAGTCAAACCTGTAAACTTATACTGTGTCTTGCTCTATACTGGAGCCCAGTTGGCATGTTCACGTTGAGCCAACGTTGAATAATGGTTGTCCATTTCGTTGGCCCAACGTAGATATTCAACGTAAGTCTGCTCGTTGGGCCAACGTGTAGGTATTACGTTAGGCCAACGTATGTTAATGTTAATTACAACATTGGGCCAACGTTGGGTCAACATTAGCCCTGCACAATTTTAACGTTGGGCAAACGTAAAAATTATGTATGATGCCAACCGATTTTTTTTTTTTTTTTTTTTTTTTTTTTTTTTGCCAGTGAAAAGGGGCTGTTCCGAAAGCAAATCAACATGTGAGTATAATTATATATTCGTTTCTAATTTAGGCAGCAATAATGAATTGCATGAGACCGATATAAACGCCTCTTATCAATGTGCAGTTATGCTGATCTGAGTCTTTGCTGGGTGCACATGTGATATTGTAGGTTTGGCTGTGCTCTGACTGGTTCATTTGTGCGTTTGACATTCTTACAGCACAGTACTAAATTTTAAGACTGTAAAACAGTATTTCACTAAAAAGCAGTGGTTTTAAAATATTTTTTATAAACTGACATAGCTTTTTTTCTCTCTTGAGTCCTCTAGGAGGAGTCTGATCAGGGTCTACACTGTTTTCCGTGAGCGTGTTTGGACCCATTACTCTAGTAAAACAATGTTTATCATTACAAAAACAAGCCTATTCAAATATACTGAAAATTTTACCACCAAAAAATGAAAATTTTTAGATAAAAATTTTAATATTTTTTTCAAATTTCTGCTCAAAACATAGATTGTGGGTACTCGTTAGAACCGCCTCGGTGAGGCGGTTCTAACAAGTACCACAATCTATGTTTTTGAGCAGAAATAAGAAAATTAATGTATACCCCTGTAAACCCCAGTTTTGCTATATAAAAGTGGGGTTGAAGGGGTCAACATTATATAGGCATGTTTTCGTGATGGCTGTAAAAATGTCAAAATCACAAATGAGCCAGAGCACAGCAAAACCTACAATGTCACATGAGCATCACACAAAGACTTAGGTCAGCCTGCACAACTGCACAGTCTGATAAGAAGCTTTCATATCCGCCGCATGCAGTTCATTATTTTTGCCTAAATTAGAAACGAATATATAATAATTATAATTATACTCACATGTTTGAAAATCTTAATTATTTTTCTTTAAATCACATCTTTAGACCTTTACTGGTGCATTCAATCAGAGAGTCAGAACTTAAATGGTAGAAAAGCTAGCTTTATGAGTAGTCTAAAGTACTGTAAAACCTTTGGTAGATGATAATAATAATGAACAAGGTTATTTCAAGGTATCGGATAACAAATTAATACAGCAAATTTTATTGGTCACCTTCCCAGCTAGCATTCTACGTAAATCTACATCGGGCCGTCATCGGCCCGTCAGCTACCCTGACGGGCCGATGACGGCCCGATATAGATTTACGTAGAATGCTGACTGGGTTGGCGCTGGACCAGGAAGCCAGTAATAAAGATTACTTCATGCTGTGTTTGTGCTTAAGCAACAGCATATGGTACATTAATATGCTAATTAAATTGGTATCTTGTATTAACTGACCTGCAATGTGTTTGATAAAATATATATAATTCTTTTTACATATTTTTTTGATGATACAAATATATATATATCTTATCCTTTTCTCCAACGGATTTGATAAGTTCAATAATACATGAGCACTTATACATGTATAAGATCCTCTATATATTCCTATATATTCCGGGTATGTTGGGCTAACGTTGGCGCACTGTCGAGCCAACATTTAACTTTGGATTTACAGCCTTAGTTATTGATCCACACCACCAACTTAATTTGGATCTAAAACATAGAAATCAAAATTATGCATACCGGTTGATATATGAAATCACATTTTGGCAACATTTTTGTCACTTAAAGGCCTGAATTCACCAGGGCCAGTTTGTAGTTAATCTTTTTAGCATATAGCAGACAATAATACAAGCCTATTGCTGGTCTTAGCAGGACTCCATTCCAAAGGTGTTCAGTTTATTAAATGCCACTTCTTGTGCATATGGAATCCGACATGTGGATCTGTTGCATAATGAATAATAAATTTTCCGCTCCATATGATATTCGCATCAACTGGTCGTTACCTGAGTACCCATTTGATGCAAACATCTGCTTAATGCTCTCACCAGAACCGATACAGGTTGGTGAGATGAGTAATCAGGTTGGTGAGATGAGTAATCAGGTTGGTGAGATGAGTAATAAAAACACAAGACTTGCTTTTGGGAAATTAGAAACCATATTATTGAAAATTTGTTCATGTTAACAACCAACAAAGTGTTCTTGTAAAAACCAAGTCAGAAATACCATTTTCAAAAATCAAATGACATAATTGTAATTAGATAAAATTTTCAATATATATGCCTCCGCCTTCAGAGGTATGATCCAAACACTAGACAAATATAACAATATGACTAGGTGTCACCATTCTACATAGATTGTAATGTATATGGTTTCTAAAAGACTACTAGTAGATAACTACATGAACTAGCTAAGAATAATAAATAATAATAATAATAATAACAAGAGGGATATGATGGCCCTGTAACGCTCACCTGAGCATCATAGCACTTTGAGAACCCGATCTAGAACTGATCAAGGCAAACATTCTGATCAAAATTCAAAATGGTTATATTAACAAGTAAGACAATGTAGCATGTCTAATGGACTGTGAAATAAAGGTCAAGGTCAAATATGGATGACTGCACGCAAGAGGCTATGCTAAGATGTATGCATGCACTAAGTATCACTGGCTGTAGGAGCAATAGTTACTGAGAAACTGATCTGAACACAAACACTTCACAAGTATCAAATATCACTCTGTAGGACCAATAATTACTGAGAAAATGACCTAAACGGAAAAACTTAAGAAAGTCACTGGATAGAAAATTATACATCACCTTGAAATCATCAAGATAAACATTTTGAGCAAGATTCATGATGATCACTTCAAAAACGTGACCTCTAGAGCATCAACAAGGTTTTCCTTTAATTTGGCCAGGTGACCTAGTTTCCGATATCAAGTGACCCAGTTTTTAACTAGACCTAGAAATCATCAAGACGAACATTTTGAGCAATATTTATGATGATTATTTAAAAAATGTGACCTCTGGAGTGTTAACAGTTTTGGCTGATTTGACCTAGTTTGAGCAATATTTATGATGATTATTTAAAATATGTGACCTCTGGAGTGTTAACAGTTTTCTGCTCATTTGGCCTGGTGACCTAGTTTTTGACCCCCATGTGACCCAGTTTCAAATTTGACCTAGAAATCATCAAGACAAACATTTTGAGCAAGATTCATGATGATTGCTTCAAAAATGTGACCACTAGAGTGTTAACAAAATTTTCTGCTTATTTTGCCTGGTGACCTAGTTTTTGATCCCAAGTGACCCAGTTTCGAACCTGACCTAGAACTCATCAAGACAAACATTTTGAGCAAGATTCATGATGAATGCTTCAAAAATGTGACCGCTAGAGTGTTAACAAGGTTTAAGCTGATTTGGCCAGGTGACCTAGTTTTTTATCCCAAGTAAGCCAGTTTCGAACTTGACCTAAAAATCATCAAGACAAACATTTTGAGCAAGAGTCATGATGATTGCTTGAAAAATGTGACCGTTAGAGTGATAAAAAGGTTTTCCGCTGATCTGGCCAGGTGACCTAGTTTTTGACCCCAGGTGACCCAGTTTCGAACTTGACCTAGAAATCATCAAGACAAACATTTTGAGCAAGATTCATGACGATTGCTTAAACAAGTCACCCCGATGCTTCCTAGCAAGTTTGGAGTCAATTGGCCTTTCGGTTCAAAACAAGAAGCAAAAACTAGATTTTCAAGATGGCTGTCATGGCGGCCATCTTGGATTTCGGATTGGAACGAATTTAGCTATTTTTGATCTATAAGTCACCCCAATGCTTCCTACCATGTTTGCAGTCAATTGGCTTTTGGGTTTAGGAGAAGAAGCAAAAAATAGATTTTCAAGAGGGCTGCCATGGCGGCCATCTTGGAATTCCGATCGGCAAACTTTTAGCTATTTTTTTATCTACAAGTCATCCCGCTGATTCCTAGCAAGTTTGGAGTCAATTGGCCTTTCGGTTCAGGAGAAGAAGCGAAAATAGATTTTCAAGATGGCGGCCATGGCGGCCACCTTGGATTTTCGATCAGCACGATTTTAGCTATTTTTGATCTACATGTCACCCTGATGCTTCCTACCAAGTATCGAGTCAATTGGCCCAGGGGTGTAGGAGGAGTAGGCTTTATAAGCAATTGTTGACGCCGCACGACGCACGACGCACGAGGGACATTGACTGAACACAATAGCTCACCATGAGCACTTCGTGCTCAGGTGAGCTAATAATAATAAAGGCATACAAGTAAATGTATAACTACATGTAAAGATACATACATATGAAAGAAAACACAAAGTCTTATTAGTTCGAGCGGGTGGGTGGGTAAGAACTTTTCTAGTTAGTGACAATATCTTTCCACAACAAGGAGATTTTCAAAACTGACACTGAAACCAGATTGCGCCGTTAATCCGCGACCTTTCAAAACTGATTGGACAGTTAATTAAAATTGTGTAAAAATATTGGCCGACGGAAGCTAGATAAACAATAACCATTAGTGATTCACCGCCTTTTAAACTAAACTGATTTGTCAGCCAATTAAAAATGCGTCAAGATATTGGCTGACTGATGCTGCGGGTAAACAAGTGACTGGTTCTCAATGGAAAGACCCCACAGTACCATCTGACGTCATAAATGCGATTAGGAGTTTTATTATTAAAATGACACATTTATCTATTTTTCAAGCTCAGGAACTGGCTGTGCCATTGTTGTAATTAATTTTTAAATTTGCTTATGCTCTCGGATTTAATTTTAATCAGGTAAGGATATATCGGACGAGATTACACGAGACCGGAAGGGATTACCCCAGTGGGTGGGGTAATTGTAAACAAAGGGCACAATATTTTACAGCAAATTTAAGAGCAGATTAAAGATAATCTATCTATTGTTATCATTCAGATAACATCATATGACATTTAGCCTAGTTATAGTGCAGACACAGCTCAAATATGGTCATAAAAATTTAGAATATATTTTTCCCTCCATTTTCCTTCCAATGACGAATATTAATTTGAGCAGGTATTTGTTTGTAGACTGTTTCCAGCTGCGATATGCCTATATTGGAATAGCATAACTTTGTCAAAAGAATCTGTTTCAGATACCACAATTTTAATTGCGTCAATCATGTATATATCACATAAATATGATGAATAATTGATATGATATGAAAACAAACATCGAATTTGTTATGTAACAAAGACATAAAAATAGCTGTGTTTCCGCTGACATGCTGAAAAAAAAACATTTGGTCAGTAGGTAGGAGAAACTTTTTTTTTATTATTTGTTTTTTGTCCTAAAAAACAGGGTCGGGCCTGTAATTTTATGAATATACAGGTAATTTGTTGCTTTACTTCTTTATTTTGCATTTTTACTGATAAAAATATAGCAGAGTTAGGTGTTTGAAACCGTGTCGGTCGGGTTAGTGGAAACATGGCTCTCATTTTTTTAGGTCAAATATTTGTGTATCCTTAAATAAATTTAGTGATATTACAAACAGGTTAAGTTCAAAGAACAATAGTCTTGAATTGGCATATTGAGTGCAAAGGCACACATCATCCTATGCATCCATTGAATATGTACAGGTATGAGTCTTTTCTGGTAACGCCGGGTTACATGTCTCATTTTTAATTTTTTGGTATCGTTAGTTCAATCATATATTTCAAATTCAAGTTTGTGTATTTATTCCAACGCTGTAAAAAAAATACAAGCAAATTCAGAGAATTTATGTGCCCCGCCTATTAAAAATCTTCCAAACAAGAGCATCAGTGAAACCAAAGAATGCTCCCCGAAGATGCGCAGTAGTGGGAGGGTTATGTTAGTGAAAGAGTAAAATACTTTAAGAGATATGCTACAGACAAGCTTATTATTGCAATCGAAGCGCTGTAGATGCTGATGGCTTGGGCACCAGAAGGCCCAATGACAACTGATTAAAGATCCATTTGAAAGCCTGTAAAATGTACAAAAAAAAGCTGTGGGAGGAGTTGTAATCACCAGGTATCTACTACTATATGCACTTTAATAGTATTGAGCATGAAAAAAGTCTATGTTAAAAGTTAAAAATGAGAAAAAAGTAAACAAAAGTATTTTCAAGATTCTGTAAAAAGCATATGCATATCTTCAGACTGTGGTTAAAACATCTGTATAGTTTCAGTGGGAATGGTATAAAACTGTAGGAGGAGTTACACTCCCAAGGTACCTACTACATATCAACTTTCATAGTATTGATGTATGAAGAAAAGTCTAAGTTAAAAATGTGAAAAAATTGAAAAAAACATTTCAAGATTCTGTAAAAAGCACATGCATATCTTCAGACCATGATTAAGATACCTGTGAAGTTTCAGAATGATCGGTGTAAAACTGTAGGAGGAGTTGTGCTCACAAGGTTCCCACTGCAAACTCGGAACCGTGCAAAAATCTTTAAGTTAAAAATGAGTAAAAAGGGAAACAAAAATAATTTAAGGATTCTGTAAAAAGTACATGCATATCTTCAGACTATGATTAAAACACCTGTAAAGTTTCAAAAGGATCGGTCTAAAACTGTAGGAGGAGTAGCGCTCACAAAGTACCTACTACATATGCACTTTCATAGTATTGATGCATGAAAAACAGTCTAAGTTAAAAATGTGAAAAATTTGAAATAAAATTATTTCAAGATTCTGTAAAAAGCACATGCATATTTTCAGACCATGATTAAGATACCTGTGAAGTTTCAGAAAAATCGGTATAAAACTGTAGGAGTTGCTCTCACAAGGTTCCCACTACAAACTCAGAACCATGCAAAAAAGTATAAATTCAGGATTCTAAAAAAAACACATGCATAGTTTCAGACTATGTTTAAAACACCTGTAAAGTTTCAAAAGGATTGGTCTAACACTGTATGAGGAGTTGCGCTCACAAGGTACCTACTACAAATACACTTTCATAGTATTGATGCATGAAAAATGTCTAAGATAAAAATGTGAAAAATTTGAAAAAAAAAAATATTTCCAGATTCTGTAAAAAAAACCATGCATTTCTGCAGACCATGATTAAGATACCTGTGAAGTTTCAGAAGAATCGGTATAAAACTGTAGGAGGAGTTGCGCTCACACGATTCCCACTACAAACTCAGAACCATGCAAAACAGTAAGGTAATAATGTGAAAAAAGTAAACACATATAAATTCAGGATCCTGTAAAGACCACATCCATATCTGTAGACTATGATTAAAATACCTGTAAAGTTTCAAAAGGATCCGTCCAAAACTGTAGGAGGAGTTGCGCTCACAATGTACCTGCTACATATACACTTTCATAGTATTGAAGCATGAAAAAAAGTCTAAATTAAAAATGTAAAAAATTTGAAAAAAAAAAAACAAAAAAAAAACATTATTTCGAGATTCTGTAAAAAGCACATGCATATCTTCAGACCATGATTAAGATACCTGTGAAGTTTCAGAAAAATCGGTATAAAACTGGAGGAGTTCCGCTCACAAGGTTCCCACTACAAACTCAGAACCATGCAAAAAGTCTAAGGTAAAAATGTAAAAAAAGTAAACAAAAATAAATTCAGGATTCTGTAAAAAACACATGCATATCTTCAGACTATGATTAAAATACCTGTAAAGTTTCAAAAGGATCGGTCTCATACTGTAGGAGGAGTTGCGCTCACAAGGTACCTACTACAAATATACTTTCATAGTATTGATGCATGAAAAATGTCTAAGATAAAAATGTGAAAAAAATTTGAAAAAAAAATTACTTCAAGATTCTGTAAAAAGCACATGCATATCTTCAGACCATGATTAAGATACTTGTGAAGTTTCAGAAGAATCGGTATAACACTGTTGGAGGAGTTGCGCTCACAAGGTTCCCACTACAAACTCCGAACCATGCAAAACAGTAAGTTAAAAATGTGAAAAAACTAAACACATATATATTCAGGATTCTGTAAAGACCACATGCATATCTGTAGGCTATGATTAAAATACCTGTAAAGTTTCAAAAGGATCCGTCCAAAACTGTAGGAGGAGTTTCGCTCACATTGTACCTGCTACATATACACTTTCATAGTATTGAAGCATGAAAAAAAGTCTAAATTAAAAATGTAAAAAATTTGGAAAATGTTTTTTTTCAAGATGCTGTAAAAAGCACATGCATATCTTCAGACCATGATTAAGATACCTGTGAAGTTTCAGAAGAATTGGTATAAAACTGTAGGAGGAGTTGTGCTCACAAGGTTCCCACTACACACTCGGAACTATGCAAAAATAAGTCTAGGTTAAAAATGTGAAAAAGGTAAAAAATATTAAATTTAAGGATTCTGTAACAAGCACATGCACATCTTCAGACCATGATTAAAACACCTGTAAAGTTTCAAAAGGATTGGTCCAACACTGTAGGAGGAGTTGCGCTCACAAGGTACCTACTATTAACACGGAACCACACACGACGCATCAGGCACCACGCACCACGGAAAGCCAAATACCATGTCCCCTCGCTTTTCTTCGAAAAGGCGGGAGACAAAAAAAATCACTGCTGATTAAAAGTTATGCAGTAAGTAATACGAGAGTCGACAAAGTCACTGCATCTTTGATTTGTTAAAAAATGTTAAAGGTTAAAGCAATGCTTAAACAAAATATGAAAAGTGACTGAGCAAAAACTAACAGCAATAGTAGTAGTAATGAAAGTAAATCCAACTACTTAATTTACCTTAATCCATTTTAGTCGGGAGACCCCCTAAAGGGTAAATGGTAAACAGTGCAGGCCCAGATCGGATTCCGCAAAATGCGACATCTAATCAAGGTCTACACTATTTGCATTAAATACAGGAATTTCTATAAAAACATGGTAATAACAAGTTTAAGTTAAAAATGTGAAAAAGTGAAAAAAAATTGAAGGGTTCTGTTAAAAGCACGTGCATATCTCCGGATCATAATAAAATCACATGTAAAATTTCAGAAAGATCGATTTAAAACTGTTGGAAGAGTTGCGCTCACAAGGTACCTACTTTATATACACTTTCATGGTATTGAAGAATGAAAAGGTTTAAGTTAAAAATGTGAAAAAAAGTATAAAAGTTATTTCAAGGTTCTGTAACAAGCACATGCATATTTTCAGACCATGATTAAGACACCTGTGAAGTTTCAGAAGGATCAATATAAAACTGTAGGAGGAGTTGTGCTCACAAGGTACTTGCTACTGACTCGGAATCATGCAAAAAATGTCTAAGTTAAAAATGTGTAAAAAGTAAAAAAAAAAAATGATATAAGGATTCTGTAAAAAGCACATGCACATCTTTAAACCATGATTAAAACACCTGTAAGGTTTCAAAAGGATCGGTATAAAACTGTACGAGGAGTTGTGCTCACATGGTACCTACTACTGACTTGGAACCATGCACAAAATATCTAAGTTAAAAATGTGAAAAAAGTCAAAAAAAAAAAAAAAAAAAAAAAAAAAAAAATTAAGGATTCTGTAAAAAAAACACATGCATATCTTCAGACCATGATGAAGACACCTGTAAAATTTCAGAAGGATTGGTTAAAAACTGTAGGAGGAGTTGCGCTCACAAGGTACCTACTATAAACTCGGAACCACGCACCACGAATCACGAATCACGCACCACGCACCATGGAAAGCCGAATACTATGTCCCCTCGCTTTTCTCCGAAAAGGCGGGGGACAAAAATAATGCGGATTTTGTGAAAGCCTCCGTCCGTCCACCTGTCCGTCACGCAATATCCAGCTAAACCACTGGGCAGATTTTAACCAAACTTGCTACAGGACTTCCCCTTATGGTAAGGGTGTGCGAGAGCACATTAGTTTTTCATGTATCCTTGTGCCCGGTGTCTGTCCGTCTGTCCTCATGCTACCTACCACTGGACGGAATTCAACTCATCACGAAAACATACCTATATAATTTTGACCCCTTAAACCCCACTTTTATATAGTAAAACTGGTGTTTACAGGGGTATACATTATTTTTCTTAGTTCTGCTCAAAAGATAAGTTGTGGGTACTCGTTAGAACCGCCTCGGCGAGGCGGTTCTAACGAGTACCCACAATCTATCTTTTGAGCAGAAATATGAAATATATCGGAGTTTTTTATCTGAACATTTTCAGTTTTTGGAGATGAAATTTTCTATATATTTGAATAGGCGTGTTTTCGTAATGTAAACTTGCTACATGACCTCCCCTCATTGTAAGGGTGTGCGGGAGCAACATGATATTTCATTGTGTCTGTCCGTCCATCTGTCCATCACACTATCTCATTCTAAACCACTATGTGGTATTTAACCAAACTTGCTACATCACCTCTCCTCATGGTTAGGGTGTGCAAGAGCAATATTATTTTACCATTTATCCGAAGTCCGTCTGTCCGTCACGCTATCATTTCCTAAATGGGCGGAATTTAACCAAACTTGCTACAGGTCTTCTTTACATGGTAAGGATGTGTTAGAGTGAGTCCATCTGTCAGTCATGCTATTAGCAACGGCGTTGGGATTTGCAAAGACATGCCATCGACTGCACATTCTAGCTTTGTGTTTAGTTCTATTTGAGCCCTGCTCATTTTGTAAAACAAATAATAGTACTTTCTAAAAAATATGACATACGTACAGTGTGGATAGATGAGTTAGAGGCTTTAGGTCTCGTTCAACAGTTTTTAAGCCATGTCGAAACGATAGAAGAATGAACATGAAATGTTCTGCACAGTAAAAGGATATTTAGCTGCCAACCCCAGCAGGGACTAACCACTTGGCAAGTCCGAAAGATGTTCAGATTCAAATCTCACCTCCAATGGGATCTGAACCCAAATGAGGGTTAACCACTTGAATATGCGTGTGCTTCAACAGACGCATAGTAAACGGCCAATTATTTATTCACAGCGTGTTTAGTATCACCCTGCCCCACTCTTTAAATATACTATTTGAAATAACCTGATCTATGTGTGCATAATAGCAATCATTTTGAGGAAAAAAAATGTCTTATTTCAAAATGATTACCGGTAATTATCGGCATTTTTCTCTTGACAAATCTAACATGTCAAAAATATAAATAAATAAATAAATAAATAAATAAATAAATGAATAAATAAAAATAAAATAAAATAAAAATAAAAATAAATAAAAAATAGAAACAAATAAAAAGAATATTGATTACAAAAAAAAACTTGGGTTAAATCAAATCTTTTTCAAAGCTTCTCTGCTTTTAGGTCATATTAAAAATTGTCCATGAGAACATATTTTACTTTGGTTCAATATTTTTAGATATGTGATTTACAATCATCCCCACATTTCATTCTTTGTTCAATACTGTCTTTGCTGAAGGTATTATCTTAGTTTTCATTTAACTTTGTCTGAATGGCTGATAATTTATGCATAGTCCAGCAACCACATTTGTTAATTAAGATGACCCCACTTGAGCCAAATTAATGTACTTTCTCTGATTATGCAACCTTATTAACACCTATTATCTTGCCTGTAATTCGGGTCTTTAAGCAGAATCAACAATAAACAAATTGCTGATGTTGGCCCAACGTTGGCCCAACATTATACAAAGGAGTGCATGATTTGAATATTTTGGTAACGTTGGGCCAACGTTGTGCAAACCTTACTTCACATATTAAATAAAACTGTTTATTTCCTGTGTTTTGCATAACGTTGGCCCACTATTGTGCCAACTATGACATTATTTTACTGACTTTAAAATAATGCATTAGACTGATATTATGGTTGGCCCAAAGCTGGGCCAGAATTGGACAGCCTACTGATAACCGTCAGCCAACGAGACAACCCAATGCCAACGTTTGGCCAATCTTGTTATGCTATCTGGGAACCTGCATATAAGAGTAACAGCTCCACGCTTAAAACCTTCTCAATTTTTATTGCTTAAGTCGCTTATTCAATACTGGAGACGCTGAACAACCACTGTCGGCCCGCTCCAGGCTGGAAACGTTTCTAATACTACTTGTGTAGTCGCTGGCTCTATACTGGAGACGCTACATGTAAAACAGTGCCGGCCCGCTCCGCGGTGGACACGTTCCCAATACTCCTGGTATACCCGCTTGCTCTATACTGGATACTGCATGTTTAACAACCACTGCCGGACAGCTCCACGCTGGACACGTTCCCAGTGTTACTGGTATAGTCGCTTCCTCTATACTGGAGACGCTACATGTATAACCACTGCCGGCCCGCTCCACGCTGGCCACGCTCCCAGTATGACCGATATAGCCGTTTGTTCTATACTGGAGAGTCTACATGTATAAAAGCCACTGGCAGTCCGCTCCACGCGGGATACGTTCCCCGTGCTAATGGTATAGTCGCTTGCTCTATACTGAAAACTCTGCATTATTATAAGTACTGTCGGCTAGCTCCACGCTGAACACGTTCCCAATGGTACTGGTAAAGCCGCTTGCCCTGTACTGGAGAAGCTGCATCTATCACAACCACTGCCATCTCGCTCCACGCTGGATACACTCTCATTGCTACTTGTACAGTCGCTTGCTCTAGACTGGAGAAGCTACATGTATGACAAGCCTTGTCAGTCCGCTCCAGGCTGAACACGTTTCCAATACTACTGGTATAGTCGCTCTTATCTGTATTGCTAATGGTATAGCCGTACTTGCTCTGTACTGGAAACTCTGCATTATTACAAACTGCCGGCTGACTCCACGCTGGACACGTTCTCAATGGGACTGGTAAAGCCGCTTGCTCTATACTAGAGACGCTGCAGCCATCCCGCTCCACGCTGGATACACTCTCTTTGCTACGTGTACGGTCGCTTGCTCTATACTGGAGACGCTACATGTATGACAAGCATTACCAGCCCGCTCCAGGCTGGACAGGTTTCCAATAGTACTGGTACAGTCGCTTGCTCTATACTGCAGACACTACATATATAACCAGAACTGCCGGCCGCTTGATGCTGGACACGTGCACAATACTGCTGGTATAGTCGCTTGCTCTATACTGAATACGCTGCAGGTATAACAAGCAGCGGCGGCCCGCTTCATGCTGGACACGTTCCCAATACTACTGGTATAGTCGCTTGCTTTATACTAGAGACACGTTCTCAATGCTACTGGTACAGACGCTTGCTCTTTACGGGATACGCTGCAAGTATAACAGCCACTGCCGGCCCGCTTCATGCTGGATACGTTCCCAATACTACTGGTATACTCGCTTGCTTTATACTAGAGACACATTCTCAATGCTACTGGTACAGACGCTTGCTGTTTACGGGATACGCTGCAAGTATAACAGCCACTGCCGGCCCGCTTCATGCTGGACACGTTCCCAATACTACTGGTATAGTCGCTTGCTTTATACTAAAGACACGTTCTCAATGCTACTGGTACAGACGCTTGCTCTTTACGGGATACGCTGCAAGTATAACAGCGACTGCCGGCCCGCTTCATGCTGGAGACGTTCCCAATTCTACTGGTATAGTCGATTGCTCTGTCCTGGAGACTCTACATGTATGACATGCATTGTCGACCCGCTCCACGCTGGAAATGTTCCCAATACTACTGGTATAGTCGATTGCTCTATACTTGATACGCTGTAGGAATAACAGCCACTGCCGTCCCGCTCCATGCTGGACACGTTCCGAATACTACTGGTATAGTTTCTTCCTTTATACTAGAGACGCTATATATAAAACAAAAACTGCCAACCCACTCCATCCTTGACACGTTCCCAATACTACTGTTTTAGTCGCTTGCTCTATACTGGAGACACTGCAGGTATAGCAGCCACTGCCGGCCCGCTCCATGCTGGACACGTTCCCAATACTACTGGTATAGTCCCTTGCTCTGTACTTGACTCTCTGCATGTATAGCAGCCACTTCCGGACCGCTTCACGTTTGACATGTTCCCAATACTTCTGGTATTATGGTTATCTGTATACTAGATACGTTACATGCATAACAGCCACTGCTGGCCCGCTCCATGCTGGACACGTTCCCAATACTACTGGAACAGTCGCTTGCTCTATACTAGAGACGCTGCAGGTGTAACAGCCACTGCCGGCCAGCTCCATGCTGGATACGTTCCCAATACTTCTGGTACAGTCTCTTGCTCTATACTTGAGTCGCTACACGTATAGCAGCCACTGCCGGTCTGCTCCAATGCTGGACACGTTCCCAATACTTCTGGTACAGTCGCTTGCTCTATATTAGAGACGCTGCAGGTATGACAGCCACTGCCAGCCCGCTCCATGCTAGACACGTTCTCAATACTTCTGGTAAAGTCGCTTTCTCTATATTAGAGACGCTGCAGGTGTAACAGCCACTGCCGGCCCGCTCCATGCTGGACACGTTCCCAATACTTCTGGTACAGTCGCTTGCTCTATATTAGAGACTCTGCAGGTATAACAGCCACTGCCGGCCCGCTCCATGCTGGACACGTTCCCAATACTTCTGGTACAGTCGCTTGCTCTATATTAGAGACTCTGCAGGTATAACATCCACTGCCGGCCCGCTCCATGCTGGACACGTTCCCAATACTTCTGGTACAGTCGCTTGCTCTATATTAGAGACGCTGCAGGTATAACAGCCACTGCCGGCCCGCTCCATGCTGGACACGTTCCCAATACTTCTGGTACAGTCGCTTGCTCTATATTAGAGACGCTGCAGGTATCAGCCACTGCCGGCCCGCTCCATGCTGGACACGTTCCCAATACTTCTGGTACAGTCGCTTGCTCTATATTAGAGACGTTGCAGGTATAACAGCCACTGCCGGCCCGCTCCATGCTGGACACGTTCCCAATACTTCTGGTACAGTCGCTTGCTCTATATTAGAGACGCTGCAGGTATAACAGCCATTGCCGGCCCGCTCCATGCTGGACACGTTCCCAATACTTCTGGTACAGTCGCTTGCTCTATATTAGAGTCGCTGCAGGTATAACAGCCAGTGCCGGCCCGCTCCATGCTGGACACGTTCCCAATACTACTGGTATAGTTTCTTGCTTTATATTGAATATGCCGAGAATCGATTTGGACAGAAATTAAGGTTAAACATGATACATACCTGATTGGCTTATTTTATAGTCCTATTACTTCAGACGCTACTTTTTTTTTATAATTTTGATACTAATATTGAGAAAGCCCTAGAAGTTACCAAAAATCTTGTATTAGTTGGGGACTTAAATGAAGACCTGTTGAATCCAAACTATCGTAATTTGAGAGACATAATGTTAATAAACTCATTACAGAATGTTATTACAAATCCTACCAGGCAAGATGCTATCATTGATCCCATAGTAATTCCAGACGATATGCATTATTTAGATGCTGGAATTTTTAGTATACTTGATAATATAAGCGATCATAAAGCGACATACGTAATTCTTCCTTTCCAATATAATTTACAAGGGTCTTTCACACGGCTAGTGTGGCTATATAAAAAGGCCAATTTCGATCTTTCGAAAGAGAAATTATCAGCCAATGATTGGTCTGTCTTATATGAAGGGTCGTTAGACGACGCCTGTAGTACATTTACCGACATTTTCCTTGATATGGTAAAACTATGTATACCTTCAAATCTTGTGGTAGTGAGGCCAAATGATAAGCCCTGGTATGACTCGGAAATACGACATTTTACCAACAAGCGTGATAAATTAAAACGCAAATTAATTAATTCAACTAGTTTACATCTACGAGAGCAGTACAGAAAACTTTGTAATAAAGTAAACAACCTAAAAAAGCATGCAAAAGAAAGACTCTACAAAAACCTTGAATCTTCTATCAGTGATTTTTACAGTAATAACAAAAGACAATTTTGGAGTATCATTCGACATTTTGTCAAGAATAATAGTAGTACCAGTTCAATACCCCCTCTCCAAGTATTATTACCAAATAATCAGAATGATTATTGTTATACAGACATGGAAAAGGCTGAATGCCTGAATGAGTACTTTACCTCCGTTTCTTCACTGGATGATACTAATTGTTATTTGCCTGCTTTTGAATTAAAGTGTCAAAGTCAATTGTTAAATATATCCTGTACTGCATCAGAAATACAGTCATTTATCGAAATTTTGAACCCAAATACAGCTTGTGGTCCTGATGGAATTAGTAATAAAATGTTGAAACCCGTAGCCAAAGAAATTTCAGTTCCATTAAGCATTTTGTTTAATAGATCTTTCAGGGAGGGTAAATTTTCGGAATTATGGAAACGATCAAACATTATACCTTTGCCAAAGAAGGGGGATAACTCGGACCAATCAAACTTTCGTCCCGTTTCTTTGTTGAGTGGTATAGGAAAAATACAAGAATGCATTGTTTTTAAGAATATATATAATTTTTTAAATGAAAACAATTTTATCTATAAATATCAATCAGGATTTTTACCTAATAATTCAACTACCTTTCAGCTGATCGACATATATCATCATATATGTCAAGCAATGGATAGTAATCAATATTCTTGCATGGTATTTTGCGATGTGCCAAAGGCTTTCGACAGAGTATGTGGAGATTGATCATGAAATATTTTCTACGGTCATTCTCTCCCTTCCGCTGATTCAAGAAGGGCAGTTGTCAGTTTCTGGCGAAAGAATGTGCACAATACTGGTTAACCGCTTAGAGGACTAAGCCTGCCCAGTAAACGTGTGGTTAGGTAAACTGACCGCGCTCGACATGACCCCATTGGGTTGACTGGGCCGTAAAACCTCAACACAAACAAAATCGACAGAGTATGGCACAAGGGACTTATTTTTAAATGACGACAGTATGGAATTGACGGGGATTTGTTGAATTGGATCTCCGATTACTTACATGACAGAAAACAAAGAGTTGTTATTAGATCTTGCATGTCAGATTTTAAAAGGGTCAACGCGGGAGTTCCTCAGGGCTCAGTGTTAGGTCCCCTACTATTTTTAGCTCACCTGAGCTCTGCTCAGGATGAGCTATTGTGATCACTTTTCGTCCGTCGTCCGTCCGTCCGTCCGTCCGTTAACATTTTCAGACAACTTCTCCTCTGAAGCCGCTGAGCCAATTTTGCTCAAATTTCATATGGAGCCTCCTTAGGGTGGGGGAACGAAAAATTGCTAAAACGGTCGCGGTCCGTTGACCAAGATGGCCGCCACGCCCCTATATAGTAAAAACCTTTAAAAAATCTTCTTCTCCAGAACCAAGAATGCCTTGAGGCTGAATCTTTGCAGGAATCATCGGGGACGGGAGGTCTACAAAAATTGCTAAAAAAATTTTCGTACGTTGACGTTTGACCTTTTTACGGCAAGGTCAAGTTTGCTTCCCTATGCATTTGTATGGGAAAAACCTTTAACAATCTTCTTCTCCAAAACTGAGCATGCCTTATGGCTGAATCTTTGCATATATCATCGGGAACGAGAGGCTACCAAAATTGCTAAAATAATGGTCGTACATTGACATTTGACCTTTTTACGGTAAGGTCAATTTTGCTTCCTTATGCATTTGTGTGGGAAATTAAGAATTTCAAACAACTTCTCCTCTGGAGCCTCTGGGCCCATTTTGCTCAAATTTCATATGGAGCCTCCTTAGGTAGGGGGAACAAAGATTGCTAAAATGGTCACGGTTCCTTGAACAAGATGGGCGCCATGCCCATATATGGTAAAAACCTTTAAAAATCTTCTTCTCTAGAACCGAGGATGCTTTGGGGCTGAATATTTGCATAAATCATTGGGGACAGAGGATCTACCAAAGTTGCTAAAATAATGGTCATACATTGACATTTGACCTTTCTACGGCAAGGTCAAGTTTGCTTCCTTATGCATTTGTATGGGAAAAAACATTTAAAAATCTTATTCTCTAAAACCGAGGATGGCTTGTGGCTGAATCTGTGCATATATCATCTTGAACGGGCGGTCTACCAAAGTTGCTAAAATAATTGTCACACATTGACATTTAACCTTTTTACGGCGAGGTCGTTTGCTTCTATATGTATTTGTATGGGCCCCATACATTTGTATGGAAAAAATGTTGATAATTTCAAATGGCTTTTCCTCTGAAGTCTACGGGCCAATGTTGCTCAAATTTCATGCGGAGCCTCCGTGGGCAGGAGAATGAAAGATTGCTAAAATGGGTATGGTCCATTGATCAAAATGGCTGCCATGCCCATATATGGTAAAAACCTTTAAAAATCTTCTTCTCCATAACCAAATAAGCCCTGGGTCCTAATCTTTGCACAAATTATGGGGGGCAGGAGATCTACCAAAATTGCTAAAATGATGCTTCTATGTTGACAGTTGACCTTTTTACCTCCAAGGTCAAATTTGCTTCCCCATTTATATTGAAAGTATCAAAGTGACTTGTAGATCAACAGTAGTTAAAATTGTTCTGACTGGAAATCTAAGATGGCCATCATCTGGTTTATATTTATAATATTTCCCTGCCACTGTGCTGTTTACATGTATAAAATCATGATTCTTCAGAAACCACTTAGCCAATTTCCACCAAATTTCACATTGATCCTTCTGTTGAAATGTGATTGATAGTTTATTCAAATGATCATGCTCCATTGACTGTCAGGCCCATATATTATTCTTCAAAACTAAGAACTGCTCAAATGATGATATTTCCATTAGTTGCGATGATAGGATTGGAAAAATATTGCATAACATCTGCATGTCTGCAGTGGCTATGTCACTCAGGTGAGCGAACCGTGGCCCGTGGGCCTCTTGTTAATCTATATAAATGATATTTCTGAATCCTTACTTAGTTTGACAAGATTGTTTGCAGACGACAGTTCCTTGTTCTATTCAGCATCAAGTTTAGTAGATATTGAAGGGATTATAAATCATGATCTTCTACTACTTGTCGTATGGGCAAAGCAGTGGCTCATAAAATTCAATCCTCTGAAAACTGAAGCAATACTTTTTACTTTAAATTGTTTTGAACATTTTCCTAATTTAAAAATCTTCAATGATACTCAAATTAAATTTGTTGAAGATCATAAGCATTTAGGTTTAACTTTTAGCAGCAATGGCAAATGGCATAAACACATAGATATTTTTAGCTCACCTGAGCCGAAGGCTCAAGGTGAGGTATTGTGATCACTCACCGTCCGTCGTCGTCGTCGTCGTCCGTCTGTCCGTCCGTCCGTTCACTATCTTTAAACAACATCTCCTCCTAAACCACTGATTCGATTTTGACCAAATTTCACAGGAATGATCCTTGGTTGATCCTCTTTCAAAGTTGTTCAAATGGTTCCGGTCCATTGCATATCTAGGTCACAGGAGCTAAAATAATTTTTTTAACTAAAAACTCAAAAAATCTTCTCGTCAGAAACCACTGGACCAATTTCAATATAATTTTGCAGGTATGTTCCTTTGGTGATCCTCTACCAAGATTGTTCAAGCCTTTTGGATTCGTCAAAAAATATGGCCGCCGGGAGGTGGGGCTTATTTTCCCTATATATCTGTATAGAAAACTTTTAAAAATTTTCTTGTTAGAAATCACTAGACCGATTTCAATATAATTTTGCAGAAAAGTTCCTTTGGTGAACCTGTTGCAAGATTGTTCGAGACATTTGGAATCGTCAAAAAACATGGCCGCCAGGGGGCGGGGCTTATTTTCCCTATATATCTATATAGAAAACTTTAAAAATCTTCTCGTCAGAAACCACTGGACCAGTTTCAATATAATTTTGCAGAAATGTTCCTTTGGTGATCCTCTACCAAGTTTGTTCAAGCCTTTTGGATTCGTCAAAAAACATGGCCGCCAGGGGGCGGGTCTTATTTTCCCTATATATCTGTATAGAAAACTTTAAAAATCTTCTTGTCAGAAACCACTAGACCGATTTCAATATAATTTTGCAGAAATGTTTCTCTGGTGATCCTCTACCAAGATTGCTCAAGACATTTGGATTGGGCAAAAAACATGTCCGCAAGGGGGCGGGGCTTATTTTCCCTATATATCTATATAGAAAACTTTAAAAATCTTCTTGTCAGAAACCACTGGACCAGATTCAATATAATTTTGCAGAAATGTTCCTTTGGTGATCCTCTACCAAGATTGTTCAAGACATTTGGATTCGTCAAAAAACATGGCCGCCAGGGGGCGGGGCTTATTTTCCCTTTACATCTATATGGAAAACTTTAAAACTCTTCTTGTCAGAAACCACTAGACCGATTTCAATATAATTTTGCAGAAATGTTCCTTTGGTTATCCTCTACCAAGATAGTTCAAGCCATTTGGATTCGTCAAAAAACATGGCCGCCAGGGGGCGGGGCTTATTTTCCCTATATCTCTATATAAAAAAGTTTAAAAATCTTCTTGTCCGAAACCACTGGACTGATGTCCATATAATTTTGCAGAAATGTTCCCTTGGTGATCCTGTACCAAGATTGTTCAAGCCATTTGGATTTGTCAAAAAACATGGCCGCCAGGGGGCGGGGCTTATTTTCACTATATATCTGTATAGAAAACTTTAAAAATCTTCTTGTCCGAAACCACTGGACCGATTTCCGTATAATTTTGCAGAAATGTTCCTTTTGTGAACCTGTTGCAAGATTGTTCAAGCCATTTGGATTTGTCAAAAAACATGGCCGCCAGGGGGGGCGGGGCTTATTTTCCTTATATATCTATATAGAAAACTTTAAAAATCTTCTTGTCATAAAGCACTGGACGGATTTCAATATAATTTTGCAGTAATGTTTCTTCGATGATCCTCTACCAAGATTGTTCAAGCTGCCATGATTCGTTAAAAAACATGGCCGCTAGGGGGCGGGGTTAATTGTTCATATATATCTGTATAGAAAACTTTAAAAATCTTCATGTCATAAAGGACTGGACCGATTTCAATATAACTTGGCAGAAATGTTTCCTTAGTGACCCTCTATCAAGATTGTTCAAGCCGTCATGATTTGTCAAAAAACATGGCCGCTAGAGGGTGCGGGGCTTATTTTCCATACATATATCTATATAGAAAACTTGAAAAAATCTTGTCGTCAGAAACCACAGGACTGATTTCAATATAACTTCACAGAAATGTTTCCTTGGTGACCCTTTACCAAGATTGTTCAAACCATTATTTGTCAAAAAACATGGCCGCTAGGGGGCGAGGCTTATTTTCCTATATATCTATATAGAAAATTTTAATAGTCTTTTCAGAAACCACTTGACCGATTTCAATGTAACATTGCAGGAATGTTTCTTATGTAATCCTCTATCAAGATTGTTCAAGCCGTCATGATTCGTCAAAAAACATGGCCGCCAGGAGTCGGGGCTTATTTTCCTTATATATCTATAGAAAACTTTAAAACTCTTCTTGTCAGAAACCACTGAACTGATTTCATTATAACTTTGCAGAAATGTTTCCTTGGTGACCCTCTACTAAGATTGTTCAAGTAATCATGATTCGTCAAAAAACATGGCTGCCTGGGGCAGGGCTTATTTTCCCTATATATCTATATGTAAAACTTTAAAAATCTTCTTTTCAGAAAACAATGGACCGATTTCAATACAACTTGGTAGGAATGTTTCTTTGGTGACCCTCTACAAAGATTGTTCAAGCCGTCATGATTCATCAAAAAACATGGCCGCTAGGGGGCGGGGCTTATTTTCCCTATATATCTATATAGAAAACTTTAAAAATCTTCTCGTAAGAAACAGTTGGACCAAGTTCAATGTAACTTGGCAGGAATGTTGCTTTGGTGACCTTCTACCAAGATTGTTCAAGCGTTCATGATATGTCAAAAACCATGGCCCCCAGGGGGGGGGGGGGTGGCGGGGCTTATTTTTCGTCTTTATCTGCATAGAAAATTTTAACATTCTTATTGTCACATACCCCATGACCGATTTCAATATTACTTTGCTGGAATGTTGCTTTGGTGAACCTCTATCAAGATTGTACAAGCAGTCATGATTCGTCAAAAAACATGTATGCCATGGGGTGGGGCTTTTTTTCCCTATATATCTAAATAGAAAACTTTAAAAATCTTCTTGTCAGAAACCACTGAACAGATTTCAATATAACTTGGCAGGAATGTTCCTTTGGTGACCCTCTACCAAGTATGTTCAAGCTTTCATGATTCGTCAAAAATCATGGCCGTTAGGGCATAGGGCGTTATAGCTATATAAAACTTTTTAAACCACTGGACCAATTTCTATATAACTTGGCAGAAAAGTTCCTTTGGTGACCCTCTTTTAAGATTCAGTTCAAGTCGTCAAGATTTGTAAAAAAAACATGGCCGGGGGTGTAGTGGAGTGGGGTCGGGTGGTTAGTGCTATAAAGTTTATACAAAAATCCTAGAGCAGTGAACTTGGCTGAAACTTCAACAGTAAATATGCAAATCTGTTTGGTCAGGTGAGCGATATAGGACCATCATGGTCCTCTTGTTTAGATAGTGCTGCTAAAGTAGTTGTCATTATGAGAAAGCTTAAATTTACATTAAGCAGAATTACATCAAATCAGATTTATGTTTCTTATGTTTTACCAATAATAGAATACTCATCAGTAGTTTGGAACAACTGTTCCGATCAATACGCTTATGCTCTAGAAAAGTTACAAAACTTACCCAGTCAGCATTCTACGTAAATCTATATCGGGCCGTCATCGGCCCGTCAGGGTAGCTGACGGGCCGATAATGGCCCGATGTAGATTTACGTAGAATGCTAGCTGGGTAGCTGCTAGAATAGTTACTGGCTTGACTAGATCAGTTTCACTTGATAAGTTATATAGAGAATGTGGGTGGGTTACATTATCTGAACGCCGCAAGAATCAGAAACTATATTTTATGTACAAAGCATTAAATGGACAAGTACCCTCTTATATAAGCGATATTTTCCCCCTCACATACGAGAAACTACTAACTACCCATTAAGAAACCGAGATAACATTACTATTCCATTTTGTAGAACATAACTATTTCGAAACTCTTGCATACCGTCTTCTGTTCCGTTATGGAATAATCTTAATGAAAATATACGAAACAGTTCTTCATTCAGTTTTTTTTTAAGTATGAAATAAAACGTCATAACTCGACAATCCACGGAGTACCGCAACATTACTTTTATGGTGATAGATATTTATCTGTTATACATGCAAGAATAAGAAATGAATGAAGTAATTTGAATAGCGACTTGCATCAAAATGTTTTGCTAATTAACCCATTTTGTAATTGCAACTTAGAAATCGAGAATGCGGAACATTACTTTTTCCGCTGCCCGAATTATTTAAACGAACGTACACGACTGTTTAATGAAACCCGCACTTTTCATCCTCTAAACCTGGATATCCTACTCTATGGCGTTGTCGAGATGTCTTTAGAGGTCAATATGTCTCTATTTAAATATGTCCAGACATACATAAATGATACTGGTAGATTCTCTAGAAATTAGTAAACAAGGTAAGAGAAAAGTCCAGGGAGTGCCACAATCACAAACCGCAGCCCTTCCCAGACCCCGAGAGGAAGAGGAAACCGACAAATCTAAACAAGCACAAACCGAACAAACGTACGAAAAGCACTAAGATTAGCTCTCTCTTCCCCAAGCGAGGTAATCGCAATACTAAAAGGACTGAAAAACACAAGAACAAAATGACACACGGAAAGACATACAACAAATCGCCTCGTAGAATAAACCATAAAGCAACAAAAAGTAAGACTAACACCGGGACCACCGCCTTAGAACGGTCGGTAGAGCAAACCACCGGGTTTTTTTTACAGCTAGCTAACTTCACCCTGGGTCCCGATGCTACTCTTAATACAGAAATATATAAAAATTCGGTTCGCATAAAGGCTCCCAACTCAGTCAATGCATCAAAGCGAAAACATAAAAATTAAATTAATCACTATAATAAACAAAGACGAGTACTCATGGCTAATCCTACTGTATGCCAGAGTAAATGAAAACCAATAGTTGAACCACGGCGGGCCAAGCCAAAGACATATCTTCAAGCCCCAACCCACTGGTTAAAGTTTTAAGAAGAGGCCGTCATAGAGTCTGAGGCCCGAGTAAGTAGACAAATTACTACTCGACCGCTGATATCCTCCAGTGCCAAACTTCCACGTATAGAGACACGCAATTCTATTTATTTATTTATTTATTTATTTATTTATCGAGTTTCATTCAACAAGTACTGCATATTTTTTATTACTGAAATTTTTGGCAATGTCGCGTGATTGTTGTTGTGTGTTAAAATTGTACGGGGCGGGGGGGGGGGGGGGAGGGGGCGTAACTAATGTTGAGAGAACTTGTGGCCCAACCCCATTGCATACATGTATATTCTTCATGTAAAGTTGCAATAAAATATGTTTATACTATACTACTGAATACGCTGCAGGTATAACAGCCACCGCTGGTCCGCTCTATGCCGGACATGATCCCAATACTGTCTCTCAATCTGTCAACTTTTGAGACCTTCCTAATGTCAACTCTAATGTTCTGTGAGAGACAGGTGCTTTATTCAAAAGTTAATACGGGCATGGCCTACGTTGCCGAAGGCAACGTTGAAGCCGGCAAACGGCAGCAGGCAACGTTGGCCTGCACGCCTATAGTTAACACGCATGAAACTCACCACTGTATCCTCTCAGCTGATCCGTGGAAAAGTTACCAATCTCGCGAATTGAAAATTGGCGAGAAACAGTTATTTTCTTAAAACTATTTTTTTTCTTTTCATGAATCTTTAAAGTTGTTTAATATTGCAAGAAATATGCACACATTATTTTCAATAAAGAATGCAAAAATAAAAAAAAAGAATGACGACTTATTTTGAATGAGTCACCTGGCGCTTTCATCTCAGTGCGTCAGAAGCATATCAGATACTATAACTCAAAGCGTCTGCTGATAATCGTAACGCTTTAGAACCAGTCGGATTTTGACACTGCATTACGGAAATCATTTTCATGCACATTTTTCTTATACTCGTTTAACTTCGATTTCATTAATTGAACAACTGCAGAAATTCCAAAGCTACATAAAGCGTTAAAAATATAAATATTCTTGGCTACTTCAATTATATAGGTCAACGTTAAAGAGACGCTCATTGGAAACGAACAGCTAATGAAGGCGCATTCGGCGGGAATTGTAATGAAAAATGGAGCCAGTCTAGTGTATTTTTTATTTATTGTTTTTCTTTCTTTTTTTTTTTTTTTTTTTTTTTTTTTTTTTTTCGTCTGCATCGTTACAGATTGTGACCCTGTCCTACATCAGCATCAACAAAAACAATAACACTTTTCGGCTACTTTGAAAATTAAGCAATGGCTATGCCCGTTTCCAGGCAGTGCCTAAATTCATATTAAATGTTAGTGTTTCAAAGGGAGAATACTCTACTTTTTGACATTTAGTAGGGAGAAATACCAAGAAGGATTTTTTTGTGTTAAATCTATGGATTATTTGTAAGATTTATTAATTTAAATCCGATGTTTATTTGTCTGGCATTCCTTTGGTTTTAATTATACAAGCTATTAATTACATATGAAACTTTACTCAACACCTAACTGTTTTAATATATTCATTGTAGAAATAGAGGATCTTACAGGAGTAGTCACTGGCGCTTCCTCTCAGTAAACTGGTAGTGTTAAAAATCTGATCTTAACTGAAGTGGTCATTTAATATAAAATTTATGAAGTAGTTGCGGTCATGGTACCTATACCCTTATCCAAACTCATAAATCCATAAACAAATGACGAATCACAATGTTCAGACCAACAGACATGGACCCCAAAATAAAGGGTGTTATCAGGCGTCCGCGGATAGTAAGCATTACTTGGTAAGCAAGCTTCGCCCAACATGAAGGAAATATCGGTAGAAGCGTATGTCCGGGATTTGGGAAGTCTACTTATGGTGCGTCACTGGCAAAAACATAAGAGACAATTCTGGAAACTGCCACATTGTAGGGATTGACTAGATCATGATGTCTCCCATAGAACTTCTTAAGTGTTGCTACCAGTTTGGTTTTTTGATACCCCTGGCTAAACAACTTTGTAGTGAACACTTTCCCACGCCCCATGAAGTCCTGATAATTTGAACAGGTTCTAGTATAACGGATTAACTGTGAAATGTAAACGCCATATGCTGGTGCAGAAGGGATATTACTGCTCAGGAATGGAAAGTTAACAATGGGAAAATTGAAGTCGTCCCGTTTGTCGTAAAGCCTAGTAGTAAGTTTTCCATTGTCAATGTAGAGATAACAATCCAAGTATGAGGAGAAGGAGCTGCAGTCTCCGTTGTTTCCTATATTTCAAGTTCACGTGGATAGATGAATTCTAAATACTCTGCAAATTTTGAGTTTTTCAGAGACAATACATCGAGTTTGGGTAATTTAGGTATTTTGCGAGCCTTGGCGAGCGAAATACCGAAATTACCCAATGAGTTTCATAAATTTCATATTAAATGACCACAAATGTAAGATTCTGTTTATCATATGGCCCTTCCGATAACAAAAATGCACAAAATATATTAAGATAACGGCTTTCCATAGCTAAGCGGAAAAACTCACTACCAAGGATTCATTAGTAAGTTACGCAATCAAAATAGGTCGCATATTATTTGATAAGTACCGAAAATACCTAAAAACAAGATAAATATGCCATTTATTACTTCGTTAAACTGCAGGAGACATAATGACGATTTTTATTTGAGCTAATAAATAATTATTTTGAATAAATCAATTCAAAACTAAATATTCCATTGAACAACGTCATTCAGCGAGTCAATACGTCACTGAGAATCAGAAGGGAAATCTCCTATAGTCAACTTTCGTATTTAAAGTTCATTGACCTTGATCAATACAGATTTTATGATGGTTGACACACGATTTCAAGACTATAAAACATTTAACTATTGTTTGGATTTTAACCTGTCACATTTATTGATTGTCTGAGTCACGTCATCCTCCAATGCTTTTTTGGAGGAGGTGATTTTTTTTTTTTTTTTTTTTTTTTTTTTTTTTTTTTTTTTCATTGACGGTTTGACGATGTGGATGTTGAAAGTACCTCCAAATATGTTGCCGGAAAATATCGAGTTTTAACCGCCATGAATATTTCTGGTAGCCGTGTTTTTCATATCGTGATTGTTTTGTGTCTTCCCCCTCCATCGGTCTGGCATTTATCGTTCATCTCAAAATCATCTCAAAATTGAAGGCAGGATCTGTTCCAAGTGTGAAAGTTGTATCGGCGAACGTGGACACCATATTGGTTGCTATCAATAAGCGAAGTAATACGAATATTAATGGAGGTAATTAGGCTAACCAGTGGGAAGCCTTGCAGGTGTTATTACACATGTGGTTATATGATTTTATGACATAGGTTATTTCACTGGATAACTTAAAACCGACGGTCATGTGATAAATACGGAGATGTCCACATATACTCGGTCTGGTGCTACCTCTATGTGACTCAGTTTCCTGGTAGCGTTCAAAATTTGAATAGATAGATATGCTCGGTATTTCACCCGCCGAGGTCGGCAACATTATTTCGTAGAGATCGATCATGAAATATTTTTTACGGTCCTTCTCTCCCTTGCGCTGATTCAAGAAGGGCAGTTGTCAGTTTCTGACGAAAGAATGTGCACAATACTGGTTAACCGCTTAGAGGACTAAGCCTGCCAGTAAACGTGCGGTTAGGTAAGCTGACCGCGCTCGACATGACCCCATTGGGTTGACTGGGCCGTAAAACCTCAACACAAACAAACAATGATCTCTCACCCTGTTGAGTCCGATAGAGACGCGACTCCATTTAAGGTGGACGCATTATTACACTAATTACCACTTACCCTACTGGGTCCGCTTGTGGTCCGACTCCTGTCTTAAGAGAATAAATGTTGAAATACTGATACCTGAATAGACAAATTTAGTTATTTTGTGAAAAAAAAACTGATAAATATTTTATATGTCTTTCAATATCTCAGCCCGTATCACTACATCCTGAGATCCGAACAAGGGTTAGTAAGTCATAAGTGAACAATGTCTGTATACCCGTCCGTCCGTGCGTCCGTCCACCCATTTGTATTGAGAGCAAAATCTTGCTTGTGATGAAACTAGACTGATGGACTTGGGGATGTAAGTGGACATTTTATTTATAAAAATCACAACGCCAAGTAAGACCTGACTGGATAAGTGACTGGACGTTTGCTCCTGTCCCGATCCTAGTCTGGTCTGCAGTTACAAGTCAGTTTCTCAAGAATTACTAGAGCTGAGTAATGGTGCTTGGTACAGACTTGCATCTAGGAATGCCCACCTACATGTGGATATTTGACCTTGACCTATATTCTACAATTTCCTGGCTTTGTAATTTTTTGCATCAACCCTATTTTTTAAGTCCATATCTCAAGAAGTACTAGGGCTATAGTAATGATACTTCATCACGAAAACATACCTATATAATTTTGACCCCCCTTAAACCCCACTTTTATATAGTAAAACTCGGGTTTACAGGAGTATACATTGTTTTCTTATTTCTGCTCAAAAGCATAGATTGTGGGTACTCGTTAGAACCACCTCGGCGAGGCGGTTCTAACCAGTACCCACAATCTACGTTTTTGAGTAGAAATATGAAAAATATGAGAATTTTTTATCTGAAAACTTTCAGTTTTTGGTGGTGAAGTTTTCAATATATTTGAAAAGGCGTGTTTTCGTAATGTGGTACACACTTGCATCTATGGCTGACCACCTACATGTTGGTATCTATATTTGACCTTGACCTATACTTTATGGTTCATCGTCTTTGTAATGTTTTAGTCTATCCTAATATTCTTCAAGTCCGTTTCTCAATAACTACATGGGAAGATTATTGGTGTCCAAACATTTAAGTTTCAAGGTAACACAAGAATTCCGCGGAAGGCGGTGTCGCGCATGTGGGGGAAAAAGTCATTGTACCTGTACCATCATTCTCTAGCTATATATTAGTATTTGATAAATGGACTGAAATTAGGGTTGACATAAAATTGCAAAGTCGGTGAATCGTAAAATATGCATCAAGGTCAAATACGGAAATCCCTCCTTAGATGCAAGTACGTACCAAATTTCATTACTCTAGTCAAAGTAGTTCTAGAGAAATACTCTTAAAAAGTAAGGGTTGATGCAAAATCAAGACGACCAGTGAACCTAACCATATTTTATGCGCAAGCTTAGGCCTTCTGAAAAGAAATCTGACTATGCTTTATAGGAGCCGGCCTCGATGGCTCAGTTGGATGCGCGTCTGACTGGAGACCAGGAGTCGCGGATTCGACCCACGCCGATGTCGGCAATATTCTTTCATGGAGATTTGATCATGAAATATTTTCTACGGTTATTCTCTCCATTCCGCTGATTCAAGAAGGGCAGTTGTCAGTTTCTGGTGAAAGAATGTGCACAATACTGGTTAACCGCTCAGAAGACTAAGCCTGCCAAGTAAAAGTGTGGTTAGGTAAACTGACCGCGCTCGACATGACCCCACCTGACCGCGCTCGACATGACCCCAATGGGTTGACTGGGCGGTAAAACCTTAACACAAACAAACAGAAAGAGACTGATCAACCAATAGTTGAACCCAGTTAAAAGACTGCTCATGATCATGCTTAATAGAAAAAAAGATTGATCAACCCATAGGGGTTGATCAATCTCTTTTTCTATAAAGCATGATCATGATCAGTTACAGTATATGGATCCATAGGGGTTGATCAATCTCTTTTTCTATAAAAGCATGATCATGATCAGTTACAGTATATGGATCCATAGGGGTTGATCAATCTCTTTTTCTATAAAGCATGATGATGGTCAGTTACAGTATATGGATCCATAGGGGTTGATCAATCTCTTTTTCTATAAAGCATGATGATGGTCAGTTACAGTATATGGATCCATATACTGTAAGCCCCGGATACCGTAAATGGGTCCTAGACAAACCCAGATGAGACATCATATAATGTGGCATCTCATCACAGTTTGCACTGTTTGCTTAAAAGAACACACAACTTTGTTAAAATAATTATGATAAAATCAACCTGACACACCTTATATGTACAATGTACTCATCCAAATGATACGAATGGAAGAATCCACTCAGCTTACATGTGTTAATTCCACAGATGGCGCCTTGTGACCACACTCTAACAGTACAGGTCTTCTTACCTGTATGTTTCCAAGCAGCTTTCTTCCAGCCTACTATGCCTTCCTTCAAAAATGCCCGGCCATTGGACGTATTATCTATCATAGAAATGAGTGAAGGTACAGCAATTCCTACAATTTACACATGTGCAAAGCGAAAACTCAGATCAGCCTTTACATATGTGCAGTCTGATCAGATTCTTTGCCATGCGCTCTATGGATAGCTAAAGGCCGAAAGATTCTTCATGCGATGAGCCAAGATGCTGATCAGACTGCACGGATGTGCATGATGGTATGAGTAATTTGTAAACTAAAGGGACTGCTGTGCCCAAAGAGCCTTTGTCTTAGGGAGCTAAAAATCACATTTTCAGGATTATGAAAATGAGTCCTTAGAGGCTTGAGCCGCACACCCCTACCAAAATATTTGGTAAGTAACCTCCACCCAGGGGCCCATCTATGATTTGAAATTAGCTCTATATACCGTAATGATCCCATGTTTTCGGACAGATAGGCCTGAGCAAACAGTGTAGACCCTGACAATGGTCTACACTGTTTGCCATTCCATTTGCATCTTTATGATACATCATCACGAAAACATACCTATATAATTTTGACCCCCTTAAACCCCACTTTTATATAGTAAAACTGGCGTTTACAGGGGTATACATTATTTTTCTTATTTCTGCTAAAAAACATAGATAGTGGGCACTCGTTAGAACCGCCTCGCCGAGGCGGTTCTAACTCTAACTAGTACCCACAATCTATGTTTTGAGCAGAAATATGAAAAATGTCTGAATTTTTATCTGAAAAGTTTCATTTTTTGGTGGCTAAAATTTCAATATATTTGAATAGGCGTGTTTTCGTAATGTTATATTTTTGTGTGGTAGAACAAAGTTGTTCACAATTAAGGACAACTACACCTTTGTTTAGGAGTTGAAAATTTTAAAGGAGTTTTACGATACGTAAACTAATCTTGAAAGGACTGTAAAACAGAAATATTAAAAAAAAAGTTCCAAAATGAAGTCACTGGGAGGGTTCAGAGTCATATTGGCAGAGGAGCCCCCACCCCACCTCACCCCCATCCCCGCCTCCCCATATTTGCACAAGTTTGACCAAGAAACAAGTGCATCACAACCTCGTTATAATGCAGTTGTCGGGGTTCAAAGTATGAACCGTATTAGTTGAACAACCGTGTTATATCCACAAAAAAAAAGGAAAACCAAACGTAAAGATTATATAAAAAAATGACCATTTCTAGTTATTTTTCCATATAATCTTTACCTTTTTGGGATCAATCTTTGAAACGCATTATATCCAGGTCGTTGTGTAAGTAAACAATTTCAGAGCAAGAAATATGATGCGTCTTTTTTGGAAGGCTACTTATGGCTCGCCATTGGCAAAAACATCAGAAAATTCTGGAAACTGCCACATTGTAGGGACTTGCCAGATCACAATGTCTCCCATAGAACTTCTTAAGTGTTGCTACCTGTTTAGTTTTTTAATACCCCTGGCTCAACAACTTTGTAGTGAGCACTTTCCCACGCTCTATTAAGTCCTGATAATTTGAACAGGCTCTGGCATAACGGATTAACTGATACGTAAACGCCATATGCTGGTGCAGAAGGGATATTACTGCTAAGGAATAATATATCTACTTTTGTTTTTAAGTAAGCTTGATTGTAAAGAATAATATATCTACTTTTGTTTTTAAGTAAGCTGTGTTTGATGAGTTTCTTATGTTGGGTTCTAGAGGTAAATATTCAACCCTACCCTCATTTTGGCTGCATTTTTCAAAACCCTCGCCGCTCTAAGGATATGTATGTTTCAGGAAGATCCCATTAAAAATTAAAGACTTTTGGATCAAAACTTATGTTGATGAAAGATGCAAAAAAATGCAATTTCAGCGATCAAGGGGATATAACCCTATGACAGATATGCCCAGCTAGCCAGTTTTCAAACTCGTCAGACCTTTTATTCTCAACATACTTATATGTTTCAGGGTTCTAACTAATATTTTGAAAATTGAAGTATAAAAGCTGTCTTCCAAAAGAAAGTTGGAGTTTACTGTTCTACTTTCCAAAAAGGTGGAGTCAGAGATAAAAAGTTGGAGTAAAATACTCCAAATTCGGAGTTAAACGTTTGTGTTAGTTTCATGAAGACCCTGATGAAACTCAGGATTTATGGTTATGACCATACAAGGTAGCATAACTCTTTGATAAATACCGTGATCAACATCTGACCTATACGTATGTAGATCCCATCAAAACTTAAGGACTTATAGTGATGACAAGGTCAGAAACAGACATTTTCAGCAGTCAAGATAGTTTGACACGGTTTTCGAAACATCGTAGCTTTCAACCCTGACCTACATATACCTGTTTCAAGAGGATCTGGTCAAAACTTAGACCAAAACGCTGTAACCCGACCGAACCTGTCTCCAACCCCTACCCACTCTAGACTAAAACCAGAGGAACATTCGTCCCGAAACGCTCACCTGACGCTCACCTGACTGCTGAAGAAATGTTAAAATTTAGCCTCAGGGCAGGGCCACACAATCCCTATGGGCACAATTTTGATGTCAGTGGATACCTTTTGTCATTGTGGCCCACTGCTGCAAGTTAAACAGTATCTCTTTGAACTGTTATTATTTTATCTTTTTTTTTATTTTACATTTTTTCATTATTTTATACCTGTGTATATTCCCAGGGCATGACACAGAATTTTGATGTCAACAGATACCCTCTGTCATTGTGGCTCACTGTTGCAAGTTTCAGTTGTTTTTTATTCCTTTAAACTGTGATTTTCTATATTCTTTTCATTATTTTCATACATGAATATAGCCCACGAGTATGGGCACATAACCCCTGGGACCAGAATTTAATGTCAGTAGGTACCCTCTGTCCAGTATCAGTATATCACCACAAGAATACCGATTTGTTTTTGCGAAATAATTAAAATTCTAACGCGATAACTTTTTTTTGTTGCAAATGAAAATAAAAATTGAATATCTTCGTTTCTTCTGTTGTTGCGTAGCATAATCCACTTGCGTAAATATTAAACAGAGCATTCCTTGGAAAACCAGAAATAAAACACCAATTTAATCGCTGTTTACTATTGATCGTTGACCTGTACAGGCCTATAACTCGCGTCATAAAACTACTAATATAGATCATATAATGTATGAGCAGAAAGTCAATACATTAACAAATAATTAAAAGAAAATTACGAAAACAATTCTGTGGACATGAAATGTTCTCTGTATCTTTTCAGTACTTTTTTGGCAAAGTCAAGGTCACTCCTTGTTCCCGTCCCGATTTGAAAAACCGGTTCGGACACTTTGTCAGTCAATAAAATCTATTTATAGAAATGCACGATCGTCTTTAAAAAATCGATTTGCTTCTTACAGTAGGCTCACGAAAGCGTAGATCTTGACCTACCAGGGCCTAAAATAATTGATGTGTTTCCACTAACCCGACTGACCCTTTTTTGACAGCAGACAGCGTTTTGATATGGCTTTTGTAACATATTGAAGCTTGAAGGGTATCGGGAATCGTAAATTAAACTGTAAGGTCAAGTCGACGTGAATTTGTCACAACGGTTATTGCAAACTCTCGCTTTATCATATATTTTTACACAAGTGTGCCATTTGAGGTGATAATACCGATTGTTAAAAAAAATGGCGGCCACCACCGAGGCCACCACATGGTTCAGCAGTCTACACACAGGTACTCTGCACTCGGCGCCTGCATTCATCTGCTCACCTTTTTGGGGCTGTCTACTTTGCTTCTTTCGGTGGGAGTAAATAGTCTTGCAATAGTCGTTTCGCCCACTGCCCGCCCCGCCCCCACATCTGATGGATTTTGGGAGTGTTACTTACTGCATGGTTTCACAACATTATTCACGTCACTCTCAGCCATAAGTGGCATAAAATTTATTCTACGTTTATTTTAGACACCTCACTGTAAACGAATATACACAGAGACCAACAATTTCGTGTCCATATTAAAAGCCGAGAACAAGACAAAAGTCGAACGTGGGAACTGCACGCAAGTAAAAAGTCTCCGTTTAGATTTTCGTTCTGTCTCTAGGTTTTGAATAGACTGTTTTGAAAAGAACAAATAATAAACCCACCACACATTGCATACTAATATCTACATTGGTTACTTGAAAATATACTGTCAAAACAATAGGTTTGAGTAGTAATGACAGTGCACATTGTCACTTTTTTGAACGGCGGTCACAAGGTTTGAGAACGATGATTTGTAAACAGATATAAAGGTGTACAAAAATGTGAAGATAAAACATTTGATAAGTATTTCAAACCAATCGAACATATTATTTCATCAGATGAAGTGTCTTGGAACAAGTATACATGTAACAACTTGCGGATTATTCAGCACATAATGGAGATACGATCATCTTAACTTTGTGTAAAGTATCACTTTTCCAAAGTCGCCATTGAGGTTTAGACGGTTCTCTTCCAACACACCTCGTGAACAAAGAGATTTTTTTTTCGTGCTTTGCAATATTTTTTTACAAACTTACGTACCTTTTTCCCTCATATTTATTGTGTATAGTACGAAATTGTTTTTGTTATATCTAAACACTGCGTTCTTGAAACGGAATTTGCAAAATAAAAACAGCAAAAAAAAAACGGTTATTTACGTCCCGTTTATAGAACAGCTTCAACCCTCTACATTTCCTTATATACTCGAAATTACAGGCATGCCATTTTTAAAAATAGATATATATCAAAATATTCTTATCTGCTTCACCTAGAATGTAAAACCAGGGCCCAGTTGTTCAAAGCTATCGATGTCTTTAGTTAACGATTCGTTAAAATTTACATCGAATGATATGCAAATATGCTGAATTTTTTTGCTGAAAAAATGTGAGTAGCTTTTGCAGTGCAAAAGCTACTCACATTTTTTCAGCAAAAAATATCAGAATATTGTGTATTGAATCCGCTAGAACAGTTAATGAAATGACCCTTAACGAGCTCGTTAAGCTAACGACGCTTTGAACAACTGGGCCCAGTATTTTATTATTTTATAAAAAGTATGTTCATCACTACAAATATGGTTGGCCATTTATTCTTAAGGACTAGCTGTCAGCCATTTTGGATACCACTGAGAAAAGCAAGTGGGTGGGGTGAGGTACCATGAATTTGTCTGGAAGCAGCATATATTGATTCAGTGACGTAACTGAGGCCTTTAATATTTATATTAAAAAAATATTTTTGCTCTAAAAAAATAAGCACAACATGTTTATTGCTTACCTTTCATGAAGGTAAAGTTCACTGCCGTAAATGTCTGTCTTACAATATTCTACCAAAAAAATTATATACCCAAGGTAAAGTCTTATCTTCCTACATGAACCAAGGGATATCCTTTTTTCACAAAAAGTTATTTTAAAAGAGTAATTCAAAGTCAAAGAGACACACCCTATACTTTTTACACCATTAGCAATGACCTGATGTACACAAGCAATATATAAACGAAGTACCATCTACACACAGATATTTCCGTATGGTGGTACAAATTTACCAACACAAGTAAAAAACCAATACAATAGAGCTTTCCTGCAGAAAGCTGTCTTTTGAAATATATGTATTATATGCTAGATCAGCCTTCGCTATATGCTTTAAGGGTTGCTAGGGATCCAATGAGTGTCTGAGAGCAACCAGTAAAAGCTCTGATCATAGAGACATTCCCATGAAATGAATGAAACATCAAACAAATGATCACAGGTGGATGGGTAGAATGAGGGAAGTACTCTCAGACTGACGCACCAATGTCAGGGGCTACCTTGAATGGAAATTAACAAAGCGGAATAGATAATATTCTCCATTCTCCAACTTTCTACAAATTGTTCTTTAAAAGTAGTTGCCAAAAAATAGTAGAAAAAAAATATATATGTCTGTAAGTAATCTTGAGTAGATATTTTTTAAAAAAAAAAAAAGACAATATACGTGTTGGTTGAACCGGGACGATAACTGCTGAAAAAAGATCTACTAAAGATCCTTTTTGGTAGTTTCAACATTTCGTGTTCCTTCCAGTGTTTCTGGTTGCTTTGTCAAGTCTGGGTACCCCTTATGACATGCAGCTATCAAAGATACATAAGAGTTTGTACATCTTTACAGTGTAATCTGAGGCACTATTTACATCTGGGCACAACTAGACTCCAAAGGGCACATTCGATTCTGATTCAATATAATTGAAAACTTTCATTCCTGGTGAATGAATGTCATAACACGTATCAATAGTAAAAATTCTGACTTTGATTCAGTCCACATAATCAGTCTTTACATTGCGCTTATATTTACAGGGTACAGTACAGTACAACTTTTAAAATAAAAACAACTGTCAGTATCACATTCAACACACTACGCAGACAAAATAATAAACGTCAAAAAGATTGCCTCTGGAAACAAAAAACACACTGCAGATAAGAAAATGGGAGTCCCGGTTTTATTGAGACTCTTCATAAGCAGTAATGAAGTTTGCAACACTGCTTACGCCCTCTAGCGTATACATTAGCAGAACTCATTTTTCAAAGAATGGGCCAAATGATCCCAAAGGAAATAAAATATAATTAGCACTATGAGTAGTATAGGGTGGCTATACTACTACTATGGTAAAGTACGGGAAGACGTTCTACTGCCGCCACACGGCATTAATACCAGCTGCAGTGTGGTAAAATTAACGTCAAAAAGGCTGCCTTTGGAAACAAAGAACACACTACAGATAAGAAAATGGGAGTCTCGGTTTTATTGAGACTCTTCATAAGCAGTAATGAAGTTTGCAACACTGCTTACGTCCTTTAGCGCATACATGAACAGAACTCCAATTTCAAATATTCCACAATAAGCCTATTTATCGATAACAGTCTGGATTTGAAAACGTTTCAAGTCGGTGGCAAGAACTCATCCATCGTACAAAACTTTTTTTTTCCATACACGCTTTGTACAAACTACAAACAGATCCTCGTGTAAAGAAAGATATTGCATTTATCAACAATATGGTTCCTGGATCATGTCCGAAAACAGTGTCGCAGACTTGAAGTTTGTATAAAACAATTAGTAAAGCAAATAATTCACATGATCAGCGTGTATAATTACCAAATGTTTGTTGCAACTGCTTTTCCAGCCTCACGGGAGTGACCTAACAACATTAACACGAGGAATACATTCGATAAAAAAAAAAAGTAATTCGGTAAACATTTAAAAAAATGATTATTTTTCATCACTGGTGCTTTCAAACTATTTCATACAATCTGTTTTCAACTATTTAGTTAAACGAAAATTCAGAAATAAAAGTTATCTAAAACATCACAATCTTTTACCTGTCGGAACTATGTGGCGAATTGATTTTTTTGTGAAAAGGCCCTTCTCTTCCACTTTCGTCAGCTTTCACTTTACACAGCGTTTACACATACTTCAGCAGCTGAAAGTTATCTCCAAATAGTAGCTTTCCTAAACAACGGTCCACACAATGAGCAGTAAAGGATGATTCTTGAATGATTGTGCTTTACCAAAATGGGCATTCATTACGAAAACACGCCTATTCAAATATATTGAAATTTTCACCTCCAAAAACAGAAAATTTTTGGACAAAAATCTGATATTTTTTTTTTTCATATTTCTGCTCAAAACATAGATTGTGGGTACTCGTTAGAACCGCCTCGGTGAGGCGGTTCTAACAAGTACCCACAATCTGTGTTTTAAACAGAAATACGAAAAATAATGTATACCCCTGTAAACCCCAGTTTTACTATATAAAAGTGGGGTTCAAGGGGGTCAAAATTATATAGGCATGTTTTCGTGATGTTTTCTGCGATCAAGGACGCTGAAGAGTCTTTGTGTACGTATATGCATTCAGTGTTTACAGTTTCGTTTTCTCGTTTCAAGATGGCGAACTCGACACGTGTAACTCCCTTGGCTCACCTATATATTTATATGAAACTGCTGACGAATAGCTTATGGCCTGAAAAGGGGGAAAATAACTAAACGATGGTTTGAAATTTTGTGTATGTGTAACAGGTAAAAAAATTCTAATCACTTGTGCCGCAGCCGGGTTTCGAACCCGGGCCGTCTGCGTGACAGGCCAACACTCTACCACGTCGCTATAAAAGCCGGCTTGTACTGCAAGGCAGTACGTGTATCATATACCTATCACTACTACATATTCCCCTTCCATTTTAAGATTCGTCCACGAATCTCTATTTGAGCAGCCACTCAATATCAGGCCACCAAGCCTATTGGACCACCAAGCCCATTAAATGGGGTTATTTACGTTGGGCGCCAGGTGTAACAGGTGAACAAATTCTAATCACCAATGCCGCAGCCGGGTTTCGAACCCGGGCCGTCTGCGTGACAGGCCAACACTCTACCTCGTCGCTATAAAAGCCGGCTTGTACCGCAAGGCAGTATAAGTGTATCATATACCTATCACTACTACATATGGGGGTTATTTACGTTGGGCGCCAGGTGTAACTCGCCTGTCTGCTGGCCACGGCTAGCTCACATGTAAAAGAGACACGAGATCTTAAGGCAAGTCACAACTTTATTAATCATGTTGGAATCAAGACATCATGAAGACATGGAAGATATGAAGATTATGGAGGATAAATCCTATGAAGATAAGTCCTGCAATTAAAATACACAATTATAACTAAATTATCAATCATGTATATAATTTAATTCATCAAATATCTGCGAGGGTTCAACTCCCGCCAATATCTGCGAATTCACAGGCTCGCGAAATTCAACATTGTCGCTGTTTAATATTTGCCCAAATTACACAGCGACAACTGCTTCATCGCAAATTGCAGGATTTCCAAATTACTCCAACATGAGACATTTGCGAAATAGAGATAAAATGATCAGATGCATTGGATAATGACGACTTAAAATCCATTTACAATTCATATATACATGTGTGCATTACTAATTATCAAGCCTAACTTACACAAACCTAACTTGCACTTTCCACGCAAATTTATCATAACTAAACTGCGTTTATTGTACGCCCTGATTTGTTGCAAATATGCAAATACACATATACTTGCGTCAATAACCTATAAACAGAATGTCAAATGAATAAAACCTGATCCTTAGCAATGCTATCACATTAGCATATCACAAATTATAAATGGTACTTTTCCATACATGTAAATCGAAGAAAACAATGTTATTCTCTTCATTCAACTAAATATGATTAAGAACGCAGACATTACACCGACAAAACCTCATTCCACGGTCACTCTGCTAATTGTACCAAAATAGCAAACTCGTCCTAAAATAGTTTTCCATGATTGCTACCGGAAAACCATGAACTGAATCTAGCAATTTTTGACCAATAAAAGTGACAATCAAAAGAGGCTTATCAGCATTTAAACTGTACATTGAATACAGTCAACCATCTTAATAGGAAACTATTGTTTTATCAAATGCACATTTCCAACGCGTATATTTTACCTGTGATCCACTGCTATCTTCTGAAACCCTTATTTAAAATATTGGTTATTATTGATAAAAAAACTTGAATATTATGCTTACTAGACTATGGGCCCGAACCTTTCACCCAAGGAAGTTCACCACTCAAACCATGTAGATCTATGTGCTTTTCATGCTTTAGCAACTTGGATTTTCAAAGTAAAATATAAAGTTTCAAAGCTTCAGAAGAGAGAAAGAAAACTTCTAAACTGATGTTAACATAAAGGCTTCCAATTGTGAACTGACTAAATTAGCCAAAATAATCTCACTGCCTACAACAGGTGAGTGACTAATAACTGTAAAATCATGTACACTAGAAGAAAGTTATTTGACCTTCTTAACAGTAGGGTTTACTGTAAAAGATGGAATGGACCACTTGGCTTAGATTTGGGCCAGCACAGATAATAATGCCAAAAAATGATTTTTAAAAAAAAAAGTTTCAAAGATACACATACAAAGTCATACAGTATCAGCGCTATGCTGACTTAATATTAAAATCATAAAATACACAAAATTCACTCCAGTTACACCCTCCCCCTGCTCCCAAAATGACGTCCCGTCATTTGCACTGATACTAAAGAGAATCACTAATGCCTTTAGCTACAGCACTAATGATTTTGGGATCCAGATCAAGTACTGCACAAGACGACACAAAGTTCTGCAACATAAGGCTTTGTTTTGTTATACTTATGCAGTATTCACCAGATTCTTGCCATTCTGGTTTCTTTCTAGTCCTACTAGATCTTCTAGGGACAGTACCTGATGTTATATTTGAGCGCTCTTGTTCAGTGTCCCCTGATATACCCAAATTTGCTGAACACCCACTTCAGTACCAGATGGCAATGAAGATTCAGTTTCTGTATTAATTTTCACTGGAATATGGTCTCCAGTGTCTACAGAAAGATCTTCCACTTGAATGCTTCTATGATCTGGCTCTTGGGGGTCCCCAAAAGCCATCAGATCAGTGTCCTCTAAACCATCCGCCGAACTGTCTGCGGAAGTGTCAACTACAGAAACAGCTACCTCTGTATTTCTCTCTTCAGGAACTAGTTCAGTTGTGACAACTACCACATTTTCATCTTCTGTATTAGTGTCTCTGTTTTGACTTCTGTCTACCACTTCAATGGTTGGATCCCTTCTTTTTCTGGGAGCTGGAACTGGTTTCCATGGTTCCGTGAGTTCTACTGCACTCTTGTTATCTTTAACACTGTTTTCCATCGGCTTTGGAATAGGTTTACTCCTAACTGAAGTACTATCTTGGAGGGCATTTCCAAGATGTAACAGATGATTTCTGTACAAGACCTTCTCTATCCCCTCTCCATTTTCTCTTCTTACCTTATAAAGAGGTATATCTGAATTTGGTTGTTCAGTAACAACGTAAACTTCATCTGCCCATCTATCTGACAGCTTGTATTTACCATCATGGACAAGTATCTTTATCAGAACTCTATCTCCTATTGTTAGTTTTACAGCCCTTGCTTTTAGATCATAATACTTTTTCTGCTTCCTCCTTGCTTTATCTGCGTTTTTATACACAATATCAAAAGCTTCACTGATTTTACCTTACAAATCTTTAATGTAGTCAGTATAAGAAACATTTGAATTGTATTTTGGATCAAGACTAAAAGCAAATCAACGGGGAGACGCGGTTCCCTTTCGAAAAGTAGCATGTAGGGAGAATACCCAGTACAGGCGTGTTTTATGCAGTTGTAAGCTTGGACAAGGGGAGCAATATACTGTTTCCAATTTTTCTTTTTATCAGCTTCTAATGTACCTAGCATTGATATTAATGTGCGGTTAAAACGCTCTGTCACCCCGTTCCCAGCTGCGTGATAAATTGTTCTGCTTTTATCTATACCCATAATCTGACATAATTCTTTTATGATGGAACCTGATCTGAATGAAGCCTTGCTGGGATGCCATAACGAACAATAAACTCATTGTATAAAGCATCTGCAGTAGTTTTTGCAGTTTGATTTCTGGTAGGGATAGCTACAGCAAACCTGGTAAAGTGGTCTGTAATTACTAGTATATTTGATATATTACCCTTTGATGGCTCAAGTGTCAGATAGTCTAGGCAGACTAGTTCTAAGGGATAAGTAGTTGTTATATTTACTAGGGGAGCTCTTACTTCAGTGTTTGATTTTCTTTTTATGCATCTATCACAATTACTTATCCATGTCTCCGTATCAGAAGTCATTCCCGGCCAAAAGAATCTATCACGCAGTAGTGATAGGGTTCTATCCTTATTTGGATGACCCATGTCATTGTGAAGACCTTTCAAAACCTGTTCTATGAAACAAGAAGGCAAGACCAGTTGATTTTTAGTCTCACATTCCATTATTACTTCTCTATATAAAAGTCCTCTTATTATCTTTAAACTACTGAAGCTTTTCAGCATCGCTGAATCTCTTGTGTGAATGTCTTTCTTGTCAGGCTTCTTCCTGTCTTTCACAGTTCTGATCCAAAATCCTATACAGGTATTACCATTTTGCTGCCTTCTGATTTCCCGCATATCTTTTTGTGCCATAGGCTGACCTGGAAATTCAGTCGCATCAAGAACATCAACAGACATTGACACGGTATGCCTACTTGGTGCAACTAAACAACCACAAATCGCCTTAACAGACTCACTAGAAATCTCACCTTTATCTTCATTACCCGGATATCAGGATAAAATATCAGCATCAATATTGGCTGTTCCTGGTCTGTAAATGATATTAAAATCATAACAGGCTACGGAAGATAGCCAACTGTGTCCAGCTGCATCTAGTTTAGCTTTGGACAATGTATATGTGAGAGGATTATTGTCTGTTACAACAGTAAATTTGGTACCATACAAGTAATCATGTAATTTCTCTATAATGGCCCATTTTCGAGCTAAAAACTATAATTTGAATGCAGGATAATTCCTCTCAGATCTTTTCAGACCTCTGCTAGCATAACATATTGGTCTAAATTTACCCTCTTGTCTTTGATATAACACTGCACCGAGCCCATTAATGGCTTGCATCTGTATGAATTTCAAAAGGTAAATTATAATCGGCATAGCCCAAAACAGGTGGGGTTGATAAGGCAGCTTTTAATGTTTCAAAGGCTTCTTGTTGCTCTTTTCCCCATGCAAATGGTTTGGCAGTTTTTATTTTCTTGCCATTTTTATAACTGGTATTGGGGTGTAAATCTGTCAGTGGCTTCGAAATTTTCGAACAATCTTTGACAAACCTTCTGTAGTAACCTGCAAATGAAGTAAACTGTCTAACTTCTTCGGCATTCTTGGGTACAGGCCAGTTTATGACTTTGTCTATTTTATCATAGTCTGCTTCCACCCCATTTTCAGATACTATGTGACCAACATATTTAACCTTTGTAAGAACTTGCATTTCTTAGGATTTAATTTTAGATTGCAATCCTTAAGCCTGCTTAAAACCATATGTAGACGCCTTAAATGCTCTTCGAATGAATCTGAAAATATTATTAGATCATCAAGATAAATAGCACATATTTTCATGTTTAGATCACCTAGACACTGTTCCATAAGACGCTGATAAGTGGCTGGGGCGTTATTTAATCCAAAAGGGAGGGAGACGATTAAATTCCTAGAACCCCAATAGACCTTCAGTGAAAGCAGTTCTACACTTATGTTGTTCAAGTACCTCGACCTGATGGTAACCTGACTTCATATCGAGAACTGTAAAGTATTTGCTGCCCGACAAAGTATCTAAGATCTCCTCAATCCTAGGCAGAGCATAAGAGTCCTTGACAGTCCTTTTGTTTAATTGACGATAGTCTATGCACATTCTCACCGTCTGGTTTTCTGACTAAAACCATATTGGATGCCCATGGTGAGTGAGAAGGTCGTATAATTTCACTAGCAGACAACTACTGTAAATGGGATCTAATTTCGTCAATCATTGCAGGTGGAATTCTCCTATGTCTCTATTTAAAGGGTGTTTCATCAGTTAAATTTATATGGTGTTTGACAAAAGAACAATGCCCTATATCTGTATCACCTGTAGAAAAGATATCTTCATGTTGAAGTAAAAGAGATTTTATCTTTTCCACCTCAGTATGAGATTAACCAACAGTTTCAAGTGAAATTTTATCAAACAATGACTCTGTTGTATCATTAGACTCTGAAATTTTGTAGTCCATATCTACCTGAACAGGTTGTAACTCACATAATATTGTGTTCGGAGGAATTGTGAAAGTTGAAGTTGTTACATTTGTTATTTGTACTTCAATAATTCCATTTTGACCACATGCATACTGTATAACAGCTGGTGTAATATCAAAATCACCCGGGATACTGGAATCTTCTGTTTGAACTAACATTGCACATATTGGATAAAAATCAAGCTCTTTACTTGCACGCCCTTGTTTAGTAATTATACTGTTTGCGGGTATTGTTACCTTTTTAACTCTGCACTCTTTATTATTGCTTTTGTTTCTCTTGAGCTCTTTTTCTCTTACTGTAATACACCTAAAGGCTAAATACCAAGGGGTATGAGGTGTAGCCTTTTGAAGAAAATTGTCACCTACCACTTCTTTACAATAGTTAAAAAACTCTTTCAGAACATTTGTTCCAAGTAATATTGGTACAGTACTATTGTATTCTGTATCTTTTACTGCCAATAAAATACAACTTTGTACATGTTCATTTGGCAGTCCAACTGACTGTAAATCTACCTGTATGTAGCCAAAATATGGCATAGTCTGACCATCTGCACACTCCAACTTCAGGAAATTATCGAGCGGCATCAGCTCTAAATGACTAAAATGAGATTCATTGAAACTTTTACAAATGGTACTTACACAACTTCCTGTATCAAGAAGTGCTTTTGTTTCTATATTATTTATAAATATACTTACCTCATTGCTACTGCCTTTGATCTCAGATACTTTGGGGCATTTACAAACACCACCTACAGACCACCCCTGTCCACAGGTTTGAGTTAGTTTAAATGTTTCCTACTGTGATCCATTCTACTAACAGGACACTGCCACTGATAATGGCCATATTGACGGCATCTGAAGCACAGAGGACCCCTATTAAAATTATCACCTTCATTGTTGTATGCCTGGTTTTGATTTGGGTCTTGTTTCTGACCATACCCTCGACTATTGTTGTAACTGCTATGACTATTGTTGTAACTATGCTGTTGCTGCCTTGCCAGATTTGCAAAATACTGATTGTTATTGTTAAAGTTTTGTGGTTGAATGTTTTGGTGACGTTGTCTACGTTTACCCCTGTTCCCCATATTATTATTGAAACTTGGAGGGGGTTGAATATTTTGATTGTTATACTGTATATTCCTTGGACCTTGTGCCCTGTTGTTATAGTTAGAGCCTTGGCCTTGATTATTTTGCTGAATCTGGAAATCTGAGGGTGAACTGACTAGTACTTGTTAAAGACTGCAACATCATTTTTATTTCCTTCATTTCACTATTATCTACTTTTTCTTCAATTACAACATTACATTGTGTTTTACTTTCAGCTTTGGAAGCAGTAGATGTATGTAAATGGTCTTGTTCTATCTTACGAACCTCAGCTCTAAGTTTATCAAAATCTAATACTTGTTAAAATTTATAACCTGAAATATCTTTCAAAGACGGTTTAAGGCCTTGCCAGAACATATTATGCAACATCTCATTCACTTTGCCCGGGTCAACTAAACCTCGCTCAACAGCACTGGACAAAATATCTTCCAGCCTGCAAGACCATTTAGTGACATCTTCATTCTCTTCTTGCTTGGCACTATAGAATTTTGCAAGTAGATTTTCTTTGGTATCTACTGCACCATATACACTCTCAAATTTATCAAGAATATCAGGGATAGTGGCTCCAATACCCAAACGCCTAACTAAGTTAGATGCTTCACCAGCAGGGATCTTCTTATTGTCTGTGCCAATGCTTCAGGCTTATGAGTCTTTTCAAGAAGCAAACATTTAACCTCATATTTCCACTGGGCATATGTTGCCTCTCCCTTGACATTGTCGCCATAGAATAAAGATATTCTTGGCTGTTGTTGATATGTTGACGTCACAGAGGTAGTTATTGTTGAAGCTGTACCAGGCTCAGTCTTAACTTCAGACTTAGCACCGTATGCCTTCAACCAACTTTCCAGCTCCTCTGTAGTGTCAAATTTGGGCTTTATCTTTAATTTGTTTAAAGCCTCCACCAACTGTTTACCTTCTTGTTCAGTTACGTCTGACATATTGAATTTTATTAGAAGACAGACACACACAAGAAAAATAAACAACTACTTTTTAAAATAGTGGGCTAATAGAACCTATTGTGATCGACAGAACACTAACTTGTTTATAAACACTTATTTGTTTATAAATATTATGTCACTTCAAAAGAAGATTTTTTTATATATATATATAATGATAAACTTTTAATAACACTAACTTGTGTATAGTCTGATATCAATTGCACTCAAATATAACAGCGACAGAATACTGCCCTATTTTCTCAGCTATAACACAAAGTAATAAATAAAGACTGGCCTGACCACATAATTTCTTTACTGGAAAGACAATTCAGTTTTGTTTTTTGTTTTTTGGGGGGTTTTTGGGTTTTTTTTGTTTGTTTTTTGTTTGTTTTTTTACACACTGTAACAGGGCATTCTACATACAAGTACAATGGCAGATGCAATGCATGGCAGAACCAATGTCTAAACATGAATGCTATCTCCCTGTAATTGTACCCAGCTAACTACCACAAGGTATTTAGAACTATCACTGACATTGCACAGTCACAGCATATTCTACATGTGAGTATATTGATACAGGAAACATATGGCAGAACCAATGTCTAAACATACTATACCTGTTGTCACCTCAATATAGTCAACTGCGAAAATACACTGTATACTTAATCAAAGCATTCTCTAACCAAAACTGTAATTATTAAACGCCTGAGCCAGTATCTACTCAATACTTCACAAGGATGAATCCCATCTGTTAGTACACCAAACGAAATTTTCAATGTGCCATGATTTTTATTACTTTTTCTGAACTTTTTGAGATCTACACTAAATTTTAGAGCAGAAATTCTGTTTTGTTCATTTAAATCCCTTATTCTTAAATTTAATAAATCTATTTTAGACTCCACGTTGGGCGCCAATATGTAGTAGTGATAGGTATATGATATACTTGTACTGCCTTGCGGTACAAGCCGGCTTTTATAGCGACGTGGTAGAGTGTTGGCCTGTCACGCAGACGGCCCGGGTTCGAAACCCGGCTGCGGCATAAGTGATTAGAATTTTTTCACCTGTTACATCTGGCGCCCATCGTAAATAACCCAATTTGATGGGCTTGGTGGCCCAATAGGCTTGGTGGCTTGGTATTGAGTGGTTGCTCAAATTGAGATTCGCGGACGAATCTTAAAAATGGAGGGGGAATATGTAGTAGTGATAGGTATATGATACACTTGTACTGCCTTGCGGTACAAGCCGGCTTTTATAGCGACGTGGTAGAGTGTTGGCCTGTCACGCAGACGGCCCGGGTTCGAAACCCGGCTGCGGCATAAGTGATTAGAATTTATTCACCTGTTACATATGTTTTTCATCCCTGTGTGTTGCTGCAAGCATACGGTCCTGTAAAAGTGCTTTAAACCCCCGGTGATTTGCTCTACCGACCGTTCTAAGACGGTGGTCCCGGTGTTAGTCTTACTCTTTGTTGCTTTGTGATTTATTCTACGAGGCGATTTGTTGTATGTCTTTCCGTGTGTCATTTTGTTCTTGTTTTTTCAGTCCTTTTAGTATTGCGATTACCTCGCTTGGGGAAGAGAGAGCTAATCTTAGTGCTTTTCGTACGTTTGTTCGGTTTGTGCTTGTTTAGATTTGTTGGTTTCCTCTTCCTCTTGGGGTCTGGGAAGGGCTGCGGTTTGTGATTGTGGCACTCCCTGGACTTTTCTCTAACCTTTTTTTTGGCAGAAAGTATTACTATTTGACTTATTCAAATACAGTTGACCTTCATTATCTCGACCTCGCTTATCTCGAATAACTGCTTATCTCGAAGTAAAAATTTGGTCCCTGCCTAAACATGAAAATCTAACAACAGGTAAAAAATATTGTGGAAAAGAGGAGAAATTGCTCCTAAGGAACAATTTCTCCTCTTTTTCCACAATATTTTCAATATATCTCTAACTTCAAGAGTCCAATTACGTATATATTTGTTAAATATGGTTGTTCGAATTATTTTTTCCTCAATTCTGCAAATCTGATATGTCGAGGTACGGATATCTCAAAGTATTTCAGAGAGTCTTTTGGAATTCGAGATAATGAGAGTCGACTGTATATTATATATTCAATGAACTGGTTTGCTCTTTGTGCTTTAGACTCACACTGACACCCCACCCACTTTGAGTCGACCAAGGTGTTCAACAGCTAGCCCTTAACTATACCAGTAGTATTGGAAACGTGTTCAGCGTAGACCGGGCCGGCAGTGGCTGTTATATATGCAGGGTCCCCAGTATAGAGCAAGCCAAGCGACTATACCAATAGTATTGTGAGTATGTCCAGCGTGGAGCGGGCCGGCAGTGACTGTTATACATGTTGCGTCTCCAGTAAAGAGCAAACGACTATACCAGTAATATTGTGAACGTGTCCAGCGAGGAGCGGGCCCTTAGTGCTTGTTATACATGTAGCGTCTGTAGTAAAGAGAAAGCGACAATATCAGTAGTATTGAGAACGTGTCTCACACCAGAAGAAAATGTTATCATTTTCACAGCCGTCCAAACTTTTATCAAGGACACCAGAAGGTTCACCGATTAGTCTGCTGTTCACTAAGGCCAGCATGACAATTCATCTTATGACGGAATTCCATTCCATTATCTTATTATTTATTTGATTAGTATATTATTTACATTATTATACCTTTCACTCCATCACCATTTCGTATTTTTGTAGTGCTTACTTGTTTACTTTGTCATTATCATGTGTCTGAATATTGTTGTAATAAAGTTCTGTTAGGGGAGGGCCGTAACTAATGTTGACAGAACTTGTGGCCCGACCCTATTGCTTGTTTAGAAGATGCAATAAAATGTTTAAACTATTGAGAACGTGTTTAGCATGGAGCGGGCCGGCGTAGCGTGAGATTTGTCACACCATGAGATCTGTCAGATCGGAAGCCTGAAACCGGAAGTACCTGAAGGAACTCAGGCTGCGAGTATAAGATTTTTCAGGCCATGAGAAATGTCAGTTTGTCTTACTAGTTAATTTAAAATACAAAAGTAAACAATTAAAGAATGAATTAAGCTAATCGTTTTCAGTGGAAAAAAATGTTACTAAAAATAAAATTTAAATAACAACGGCTTAACATACACATAAAGTAAATATAAAAAGACCCCGTCTTCAGCATTTCTTTTATAACATCAAATTTAAAATTCAATATGCTAAACCGTAAAAAAAACTATAAAATATAAAACAATAAAAGGGTCATCTCTGCTCGTATATGGTATTCAGGTCTTGCGAGCACTGAATCCTGGATAAACTAGAAGATAGAGTTGACTGCTGGTATATCCACAGAACTAGGCCAAAACACAAATCACGGGTACATCAATGTGGTTTTATAAATTCATGAATAGAATAGAAAATGGTTTATTTCAGAAATCCAAAGGCTTTTAAGCCCATGAAGATACAAAACATCACTATCATACATGATGGCATTTGACAGTGCAAACCAATATAAAATTAATTATTTAAGTAGCAAATCTCTGTCACATTTATCACTACCATTACGAAAACACGCCTATGCAAGTATATTGAAAATTTTACCATCAAAAAATGAAAATTTTCAGGTAAAAAATTCTGATATTTTCATATTTCTACACAAAACATAGATTGTGGATACTCGTTAGAACCGCCTCGATGAGGCGGTTCTAACGAGTACCCACAATCTATGTATTGAGCAGAAATAAGAAAAATAATGTATACCCCTGTAAACCCCAGTTTTACTATATAAAAGTGGGGTTTAAGGGGGTCAAAATTATATAGGTATGTTTTTGTGATGCAATCAGCTTTTCCTTCTTTCTTTCTTTCTTTCCTTCTTTTAACGATATATATAGCATGTTTTGCTGTGGAGAAGGTGACTAATTTTAATTAACAAACTTATGAAACATAGCTTCAGATGTTGACTAGTGGAAACGGGACAGCGAACCAGGCGAACAGCACCAGCCAGCAATCAGCTTGATTTATCCTTGCAGGTTCTGCTGATACAGGGAACATGTGGCAGACCCGATGTCCTAACAGCATGTCCATGTATTCCACTTACATATCATGCACAAAATCCGGTCAGAACAGTTCGGCCCAATCCGCCATCCCAAGCCCATCTTCCTTCAATTTTTTTTAACTATACATAAAAAAATGACTGAAGATGGGCTGGGGATGGCGGATTGGGCCGAGCTGCCCTAATGTACTCGTGTGATTTTATAAATGAATATTACTGATAAACTGATCAATTTCATCACGAAAACACGCCTATATAATTTTGACCCCCTTAAACCCCACTTTTATACAGTAAAACTGGGGTTTACAGGGGTATACATTATTTTTCTTATTTCTGCACAAAACATAGATTGTGGGTACTCGTTAGAACCGCCTCGCCGAGGCGGTTCTAACGAGTACCCACAATCTATGTTTTGAGCAGAAATATGAAAAATATCAGAGTTTTTTATCTGAAAATTTTCAGTTTTTTGGGGGTGAAATTTTCTATATATTTGAATAGGTGTGTTTTCGTAATGTATCACTTTTATACTTCTATAGATGCTAAAATAAAACTGCTTGATCAGCTTATGTATTTTAATGATGTATCAATAAATATAGTAGTAGATCAGTAACATGTCAATCCATCCATTACGAAAACACGCCTATTTAAATATATTGATAATTTCACCACCAAAAAAACCTGAAAGTTTTCAGATAAAAATTCTAATATTTTCCATATTTCTGCTCAAAACATAGATTGTGGGTACTCGTTAGAACCGCCTCGGCGAGGCGGTTCTAACGAGTACCCACAATCTATGTTTTTGAGCAGAAATAAGAAAAATAATGTATACCCCTGTAAACCCCAGTTTACTATATAAAAGTGGGGTTTAAGGGGGTCAAAATTATATAGGTATGTTTTCGTGATGAATATAATATCCTTGCACTGACAAAACTATCCCTATGTCGATAAAGATGTACATTGTAATTTGAAGGTCCTTGCGATTGATATTATTTAGAAGACATGTCACCATAATCTCATTGGGAACTAATAGAACAAGCACCAGGCAAACTGTAATAGACAACATTCTTTTATTTTTGCAGAGGAAATAAGACTTGACACTTCATGTCAATCGTCTGCTACGCAGACGATTCACATTAAATGTCAATACTTATTTTCTTTGAAAAAATATAGAAAGGAATATTTCAAAATGTCGTCTGCTGCAGTTGTGATTGGCGCTTAAAGGGTTAATGTATTTGTCAGTTCGCATACGTTTTTTTTATAGGTAACTTCACATATGTGTTAAATGTGTTTGATTTCAACTTTATTTTATTTTTATAATATATATGTAGATATATTGTACAAGAAAACATATTTTATTTCAACACTTTTTAAATGACGTTTTCAGCAGGATCGGAATCAAAGTAATGTGATACTTCAGTCAAGGTTGTTGCCATTTTGAATATTTAATGAAATTCTTAATCTTTCAAATAATAAACAAAATCACTTTTAACAGAAATTCGTGCGGTTTACAAGCGAAATCAATAAATTTCCAAAGAAAAAGATACGTGTATACGAATAAATTCTATGATACAGTAACGTTGCAAAAATTGGCATTAAGTTGTAACAAAGCCTAATTAAATATCCAAAATGGCGCTATCCAGAATAGCAAATTACGAAAACACGCCTATTCAAACAAATTGAAAATTTCACCACCAAAAACTGAATGTTTCAGATAAAACTTCTGGTATTTTTCATATTTTTGCTCAAAACATAGGTAGTGGGTACTCGTTAGAACCACCTTGCTGAGGCGGTTCTAATGAATACCCACTATTTATGTTTTTTGAGCAGAAATAAGTAAAATAATGTATACCCCTGTAAACCCCAGTTTTACTATATAAAAGTAGCGTTTAAGGGGGTCAGAATTATTTAGGCATGTTTTCGTTATGCGTTTTGAAATCTTCAAACTTTTAAGGTTGGCTAAACTGTTTCTCGTTGTCGTCTGTCAGTCCGTCCGTGTGTCTATCCGTTTGTCCGCCCGCGACACTTGTTTTTTTTTTTTCTAATATCTTGAAAACTCAGCGATGGCTATTCATCAATTTCTGCAGACACATTGATACCAAAAAGATGTACCTGCATAAGAGAAAGTAAGGGCTAGGGACCAATTCTCTTGGAGTTATTGCCCTCTGTATTTTTTTATTTGTTTTCTTAATGCAGTAAAAAGTTTGTGTGCATACTATCTCTTTAACCAATGGTGGAATTTGAGCAAACACAGATACATCATCAGGATGGGGAAAAAATGATTAGTTTATTGGTGACCTTGGCCTTATTTTCAAGTTCACTACTTATAAATACTCTAAAAGTGAGCCTTGTTAATGCAGTAAAAAGTTTGTGTGCACACATTATCTCTTTAACCAATAGCTGGAATTTGACCAAACTAGCACAGATACATCGTCAGGATAGGGGAAAGAAGTGATTAGATTTTTGTGACCTTAACCCTATTTTCAAGGTCATTGCATTATAAGTACTCAAAAGGTGAGCCTTATGTGCATCCTACCTCATGAATCAATTGATGGAATTTGACCAAACTAGCAAAGATACATCATAGAGATTGGAGAAAGAAGTGATTAGATTTTGGTGACCTTTATTTCATTTTCAAGGTCACACCGGCACCTTGAAATTCATATTTTGACAGAAAAAAAGCTTGTGTGCACACCATATCTTGAACCAATGACTTGAATTTTAACAAACTAGCACAGATACATCGTTAGGACATGGGAATTATATGATTAAATTTTTGTGTCCTTGACCTCATTTTCAAGGTCACTACATTATAAAGACTCTAAAAATAAGCCATGTGTGTACCCTATCTCATGAATCAATAAATGGAATTTGTTCAAGGTAGCACAGATACTTCTTTGGGATGGGGGAAAGAAGTGATTGGATTTTGATTACCCGGAACTAATTTTCAAGATCACACTGACTGTTTGAAACTAAACTTTACTTTTGGTAGCAAAAAGCATATGTGACACATTGATATCAATAAGATGTACCTATATAAGAGAAAGTAAGGGCTAGGGGCCTATTGTCTTGGAGATATTGCCCTTTGTAAAAATTCACGTGTTCCCGATAAACAAACAGGTGTGTCAAGGAATTCCGAATGATGATTGATGCATCAAGAAACAACGTTACGACTTCGTATATATGAACCTCGATTTAGATAATGAAAATGACAATAACAGTGAATTCATTCGCTGACAAAAGTGACGTCACAAACTAATAAATATCCAGGTAAAAATAGTATCACGCACGATAGAATGTATGATCCCGTTATCTACACGGCTGCGTACATGGGTAGTAGTTGATCATTGTGTTGACCTTTCAACTCCAAAATGTAACAGAACTGCTACGGGGATCTCGGTCATCTCGCTAGCCACCATTATGACGAAACATCATTAATTCAAATCATCTGAAAATATATATAAATACATTTTTAAGATAGAGCTAACCAGCTCAATATGTATGTTGAAGATGATTACATCTTCAACGGCCAGATGTAAAAACCTGTGTGCCGTCAGTAATATATCAAATGACATATCATATCATTACGAAAACACGCCTATTCAAATATATTGAAAATTTTACAACCCAAAAACGGGAAAATTTCCAGATAAAAAATTCTGATATTTTTCATATTTCTGCTCAAAACATAGATTGTGGGTACTCGTTAGAACCGCCTCGTCGAGGCGGTTCTAACGAGTACCCACAATCTATGTTTTGAGCAGAAATAAGAAAAAATAATGTATACCCCTGTAAACCCCAGTTTTACTATATAAAGTGGGGTTTCAGGGGTCAAACTTATAAAGGCGTGTTTTCGTGATGAAAATGACATTTCATATCTTCCTTCAAAGAATTGTAACCTCTAAGCACTTGGTGTGAGCTTTGCAGCCCATCTGTTATTTTAACTTCCTACTTCATAATATCCATAATAGTTCACAATGCAGCAGGTTCAAAATATCAACATTACACATTGACAAAACCATCAATATCTAACTTATATAAAATACAACAGCACTGACCTGAAATGTACGATATATAAATACATTTTTAAAATAAGCTCTACAGCTCAATATATATATATTGAAGATGACCGATTTACTGTTTTTCTCACTTCTGCAACTCTGATATTTCGAGGTACGGTTATCTCGAAGTGTTTCAGAGAGTCCCTTGGAATTCGAGATAACGAGTCGACTGTACTTAGGTGGAATGGAAAAGAAGGCTACAACATTCACACTAAATTTCAATCGGAAATCACTCATTTTTTCCATATGTTTGTTTGTGTTGAGGTTTTACGGCCCAGTCAACCCAATGGGGTCATGTCGAGCGCGGTCAGTTTACCTAACCACACGTTTACTGGGCAGGCTTAGTCCTCTAAGCGGTTAACCAGTATTGTGCACATTCTTTCGCCAGAAACTGACAACTGCCCTTCTTGAATCAGCGGAAGGGAGAGAATGACCGTAGAAAATATTTCATGATCAATCTCCACGAAATAATGTTGCCGACCTCGGCGGGGGTTGAACCCGCGACCTCCTGGTCTCCAGTCGGACGGCGCATCCAACTGTGCCACCGAGGCCGACTTTTTCCATATGTAATGGCCCATCTATTACATAGGTAAAACAACGTTATGGGTCTTGTGTTTGCACGTTGTCTTAAGGTTGTAAACATTTCTGTAAAGTTTCTTAAAATTACCTCAAACGGTTTATTTTTAAGTTATGGGGCGGGCACGATTTTGTAACAGACAGACATATACTGTTCAAAGGGCCATTACTCCAAAAGTAGATATACCACAGTCATCGTTCTTGTGTGTTGCACGTGGTCTCATCGTCGTTATCATTTTTATAAATTTCGTAAGAATATCTCAAACGGTTTTCAAGTTATATGGCAAACACGATTTTCGGACAGACAGACAAACAGACAGACGTCCATGGCAAAAAAACAAGGTGTGTCCCGGCCCTGAAGGGGGAGACATAAAAAGATACGCGGCACCTAATGGTGTTTTGAAATTTGTGTAGAAAATAAGGATGTTAGGGAAATATCATTTTCTCACTATAATAATAAGATGCAGAATACTATACAGCCGACTCTCCTGATTTCGACTTCGCTTATCTCAAAAAAATCGCTTATCTTGAAGTGAAAATCTGGTCCTTGTTTTCACATGGAAATCTAACAATAGGTGATAAAATATTGTTGAAAAGAGAAGAAATCGCAGGAGCAATTTCTCCTTTTTTCCTTATTTTCAAGTTATCTCATACTTCAGGAGTTACATGTATATTATATAGTCATTTGTGAGATGTGGTTGTTCATTTTTTTCTCATTTCTGCAAATCTGATATGTCGCGGTACGGATATCTCGATGTCGAGGTACGGATATCTCGAAGTATGTCAGACAGTCCCTTGGACTTCGAGATGTCGAGGGTCAACTGCATTTCCTTTTTCACGTCAAACTACAGGATTATCTTAAATCTTTGCTGTTTTCATATAATTTTGTTCGAAGGTAGCGAAGATTTGATCAATGAGACGCCAACAAAGCAAAGAGTGGCTTGTTCTTTTATACCCCTTAAAATCACTTAAAATGTCTCCTTTGTTGGCCACAGAATACCATGTATCTCCCATAAATAGTTTATACATTTTTACAAATATTCTACAGCCCACCCAGCAGACACACAACGTTGAAACAACGTTAAGTCAACGTTGATTCAACGTCACGACGTTGAATCAACGTTGAATCGACGTTGTTCCAACGTTGTGTGCCCGCTGGGCAATTTCTTCTTGTTTTCAGTTCAAATGGTAAATACTTGGTACTCGCCTGACAGCCTTCAACAAACAAGCAACACAGGCGGTTGGGGGAGCGGGTGGATGTTGTATATTAATTCGCTATTTATAATATTTATAAGCATTAGAGTGGAGTGTATAAAGCTAATATATTTTAATGCAAAAGTTAGCAGGGAACTATTTGTTAGGTAATTATTAGGTGGGTAGTGACAAGAAAATGTCGGAATGTGGTTTGGTTAAATCTGGTGGCGGTTCAGCAACCATCTCAAACAACTATTATAAAAGCTGTTGCATGATGGTATTTAGAGTAATTAATGATTTGGTTTTATAATTTATTGTATAATTCATTACACAAAGTATAAAATGCTTTTCTAATTTTACTAGTAAGTGATAGTAAATATTTCTCTTTCTCAAATAAGAGAATGTTTCAGGTAACAAAATGAATAGTAATAAAAATAAGATATGTTACAAATGATAATAAATACGATATACAGTCGACTCTCGTTATCTCGAATTCCAAGGGACTCACTGAAATACTTCGAGATATCCGTACCTCGACATATCAGAGTTGAGAGAGTGCGGAAAACAATAAATTGAACAACCACATTTAACAAATGAATATGTAATTTGACTCCTGAAGTTAAAAAAAAAAGTATATATATATAAAATAGTGTGGAAAAGAGGAGAAATTGCTCCTAAGGAGCAATTTCTCCTCTTTTCCACATTATTTTGTTACCTGTTGTCATAGTTTCATGTTAAAACAGGGATCAGATTTTCACTTCGAGATAAACGGTAATTCGAAATAAGAGAGTTCGAGATAACGAGGTTCGACTGTAGAATCTGAAACTGTCCAGAGAGAGACAGAGAGAGAATATGAAGAAGAGAAAGATGCGTTATACCTGACATGCACTGAATAGCAACATCTTTATAATGACCACAGTTGTTAATTCCAAGCCCTTTGTGTACACAGTTTAGAATGCTAGACTCAGTTCCATTACAGTCAAGGTCGTCTAGCCAAATTTGACCGGAACCTGGACCGAAAGTCATACGCTGTAATCTGTGTCCACCTCTAAATGAACAAGAAAACGAATAAATTGTACAAACAACAGCTGAACAGTCGTCACAGGATCATAAAATAAATGCTGTTTATGTCAAACATAATACCTAAAGACAAAAAAAAAAAACATGTCCGCCATTTGACATTATAATCAAAAACTTTAAATTCCACCAATACTATCGTATTTACCCTAAGTATTTGGACAGACAGGCACATGCAAACAGTGTAGAGCCCAATCAGACGCCTGGTCAGGTTCTACACAGCTTTCTTTAAATCACCAAGCAGTTTTAGCCATATCAGCAGACAGTTAAATGAACATGTTCAAAAAGTATACGTTTGGTAAGGAGTTACTACAGTCGACTCTCGTTATCTCGAATTCCGAGGGGCTATCTGAAATACTTCGAGATATCCGTACACCGACATATCAGATTTGCAGAATTCAGGAAAAAATGAATCGAACAGCAACATTTAACAAATGTATGTGTAATTTGGCTCCTGAAGTTTGAGATATACTGAAAATATTGTGGAAAAGAGGAGAAAGTGCTCCTGAGGAGCAATTTCTCCTCTTTTCCACAATATTTTGTTACTTGTTGTTAGATTTTCATGTTTAAGTAGGGACCAAATTATCGCTTCGAGATAAGCGGTTATTCGAGATAAGCGAGTTCGAGATAACGAGAGTCAAATGTATATGGTGTCTGGTTATATTATCATGTGAAATATGGTAAGAGCTGGCCCAGCAGTTTCAGATGAGAAGTCCTAAAAATATTTCATAATTCTATAATTTGTATATTGCTCTGTGGCAAGAGCAGAAACATCCGGGGGATAACATATTGATTGTAAATGAAAAAAAAATCGCCACTTTATTTTCTCAAAGTGTACGTTTGAACCATTTGCCTTTAATACATTTTGAGAAAATGAACACCATTTTCCTCACGCAGATGTATAGAGAAGCAAATGCGAACTTTCTGTAAAAAGGTCAAAGGTCAATCAAACTAGGACATTATTTTAGCAAAAATGGTAGACCTCCTGTCCCTGATGCTATCTACCAAAAGAGTTGACGCCTCAAAACTTTATTGGTTCTATAGAAGTTTTTTTTAAGTGTTTACCATATACTAGCAAAGCGACGAGCGTGGTCGTCAGACCGCGACTATTTGCATTTTGAATAAACTTTCAAGCCTTGTTGGATAGAAGTCTTCACATGGTTGGTGACAATTGACCTGGGCCCAGTTGCTCAAAGCATCGTTAGCTTAACGAGCTCGTTAGTGGTCAAAATGTTAACTGTTCCAGTAAGTACAATATCTAATTCACAGTTATTTTGGCTGACAAAAAAAAAAGTGAGTAGCTTTTGCAAATGCAAAAATTCAACAAAACTATTAGCGTATATGCCATATTTAATGATCAGGATTTAAACGATACGTTAACTAACGACATCATTAGTTTTGAACAACTGAGCCCTGGTGGTTTCAGAGGAAGTATTAAAGATGTGAACGGATGAACAAGTGACGGACGGACCACGGACGGATTCTGATCACAAAGTTGTATTTCCAGTTCTCCACTGACTTGCGTTTTTTGACTCCCGACTCTGAAGTTTGCTTGGTTCTAGGAGTTATACTCTGATCTGCGCTGCGTTCAGTTAACGGAGGCGTTCGTGCTTACTCGCAAACTACAGCAAAAATTCCGTTCTCTTGTGACAATTTTCGGTGGACGGCAGCGAATATCCGCAAACTATTCTCAAGCTGCCGTGTGGCAAAAACAAATGGCGACCTGTGCGAATAACTTATTCGTAACAATATATATATTGTTACGAACAAGCATTCAAAAAAATTTTATTAAAAAATATTAAATTTTATAACAATATATATATATATATATATATATATATTTTTTTTTTTTTTTTTTTTTTTTTTTTTTTCAACGTGAATAGCGGCTACTCTTTAATTTGATGTCACATATATAAGACGGGGTTTACAATAACCGTTAAAATATGCAATATAGTTTGGGAAAAACTCGCGCATGTGATGTGCTTTATTGAAGGCAACCCTGATCTTTTCGAAATTGAAGTGATTCGGTTCAGTTTCGGTTGATTTCCAAAAGCAAGGTGAGATTGTACGCATTCAATATTTGCGACCATCGACAGTCAACAAACATAATAGTATCAGTTAGAACTGTAAAAAGATATTTATGAGCATCATGGTGTCCAGACAGATGTATACACTTTAACCCAGTTTAGTCGGGAGACCCCTAAAAGGGTAAGTGGCAAACAGTGCAGACCCAGATCAGACGCCGCGAAACGCGGGGTCTGATCATGGTCTTCACTATTTGCAAATGCTTCAGCCATTTTTTTCTAGGAATATCTAACTTTCATAGCCTCACCTACCTGAAATTGAAATTGAACTTCACCAATATAAAGTGCGGGGGAGTTCATTCAGTCTACAATGGGTTTAAAGCCAAATGTAAACTAGAAATGGGGTCTCAAAAACATGCAGCAAGTAAAAAAGGGACACTGATCTACCCTTACCGAACATATAAGAGCACAGCAAGTCCTACAATATTACTTTAGCGCTCAGCTAGACTAGCTACTAGTCGGATATCAATATCATAATTATTAATTTACTTAATAAACTAAAGGCCATCTACTACTTACTGCTTGCCTCACCTCTTTGATAACAGCAACTAATTTTGAAGAGATCCGACCTTGATGTCAGAGACCAACTATTAGAGACTGGCTATACAAGATTTCATACATAAATTTGAATCAGCTTATATTAACGAGTGATAAAACATGACATCAAGATCTAGGAGCTAGTCTTTCGCTCAGATCAGCCTCCGCATCCGGATAATCTGATCAGAGTCGACTTGAAGGCGTTTTGGGTTATTGGCTACCTACTGAATGCCTGCGGATATAATGATAAAATTGTGCGGACGCACAGGCTGATCTACGTCTTCGCTGGACGCACACACACGTACAGGCAACCTTGTAAGAAATGCGCCCTGGCTCGTATTTGCAAACGCAGAATGATAGTTTTGCCCTGCACAGAAACCTTGTAGGTTTATTTGAAAGATTCTGATGGGAATTCTGGATGCCCACGCTGGTCATTATCTATGTTACTTGTTATTTGTAATTTTTTTATCCATGGTAAATCTCGCATCCTTTTTAGAATAAAAAAGCTGCATTACTAGACTGCGGTGCAATAAACGCTGAGCACTCTGGGTAAAATTTACAGCAGACGACAGATTGAAATATGTTCATATTTTTTTCAGGAAACCCCCAGAAAACAGGATATGACAATTCTTGCAAATTGTTTTCTTAGGAGACAATGTGCCTGAAATGTCAAGCCTATTTTCTGAAGAAAAATAAGAAAAATATTTCAAAATGTATTCTGCTGAATTTTTTTTCAGAGTGCTTTGCGTTAAGTCTCGCATTCGTACCGTTTGATCTGGGACAGTAAATTCTACAATGTCAAACGAATTCTCAAAATAACGAATGCCATGGTCATGATGTGTAGGTGTGCAGTTTGGTCTGTTCCGTCGCTGTTCGTATATGCATTAACCCATAAGCTGCCAATCACAACTATTGTCGTCTGCTTTAGGAGCAGTCTGATCTGGGTCCACACTCTTTGCCTGTATGCAAAATTAGGTTTGAAAAGTTTGCAAGAATACTCAGCAGACGACATAAAGAGACGACATTTTCAGATGTAGGTTTTGGTTAAAAACCGTGTTTGCTTTCTAAATTACTTGTTGCTGTGTGTGTGAGTACATGTGGGCGTCTTTACGCTTAGCACTCCGGGTAAATGATTCAGCAGACGACTTAGTTGAATATTTTTTTTTATTTTTCCCAGAAAACAGGATTTGACATTTACTGCAAATTGTAGCATACAATTTTCATGAAATGTCAAATCCTGTTTTCTGGGAAAAAATAAGAAAAAAATATCACCAATTTGTCGTCTGCTGAATTAGCCCAGAGAGTTGTAAAGGTTAAAGGTATCCAAGGGGAAATAAGACCTTAAACAGAGTAGTTATTACCTGTGGTGCCCCAGCATACGACATATGACTGTCGCATCTCTGTCATCAAAAGAATCTTCACAAATGGTGCCCCAGTGGTCATATAGATTTATCTCCACACGACCTTCATACATGGTTAATCCTCCGGTCAGCCGAACTTGAACGTGTGGAGTTCCGGCTGTAATATCGAACTGTCAAATTAATCTGTCATTATGTACCATTTTGAAAGTCTAAAAAAAACATGCTTCAATACATATACATGTTTAAGCCAGTGTAACAACGTAAAGCGACCCGGTCATAATTTTATGAGCCCCACCCTCCTCAACCACCACCCACGGTCATTATATTATGACCTAACCACGAGAAGCAAAGTGACCCCTCGCGTAGAATTGTCAACCCCATGGAATAACGATCCCGATCTTTATTTTTAAAGAAAAGTGACCGCAGATCACACTATCATTATACTGACACCTCTAAGCGAAGTTATTTGGCGATTCACGAAGAAGAAAACAACGCCTGTATAATAATAACAACAATAATGTCTTTATTTTACGACGATGACATATTTAGCAGTGTACTCATTAAAATCTTTTTACAATATATACATATTATACACATTTACATTGTAAAATGCGGCCGACAAATTCGCCAGGTCGACGTCAGAGCAACGCTGGTGCATAATGATCATATGTTGCTCCAACGTCGTCCCAACGTCAAATGTCCGTCCAGGTAATTTATAATCTAAGGTATAAAACATATTTGGAGTCTACATTAATCAGTCTAGGAATCGTAGTTAGAAGTTTCTTGAATACTAAGCGAATAAATGAAATTAAGTATCCTAAAAGAATACGTCTCTTGAAACAAGACATTATAATGTCTTAAAAAGCACTCTGAGAATAAATTGAACCTTAAAGTGTATCAGTAGAATCTTAAGATCTGATCTGAAATAAAAACATTAACAATTGCACATGAGTTCACTAACTTACACAATAAGACATTACGGATGAACGTAGTGCCTTCCCGGGCATCATATGGTCGTCCCCTCCAGGGTCCTCACACCGTTGATCAATTTATGACAGAGCGGCATTCGACCGTGAGGCGACAGAAAGACCGGTAAAGGGGGCACAAAATGTCATTCTCTGCATTATGAAATTCAATGTTATCCTAACTTCAGATAAAGAAATACACGCGCCTCGATAAAACTGTCTACGCAAAAAAGAGAATATCACTATTTCTCATCTGCTGTCCTTTTTTTATATCCTTTCACAGAAATTTTGCATCTAAAACACCTGTCCATTAAAAAAAATGTTTTAAACCATCAGTTTGAAAACATCGACTGACTCGCAAGCGATACGGACCGTCCACATACGCATGTCATCAAGTCAGTCCGTGTACCACATGCTGAAAGGGTATTCCCTTTATCATTATTATTATCATAATTACTCGTATTATTGTAATTTTTAACATCTTTTATGTTTTCAAATCGCTTATGTTTCCAAATCGCTTATGAAAGAATGTTTTAAGCTATTAGTTCGAAGACTTTCCTGCTCGCCTCCACACCCCTCTCCGTCCCGCCCCACCCCCTCCCACCCCCCCCCCAACCCCCAACCACCTCTCCCCACCAAACACAAATAGTCACTTATTGAAAGATTTAACAAAGCTGGCTTTTAAAAGCAGTTCAGCTGTTTTTTGTTGTTGTTTTTTTGTTTTTGTTTTTTGTTGTTTTTTTTTTTTTGGGGGGGGGGGGGCGGGGGTTTGGGGGGGGTTTTTTATTAAAAGATAGCCTTAATGGCATCGACCCCTCGTAATTCTAGGTTGCACCATTATGGCTATAGAATTGATATAAGGCTGATTCGCTCTTGAACTTTGTTATTTGGACAAATAGAAACTATTCTTACAAAACTTGAACTCTGGACGATGTATTTGATTACTTCTGTAGATTAGACATACACTGATTTGTTTTCTACTGTTTTTGTACTAGAGAAAACAATAGAAGACATTATACCATTCACGGTATATTTTGTCAAGGCTTTTAGAATACCTCGTCTTGCAAGACTACTCTTATTTTGAAAACTTATATATATGCAGTGAAAACACGGAGCAGGAATGTGCTGTGACGTACACGTGATGTAAATACATTATGATGCCAAGCTTGCCAAACGTAAACCTGTTCGTTTTACTTGACTCTGCACATTGAAACGTATATAATGTTATGTTGATCAACCCCTTCTGCAGTGGTCTGGACCACGACCTAGTACAGTATAACCTCAATGGCTCGAACACGGATGGCTCGTTTATTGTGGATGATTCGAACTCTTTTTTCAGTCCCTACAAATTCCTTCCAATAGCTCAAGAAAACAAATATTTATGAATTTTTTTCTTATTTTATCATGGAATTGTATGTTGTGTGTACTCATTAGAATCGCCTCATCGAGGCGATTCTAATGAGTACACTCAACATACAATCATTGTGTAGAAAATGGAAAAGATTTCCCTAAATTATCGCTATTTGCTTCCTGAACTGGTGCCATGATTAACCCTCAGTGGCTCGAACTACCCATGTCTCGAACGAATTTCAATGGTCCGAAAGATGTTCGAGCCATTGAAGTTCGACTGTAATAGGTAAAATTTAGCTACTGACCATGTAAACCTGTTCGTTTTACTTGACTCTGCACATTGAAACGTACAATATTGTGTTAAGTTGATCAACCCCTTCTGCAGTGGTCTGGACCACGACCTAGTACAGTATAACCTCAATGGCTCGAACACGGATGGCTCGTTTATTGTGGATGATTCGAACTCTTTTTTCAGTCCCTACAAAATCCTTCCAATAGCTCAAGAAAACAAATATTTAGGAATTTATTTCTTATTTTATCATGGAATTGTATGTTGTGTGTACTCATTAGAATCGCCTCATCGAGGCGATTCTAATGAGTACACTCAACATACAATCATTGTGTAGAAAATGGAAAAGATTTCCCTAAATTATCGCTATTTGCTTCCTGAACTGGTGCCATGATTAACCCTCAGTGGCTCGAACTACCCATGTCTCGAACGAATTTCCGTGGTCCGAAAGATGTTCGAGCCATTGAAGTTCGACTGTAATAGGTAAAATTTAGCTACTGACCATGTGGCTGGTCAGGTCTTCCTTTAACGCTTAGCGCTGTGGGTAGAAATTTCAGCACACAACATACTAATAATTTTTTCTTATCTTTTCCCAGAAAACAGGTTTTGACATTTCGTGCAAATTGTCTCCGTTGGAGACAATTTGCATGAAAGATCAAAGCGAGTTTTCTGAGAAAATAAAGAAATATATCATCAGTTTGTCTGCTGCTGAATTACCCCAGGGCGCGGTAAAGGTTAATTGAGCTTCACATATTACCTGACTGAGCTATACACATTACTCCAGCATCTTTTCTATGCAAACAGGTACTCATGTCCAACGGTTTATGTACACATGCGCCAAGATCTGCCTCCCGACCAGTACACTTGACGTCAGATAGCCATACAGGTCCAACACCATTACCGAAAACGGCATTATTGAGTGGAACGGCTACAGCGCTGAAAAGTCAAATAAGACATTCAAATGTTCAAATGATGTTCAAAAGACGTTGCATTTCAGCAAAGACATCACGAAGACACGCCTATATAATTTTGACCCCTTTTAACCCCACTTTTATATAGTAAAACTGGGGTTTACAGGGGTATACATTATTTTTCTTATTTCTGCTCAAAAACAAAGATTGTGGTACTCGTTAGAACCGCCTCTGCAGAAATATCAAAAATATCAGAATTTTTATATGAAAATTTTCATTTTTTGGGTGGTAAATTTCAGTATGTTTGAATAGGCATGTTTTCGTAATGAAGAGAATATTCATTGGAACTGGATACACGATAGACTGTCCGCCATTTCCGCACAGGGAGACAACTTACTTCCGGTTTGTGTTAGTGCACAACAAGCTCCTTCTGAAAAGTGTCTACTTTAAAAGGAAAGAATTTGCTCCAAGGGTGGGGGGAGTAGACCTTTTCCCAAGTGCAGAAAGTTCTTTCCTTTTAGAGAAGAGCCGTTTTAGAAGGGAGGCAAAACATTTTAACAGAGTTGCCTTCCTTTAAAGTGTGTCCATTTCACCTAAAAACGTCAGTCCACGTGTGACTGTAATGCAGCTGGTATTTTTTTATATTTTACATCTTGCTTTCCAAAGGATGGACTTTCGCAAACAGTATATACTCAGATCAGACACCACAGAACGCGGGGTCTGATCAATGCTTACACCGTCTGATACATTTTATAGAATATCTATTTAAATCAACAATGGATCTTTCCGACTGAAATCACAAAAAAATCTTTAAAATAAAGCAAATATTAATAAAAAAAAATATCAACATACATTCAGACTTCAATGGCTCGGATATCTTTGGAACCATGGAAATTTGTTCGAGATATAGGTAGTTCGAGCCACTGAGGGTTAACTATGGCGCCAGGTTAGATAGCAATTAGCGATAATTTAGGGAAATATTTTCTATTTTCTACACAATACTTGTATGTTGAGTGTACTCATTAGAATCGCCTCGATGAGGCGATTCTAATGAGTACACACAACATACAATTTCATGATAGAATAAGAAAATTGTCATAGATATTTGTTTTCTTGAGCTGTCGGAAGAATTTCGTAGGGACTCAAAAACGAGTAAGCCATTGTAAACGAGCCATCAGTGTTTGAGCTATTGAGGTTTGACTGTATTTTCCGTTGTAGTATGTTGTGTATCTGGCGCATTGCACGCAGGCTGTATAATTATCATGCCAGTTTGTATTTCCATATTAAATAGGCCTCGCTAAGCGAAAAGGTTCAGACAGATCCCACGCATGCGCAAATTGTCATCCGGGCATTTGCTCTCCTTTGATACATTCTATAATGTCCAATGACCCTGTAAGCGGACAGCGAATGCCCTGATCAGACTGCGCGGATACGTAGGCTGATCAAGGTATTTGCTGTTCGCATATGCCCGAAGACACGTTAACGCATGGAAGGACTCAAATACAAACCAATAACAAACGCAATGGCTCAGGCGAACCTACGTATAAGCGCAGTCTCGCAAGAGCATTTGCTGGTCGCAGAGGTACAGAAGAGACCTTGAGGAAGCAGCGGGCAAAACAATTGGCATTTTTGTAGCCCAAATAAGGATCTGCGCATGCGCATTTTAAGAATCACAAACCGGAATATCATGAGGACCCCTTTTTTTAGTGTGCGGGCACTAATAAGGATATAAAGCTGACGTGAAACGCAGTAAAATCATTACAAATTTTACATATCAAACTCTTTACTCTTTGCTTGGCCGTTACCGTGGCAATAACAACCTAATGTTTTAATAAAGATATGTTGTAATATCTCAGATAACTGGTACATGTATATTAATACAGAACAGCTTTTATCGTAATGTCACATGTGTCAAATGCATCGCTATTTTGCGGTTTTATTATTTCTTGACCACCACTTGTGTCAAGTTCCTTGTTGAAATTGTCAAGATCAGACTTCTGATGAGGCTTAATTGGCCGAAAATAGCTAGTATTGCCAGGAAAACTTGATATTTCAGCTGTTTTCAATGATTATTTTCAGTGTCTTAAAGGATCATTCATTTTAGAATCTATTTATGTGAACCTGCTGCCGGTGTCAAGTTCAGCCTGTGGCAAGGAAAAACTAACTAATAATAAAAATGAGCCAGTACGTCAGTAAAAGTGCCCTTGTGCCATGTGCAAACGACAAAAGGCGTCCAGTTCAGGCTGTATATCCACGCAGATAGAGGTATCTTCTCTAGTATAGGACGAATGCATAAGCGGGCAACGAAGGTCCAGATCAGACTGCGCAAAGGCGCAGTCTGATCTGGACCTTCGTTGCCCGCATGAATGATAAGGACCTTTTTTTTTCAATAAAAAAAAAAAAACAAAACACTTTTTACAGGAACAGTAAGACCTACGTTGGTATATTCAGTTGCTTGCAGGTAACTTGTGCAGCCTTATCATCCCACCCATCATCACAGATTCTACCCCACTGACCATTAAACTGAATCTCCACTCGTCCTTCACGGTTGTTAGTTCCACCTACCAGTCGGATCGGAATATTACCGTCCAAATCTAAAACTTAAGATACACAATTTGTCATATGATGTTCCATTTCGTAGTTTAAATATAAGATATATTTCCCGAGAGAAATGCAAAATCCGACAAACAAACGAGTGCGATAGCACAAGGTTTGTTTATCGGATTTGCAAGACATTTATAGTGAAATACTTTCTGCATGTGTATTATTATTCAATGAATATTAATTTATATATTATAGATCAGCAACATGTTTTCCCTTCTGGTTTGAGTCAATGTTTTTTCAGCGTTTTCAAAAGATGTCAAAAATGTGTGCGACGTTACATGATCTACACGTCCTGGTAGCTTCTAAATGTAGCAAATATTTCCTCTAAGAAATTATGAATTATATTTCCCGCAAAAGTTACTCAAATTAGCTACAGATATGTAGTATAATATTCTTCAATATACAATACACCGTTTCCATGTTTTCATACATATATTTACGATGGATGCCCCTATTTTCAACAACAGACTTCTTTCAATTCAAAGATGGAAGAGTCCATTTCAGAAACTCAGGCTTTAAAGTATTCAAATCCACTTACTCGGTTGGCAGTCTACCCCGACATCTTCATCATGCCCACAATTGTTTTGTCCCCAAGGATTCATTCTACAATTGAACAGACTGGTCTCCTTACCATTGCACGATACGTCACCAAGCCAGATCTGACCGATTCCAGCACCATGGAAAACCGTACCTTGTGCTAAAAATAAATTCCTGAAGAAAGAAATGAATACAGTTATTTTGAGGGAAAATTTTACTCTGTCTGGGGAGAAAAATGCTTTTGTCTCCCTTCTTATAAGGGTCCATTCTTATATGAATGAATTTGTTACCCACTTTGAGTAGACTCCTTTCAGAATTGCATTGTCGATGTGCAGGAAAGCGAACAGGAAGTCAACAGTTTATCTCCCTTGTAAAATTGGCGGGAAATTATACCGAATGTATCCACGTGCATTAAACCAATGAGAACATTCTGTCAGCCATATATTCTGGTCGTTATTTCATGTAAGCAAGGTCTCATCAGCAGAAATGAAGTAGCAAATTTACCCAAAGTATTCGGACACCTCAATTCCTTACAATACTTGTTCTAAAATTTGAACATGTACAATTCACTACCCGACGTTGGGTCTAAATAATGCTGGATGAGTGGAAAACAGTGTAGACCCTGATGCGACGCTGTATTCTGTGGCGTCTCGTCTGGGTCTGGCATGTCTGTCCGAATACATACGGTAAATACGGTAACAAAGAATCCAAATAAAAGAATTAAACATAAAAATGTATTATTAAATGTACCTAAAGCATATTTTAAGGAATGATTGATTAATTGACCAATTAATTAATTAATCAATTAATTAATTTGTAACCTTTAGTTATCGCCCCAATTAGGGCCATATCTGCAGACCAGAATATTGATGTAACTTAATGTACACATGTGTTACATTATATTTGATACATAGTAATACATGTATATTGCATGCAAAGATATACCTGGACCAACCGTCATAACTATGTTAATTACGCCCTTAATCCGGTATCTCGTAGTAAATCATCAAGCCTTTGTAATCCTTGATTGCTGTGAGATGCTTGTTATATCTAGTGTTACTTCCTAAGATTAGTATTAGCGTTGTCCCCCTGTACTTTATAACGTTGCAGCCTGTGTGGCGGTCGCCATGTCTCCTCGTGCTTCACTATTGTGCAGTTTTTGTATATATTTTCCTTGAGAACATTGAGGCTATTATGATATCTCGGATAATCGAGTTGACAGTTATCTGTTAGAACGGTTGAAACCGTTTTGAACAGACTTTTTCCCCTTTTCAGAAAATTAAATTTTAATATTTCTTTTAAATTATTTCAGTTTCAGTTTATCTGTTTACAAAAATGTTCAACTGAATAAAAGCGCATCAATGTAGTTTAAATTATCTCGAACGGTGTTTTGTTGAACAGAAATCGGGGAAAACGCTTTAAAACAGATTTTAAATGTCTTTCCATTTCAACATCTTAAACATAGAGCGAAAACATTGACTACGGTCCAATTTCTTTTTATCCAACTATGATTAATATTTACTTTTTGCTGTATCACTTGATAATAATATTGATGACAAGATAAAATATGTTTCATTTTTTTTTAATTAAAACGGTCAGTACGGCTATTGAATCACAGAATGGTGCATTGCGCGCGTGCAATGTTAGAGAGATAACTCATGCATTAAAAATGCACGTGTATAAAAAAAACTGGCATTACTTTTGCAACGACAGGATTTTTCAGACGGTTTTCAATAAAATGATTTTGTTTGCTCTTATCACTGCAGCAAAACGCATTGTTTTTTACTTTTTTTTTGTATTTGATCTGTCAAGTAGAAATAAGGTATTCCATAATTTTATAATGTCGACAACTCTCTCTCTCTCTCTCTCTCTCACTCTGCTTTGAGGGTGTGAGTGGGAGTGTGGTTGTGTTTCCGGTTCCGACTAAATCTCAAACTATTAGAGACCTAACAATACATTAAACTATCGAATCAATGATTCGCAACAGGCAATAGTGTTACTGTAATAGTAAAATTGTAATGTCCATCGTTTCGGCAATAGTGTTTTCAGTATTGCAATGGTTTCAACAGTTTTACACTTGTCATTTTTGCATATTGGATTTTTAGCATTCAATTAAACAATTTAAATATTTGTAAACAAGCAATACATTGTATGTATTTCATTGTGTATTTATGTATTACTATGTAAACTGCTATTTACTGGCTTGATGTCGGTTGTGACTAACATGGCTTTTCAACCATATGTACATTAGACAAGCGATTTTTTTTATGTTTTTTTTTTCCGAATTAAGGACTTTTCTAGATGAAATTATCTCTTCAATGATACAGTTATGAATGGCAATAGCAAACCTACAATAGCTGTAGTATCGCATCAAGGATTTCCTTAAAAGTAATAGTATCGCAATAGTGATTGTCTCATAGTAATAGTATCTCAATATGTATAACCTCCAGAGTAACAGTATAGCAATATGTATTTTCTCCTGAATAATAATATCGCAACAGGCATTTTCTCCAGAGTAATACTTTCGCAATAGGTATTATTTCCAGAGTAATAGTATCGCAATAGGTATTATTTCCAGAGTAATAGTATCGCATTTATGAATTTTCTCAGGAGCATTGGTATCGCAATAGATGTTATTTCCAGAGTAATAGTATCGCAATAGGTATTATCTCCAGAGTAAAAGTATCGCAGTAGGTATTATCTCTAGAGGAATAGTATAGCAATAGGTATGGTAGGGTGACAATGAGTGAAACTGGCCACTCTTTTAAGGAGTAACCCGGACCCCCTCCCCCCACACACACACGTACAACAAGATGTGTCATATATCAAAATGTTTCCTATTGTCTGTAGTTTCAGAAACTGCCGGCATAAATTGGCATAAATGATGGCGAGCCGAGAAATCCAATATGGCCGCCAACATGGCCGCCAAATGCTAAAAGTCTGCCTTTGAAGCCTAAATCTTCTTCTGGTTGTATTAGTATGCCTACAAAGTATATATTTAGATTGACCTTAACTAATTACAAGCAAGACTATTTATTTAGATACAAAAAGAAGCATAATTTAAAAAATTTAAGGCAATTTTAGGGGTCAAAAGGTCAATATTAGGTCTAAAAATTGTGTACTGAGAGGTAACAGAAGTTCCTGAATAGTGATATTTCTCACTTGAGTTTAATTTAAACAACACTCCAGGTTTCATGGCCTGCTCAAAACTCATGTTTCTGTATGAAATATTAATCTAATATTAAAAGTAAGCAGGTTTTTACTCCTACTCCCATCGTCCGATTTCATCGCTTCTGAACTAACTCTGGTAAAGACTGATAAACGACAGTAGAAAAAATGATAAAGGCAGGCAGAATGGCAAGCTATTTCATTTATAAACCTCTTTTTTTTCCAGGAATGATTCGATTTGCTTCAGAATTTAAGTTTTAATTTACAGACTCAACAATAAATAAGAAATAATGACACGAATAAAATTGGCTTGACAATCTTTAGTATGACACCGACAAAATATGTGGCGGGAAAACTATGTAAACGTTGTCGATAAATTAATTGAAACAAAATGTAGAAATAAAAGGCACTTGTAATCTTACAATATGCACCTATAAATGTTTTCCTCTGAACGGGGTGTCAGGATTACCTCCGGGTATTAGATAATTTTGAAAATTTTATGTCCTATTCCATACCTCTGACACGGGAACCCTGAGTTCTAATTTAGTGTCAAAAGTCCTGTGGTTAGGCTTCAGAATATTCACTGATTTTCCTAACCCTTACGGAAATGAAAAGGTAGCGGCTTTAAAGTGGCTTTGTAGCTGCAATACAGCCGCTATAAAGTTTAATACATACAACTGCCAGCCAGAAAGTAGCCAATGATAACGGCCAGTAGCAATATTGCCGCAAGTATCAGCCGCTACCAGCTATATCAGCCACTAGTGGCTATATAGCCACTAGCGGCTTCTAATAGCCAGAAGCTATCCACAACTCAATCATTATAGACAGAAACAGAGCCACTAGCGGCTTTTAATAGCCAGAAGATATCCACCATTTTTGGAAAGTCACATGTGAAGATACCCAGTCAATGCCACAATCACGAAGCACGAAGCACAGCCTTCCTTCTCTAGACTTCAAAAGAAGGAAAGATGAGGTAAAACAATGACAAAACAAATGTTACCTATGAAACATAAAACTGCAACAGAGGAGCAACCTTGGAAGTATCAGTTGAAAAACTATTGTGGGCTTAAACCATTTTTATGAAAAACCTCATCACCACTAATTCTGATGCAGCCCCAAATTACAAACATAATGTTCGGTTCGCATAGGGGTCCTGTACCTCATCAGTGAAACATCACAGTGAAGTAAATATAATCTCAAACACTGTGATGAAACAAAGCAAAAAGATCAGTGGCAATCTGAAGACAAGAATACCACAAACAGGACCATAATTGGCCCCACAACATGCAGACATTCATTGTCGGGTGTCAACCGTCTGAAATTTATTGAGGAGGGAGCTGTCATTAAGTCGGAGAACCGACTCACCTTCGTGCAATTAAATAGGGAAGTAGGACTGATGTTTATTCTAGGGGTTGATCTGTTTAATGTCATGAGGGCTGAAGTCCCATGTCAAAGTGTTTCAGCTGGAAAAATCCTGAATCAGAAGACTGCAACACAGCCCTCTCTGACAAGTTCATAGATTTGGAATCGATCAATGTCTTGATTTTGCACCAAACCACAATTATCCTACAAAACAGAATTTCAAAAACGGAAGGGCTGCAGCAGGAGTTCTTTTCACCCAGTGAACTCTCCCATATGATTAAAGAAAAGGAGGCTGACTATAGCTGCCTGTAGGGCAGCCTATGGGTGGCCAACTGTTTTACATATAATCTGTAGGCAGCTCCAGTAGGCAAGAGCTGCCTATTTTTTGCCCTTCTTTCGGCCTATGGGCAGAATAGGCAACCAATAGGCAGCTCAAAGTAAGTTTGTTTTGTACGATAGGCAGAGTTGGCGACTCCAACTTAATTTAATTTTTACTATAGGCAGAGTAGGCAACTCAAACTTATTTAATTTTCTGCAGGAAGCAGAGTAGGTATCTCTAACTTTGTTAACTTTTTGCAGTAGGCACAGTAGACAGCTCAAACTTTTTTTTTTCTGTAGGCAGAGTAGGCAACTCAACTTTATTTTATTTTCTGCAGTAGGCAGAGTAGGTAGCTCCAGCTGGGTTTACTTTATGCAATAGGCGCAGTAGGCAGCTCTATTTTTACCTAAATCTTTTGTCAGGTGAAATTGGCGGGAAAATATAGCAGCCATTTTGATTGCAAAGTCTTTGTTGTGATAAAGCTTTAAAATGTGAACTTAGGATGTTTTAGATAAAACAGAAATTTATTTCCGTGAATGTAAGTAAACTACTTATTTGTTTATTAGTGAACATAACTACTATGCTTGTTATAGATAGAAAAACGTTTCACTTAATTTAATTCAATGCCTTTTTCCTGTTACATATCAAAGCAAGCTGATGCCATAAATATATATACGTGGTGTAATACTGACTATACATCAAGATACATAGATCTGCTCGCCTTATACATGTACTGTACATGTAGATTTTCACATGATTGGATTATGGTTATTGCTTGACTTATCAACCTGAGATTCCATTATAAGCTCGAGATCAATTAAGCTTAAGCTGAAGGTCCAATAAGTCAGAGGGTTATTCTACGAGGCGATTTGTTGTATGTCTTTCCGTGTGTCATTTTCTTCTTGTGCTTTTCAGTCCTTTTAGTATTGCGATTACCTCGCTTGGGGAAGAGAGAGCTAATCTTAGTGCTTTTCGTACGTTTGTTCGGTTTGTGCTTATTTAGATTTGTCGGTTTCCTCTTCCTCTTGGGGTCTGGGAAGGGCTGCGGTTTGTGATTGTGGCACTCCCTGGACTTTTCTCTTACTTTTTTTGATACTGATACCACTGCTATCAATGCATAACCATAAGGTATTATAGACGTATAAACCCAGCATCGGTTGCTCAGTCGAGCACATTTGAATTTACTTGTCCATGGTCAGCTGAGTTCTGTTGGAAACATGACTTCGCTTCTCTGGTTTTCAGTCCCTTTCCCAACAGGAGCAAGTCTTCTAGGATAGCATTTGCCCCCTCTGTGAACAAAGTCTTTTCTTTAAAACAAGAAAAATGCCTAAAGGCACTACGGACGGGTTTTAAATCATGAATAAAGTGAGAGTTGTCTCTCTTGCATGGAAAACACCTACTGTCCTCCTCTTTATCCCTATCAAATATGAAGGTAATCCACTGAAAAATTAAGGCAACATATAATTTTGGGAAAAAAAAAGGTTAACCAATAATTAACCTGAGACGACGCCCGTTCGCTCGCCCGACTGTCCGGACATCGCTATTTTAAAGGACAGATTTTTTAAAAACCCGTCCAAGTAGCCTATGTAGAGCATGATTAGCTAAGTGGTTAGTGCACTTGCCTCTACTGCTAGAGGTACCGAGTTCAGTGCCAGCCAATGAACATGTAGTAGGCAGAATGGGCAGCTCACGAGCAGTTCCCACTGAATAGGCAGAGTAGGCAACTCAGTAGCCAATGAACAAGCAGTAGGCAGAATAGGCAGCTCTATTCCAACTGAAAAGGCAGAGTAGGCAGCTCAGTAGCTAATAAACATCTAGTAGGCAGAATAGGCAGCTCAGTTCCCACTGAATAGGCAGGGTAGCGGCTCAATTGCAAGTGAACATGTAGTAGGCAGCTCAGTAGGCAAGGAAATCCTTTATGAAGCAGTAGTAGGCAGCTCAGTAGCCAATGACAGACGAGGAAACAGAAGAGGCACAGTAGGCAGCTCCAGATCCCTTTTTAGTCATTGTCTATGAGCTGCCTATTCCATATAAGGAGTAGGCCACTCAAAATTTGCATGGCAAATTTCCCGTAGGCAGCCTATAGGCAGCCTATGGCACTTCCTACGGGCTATCTATAGGCAGCTACAGTAGGCAGCTCCCAGTATTTTTTTTTTTTTTTTTTTTTGTATGGGAGCTGTCTTGAGGCACAATGTAAATTTCCAGACCATCTTTTTTTCATCATTTGGTTGTCCAATAAGGCAAAAGTTGAATGAAGCTGGTGATACAGATAAGATAAAACTTATACACGAAGATGGTTGCCATCCGTTCCAAATCATAACAGCTCTGGCCAAATCATCATAACACTGAAACATTTGGTCTATCTTCACTATTTGTATAGAAGTAAGAAGCCAACAGAAGAGCTTAATTCATACGGGTAAACTCTAGCTTATTCTGCAGTCAGACACTTTGTTAGGTCTGCAACTTTTCACACAACGGAGATCCAGCTCTAGACTGCACTGGATAAATATTATAAGAGAAATCTAAATTATCTTGTATTTTTTTTTTTAAATCTATACTGTATATTTATGTGTATATTTTATGTATGTATTTTATTGACAGTCAGTTTTAACCCTTAGGTTGCTAATCACGACTATTGTCGCGCTGGAGGGGTCTGCCAACTCTAAAGCCTGTCAAACTTACTATATACCACATGCAACCATTCAGAGCAAGTGTTCTCATACAGGAGTGAACCTACTTTCATACAAACACGCCTCTTTTCATTAGATAGTCAGGTGCAGTCAGGTGCTGGATTTTACCCCCACTAAAAAAGACCGAGAATACCAAATATCAAGCTGCCATTAATTTCAGCACTCACTTCAACAGATTGATCACGATTTTCTGGAAAAAAAAGCCCATAACACCTGAATCATTTCCAGTGAGGAAGAAGTAGGAATAACAGTAGAACCTCTGTATGTCACTTGTTTCATTCGCAATAGTACACAGTAGGCGCTGGTCCCTTGTATTTTTTTTTTTTTTTTTTTTATATATATAAGTGTCTTAAACGGTTCCCGGTTTACACGTGACTGTCACTGGTCACGTGCCTCTTTTCATTAGATAGTCAGGTGATGGATTTTACCCCCACTAAAAAAGACCGAGAATACCAAATATCAAGCTGCCATTAATTTCAGCACTTACTTCAACAGATTGATCACGATTTTCTGGAAAAAAAAGCCCATAACACCTGAATCATTTCCAGTGAGGAAGAAGTAGGAATAACAGTAGAACCTCTGTATGTCACTTGTTTCATTTGCAATAGTACACAGTAGGCGCTGGTCCCTTGTAATTTTTTTTTTATATAAGTGTCTTAAACGGTTCCCGGTTTACACGTGACTGTCACTGGTCACGTGACCATCCCTTCTCCGCTAAAATGGCCACCTACGATCGGCAAATTGTATGTGAAAATTCCATGTATTGCGAGACAAAATTAAGGGAGTAATGACTTCTCGAGTAGAGGTACCCCCTCTTACAGGCTTGATTCATTTTTTTTCTAGCAGCCTAAGGGTTAATGTTAAAATGGCTCTTGCTTCCTCAGACTTGCTTTGCTCAGGCAGGACTTTAAATGCATTATTGTTTCTTTCACCAATATATGTCACGGGCAGTAATACTGTCACTCATGGCCAGTTGTTTTGCAAAGAAATAAATGACGTGAACATCCGGACATGAGTAGCGCGAGCTAAAAAGGTGACTGTTTCAGGTGGGTTGTCGACAATCTGGGGCTTTTGTCGTCTAGTAGGGCGTTATGTTAAAAATTGGAGAATGCTATACTGCGCGGAAATAAATTCCATACAACCCAGCACCAAAATTTACGCCAAAATATAGCTACGGTTCCTGGAATTTGTTTCATTCTGACGACGATTTGTGCCGAATTGGGTGCCATTTTGGAATACTTACCCATTAAAATTAATGTTTTCAGCCATAACTTCATCTTGCATTATTGAAGACTGTCATGTTTTCTCAATTTAATTGCCTACTTAGATTGGGTTAATGATAAAATCAACTGGCGCTAAGATGCATGGCCCATGGCTTAGCCTCGGTAATGAAAAGTGGCATTTGAAAGGGAATTCGGTAGCTCAAGTATGTCAAAAATATCAAAATAGCTTTATTGTATTTTTCGCTGGCTGTCCATAGACAGGCTCACGAAGTGTCCAGGATGGATAGGACAAGTCGATTATAGGACACTCTTCTAAAGTCGACCTTACAGTATGTCGACTTTTCTGCAAAATGTCTGTATGTGTATGATAGATTTTAAATACAATTGCCATTTCCTTCTAGATTTGGTTTCAATTATTTTTTTACAATGTTTACATATATATATTTTCAAAGTTTCATTCCACAATACTTTCTGTCGGTGTTAAGTAAACATTATCAAGCCAATTTTATCCACGTCAGTGTTTCTTATTTGTTATTGTGTCTGTAATTTAAAAGTTGAACTATGAAGAAAATCAAATGATTCCTAATTAAAAAAGGTTGATTAATGAAATAGTTTACCATTTTGCCCATCGTTTTCATTTCTTCTATTATTTTTGTCAAGCTTCAGTTCAGAAAATTTGAAATCAAATGGGGGCGGGTAGGGGTAACAAACTGCTTACTGTTCAATACTGGTTTAATATTTTCAACAGAAACATGATATTTAAATTGGCCATGATAACTAGTGTATTGTTTAAATTAAAATGAAGCAAGTAATTTCGCTTAAGTAATTTTAGGGAACTTCTGTCTCTTCTAAATACTCTATGTTTAGACCAAATATTGGCCATTTGTCCTCTAATTTTGCCTTTAATGTTTAAATCATGTTTCTTAATGTATTTAAATAAATAGTATTATCTGTAACGAGTACATATCAATCAAAATATACATTTTGCATGCATACTAGAACAACCAGAAGATGATTTAGGCTTCAAAGGCAGACTTTTAGCATTTGGCGGCCATGTTGGCGGCCATATTGGATTTCTCGGCTCGCCATCATTTATGCCAATTTATGCCGGCAGCTTCAGAAACTACAGAGAATGGGAAACATCTTGGTATATGACACATCTTGTTGAACAGGTGGGGGGTCCGGGTTCACAATTTTTCAGTCTTGAAAGTCACCCTACCAGTATTATCTCCAGAGTAATAGTGTCGGAATAGCTATTTTCTCCTGAGTAATAGTATCGCAGTAGTTATTATCTCTAGAGCAATAGTATCGGAATAGGTAATATCTCCAAAGTGATTGTATCGCATTATGTATTATCTCCAGAGTAACTGTGTCGCAACAGGCATTTTCTCCAGATAAATAGTACCACAATAGGTATTATCGCCAAAGTCATATATAGGTGCTTTCTCAGGTCTCCAGAGTTAGAGTACCGCAATAGGTACTTTCTCCAGATTAATAGTATCGCAGTAGGTATTATTTCCGGTGTAATAGTATCGCAATAGGCATTATCTCCACAGAAATAGTACAACAATAGGTATATCTCCAGAGTAATAGTATCGCAATAGGTATTATCCCTAGAGTAATAGTATCGCAGTAGGCATTTATCTCCAGAGTAATAATATCGCAGTAGGTATATTCTCCAGGGTAATAGTATCGCAATAGTTATTATCTCGAGAGTAATAGTATCGCTACAAGTATATAATCTCCAGAATAATAGTATCGCAATAAGTATTATCTCGAGAGAAATAGTATAGCAATAGATATTTTCTCCAGAGTAATGTTATCGAAGTAGGTGTTATCTCGAGAGTAATAGTATCGCCGCAGCCATTATCTCCTGAGTAAATAGTATTGCAGCAGATATTGCCTCCAGATTAATAGTATCGCAGTAGGCATCATCTCTAGAGTAACAGTATCGCCGTAAAATAAACGTAAAAAAATTGCCTTTGGAAACAAAGAACACACCACAGACTAGAAAATGGGTGTCTCGGTTTTATTGAAACTCTTCATAAGCAGTAATGAAGCTTGTAACACTGCTTACGCCCTCTAGCGTATACATGAGCAGAGCTCCATTTTCAAATGTACCATAATGGTCCCAATGAACCCAAAGGAAATGAAATATAATCTGCACTATTCTCCAGAGTAATAGTATACCAATAGGTATTATCTCCAGAGTAACAGTATAACAATACGTATTATCTCCAGTGTTATGGTATAGCAATAAGTATTATCTCAATAGTAATAGTATAGCAATATGGATTTTATAAAAGTAATAGTATCTAAATAAGGTTTGTTTTCCTAATAGTAATAGCATCACAATAGAGATAAGCCCAATAGTAATAGTATAAGAAAAGGGATTTTCTCAAAATAAAAAGTATCTCAATAGGGATTTTTAAAAGTAACTGTACATGTATCTCAATAGGGATTTTCTCATTAGTAATAGTATTTTAATGGGGATTAATTCAACAGTAATAGTGTAGCAATAGGGATTTTCTCAGAAATAATAGTATCGCAACAAGGATTATCTCAGTATTAATAGTATTGCAATAGAGATTATCTCAGTAGTAAAAGTAGCACATAAGAGAGTTTGGATTTTTAAAAGTAACTGTACATGTATCTCAATAGGGATTTTCTCATTAGTAATAGTATTTCAATGGGGATTAATTCAACAGTAATAGTATAGCAATAGGGATTTTCTCAGAAATAATAGTATCGCAACAAGGATTATCTCAGTATTAATAGCATCGCAATACAGATTGTCTCAGTAGTAAAAGTATCTCTCTAGGAATTATCTCTATAATAAAAGTATTGCAATAGGGCAATAGGGATTTTTAAATAGTAGCGATTTTCTCAAAAACAATAGTATCTCTTTCTCTTCAGAGATTTTTTATCAAGAGCAATAGTATTCCAGTATGGATGATCTCAAAAGTAGTAGTATCGCAATATGGACCCTCTCTATGGTAGGGATTTTCTGAAAAGTAAGAAATTAGCAGCAAAGATTTTCTCAATAGTATAAGTATCGCAGAAGTAATTTTCTCAGTAGTAATAGTATCGAAGCAGGGATTTTCCAAATTGCAGCGGTATCGCAGAAGGGATTATCACAATAGTAATAGTATCGAAATACGGTATTAAAATTAAATTTTTAATACCGTTTTACCTAAGCTATTCGGATAGATAGACATGAGCAGACAGTTCACACCTGGATTAAACGACTAAAGGGAGAAAACTGATCAATATCCTCACTGTTATCTATTTTGCCACTGCACTGTAGACATGTCATGGAGTAATGAAATGGACTTTTTTTACTTTTATGATAAATACGGAGTAAATATAGTACCTCTAAACACCTTCTATATTGCTACTTACAAACCAATGTTGCCTCCATATGTAATGAAATAAATAAATAAAAGGTTTGATTCTTAGTTATTTAATTTTATCTAGCTATTATATTTGCAAAGTTAAAAGTTGAATGCTTAGTTATGGTTTCTTTTGCAAGAGAAAGGAGAGTTTTGTTTGTTTTTCATGGAGTAATGTGTAGCACATGTTACAGTTCAGTAATAGAAATCTTATTTATCTGCACGTTTATACAAATACAATATCAAATCAACAAATCGACCATCATTATAAGAACTTTGTGACCAGATGTATAGTAGTTACCTACATGTGGAACACTGTAATTTGTTAACATAATTATCCTTAAATTTGGACAAACGTTTCTGAATATCTTATAGCTATAAATAAGGCGCTTTGTTGATGGTAAAAGGAGCGCTTCACATATTTTTATTTAAACCGTCTACATATCTATCTGGATACCCCTAGTATGCTATCCTTTATGTAAACACATCTATGTAAAATGTATACTTGTAAACAATAGCCAAGTAAGCCAGTGCTTTAACAAAAATGTGTGTTTTTTTTTTTTGTTTTTTTTTTTTTTTTTTGTGTGTTTTTTTTGTTGTTGTTTTTTGGGTGGGGGAGGGGCTTGTCACAAGAACATGGGTTGTGGTACTCATCAGAAGCGCCTCTCCGATTCGATTCTGATGAGTACCTACAACATATGAGTCAGCGCATGACTAAATCAACAAAATGTCATGTTCGCCCAGCGAAGACTCAGATCTGCTTGGGCATCTGCCCAGTCTGATCAGAGTTTTTGCTGTCTGCATGAAGAAACTTGGGTCCTTTGGTATCTACTGAGCGTACAGCGAAGACTTTGATCAGACTGGGCGGATCCCTAGGCTGATCTGATTCTTCGCTGGGCGCTAATGCCATTTTGTTGTTTTGTCATGCGGTGGCTCATCTGTTCTCATTACGAACACACGCCTATTCAAATATATTGAAAATTTTACAACCAAAAACGGGAAAATTTCCAGATAAAAAATTCTGATATTTTTCCTATTTCTGCTCAAAACACAGATTGTGGGTACTCGTTAGAACCGCCTCGTCGAGGCGGTTTAACGAGTACCCACAATCTATGTTTTGAGCAGAAATAAGAAAAAATAATGTATACCCCTGTAAACCCCAGTTTTACTATATAAAAGTGGGATTTAAGGTGGTCAAAATTATATAGGTATGTTTTCGTGATGTTATGAAGCAATAAGAAAAATATTTAAGTTGATACTCCTGTTATATAGAGCCATGTGTGCAATGACATTTTTACCATATAATATGGTAAATGAGGGAGATTTTGGTCACTAAATATATTAAGACAGATTTGTGCAGTAAAAAGCTAGAAGTAACCGGCAAATTGAAAAGCTTTTTATAAAACCTGCAAAATTCTAAAATACCCCTTCTAATTTAGACCATTACATACTTCTGTTTTCATAATGCATATTTTCTATATATTCTATAATATATATGTCCGTCCATCACAAAAACATGCCTACATAATTTTGACCCCCTTTAACATCTCTTTTATATAATAAAACTGGGGTTTGCAGGGGTATACTTTATTTTTTCTATTTTTACTGCTCAAAATCATAGATTGTGGGTACTCGTTAGAACCGCCTTGCCGAGGCGGTTCGAACGAGTACGGACAACCTATGTTTTGAGTGGAAATATAAAAAAAAATCAGAGTTATTGTATCTGAAAATTTTCAACTTTTGTAGGTGAAATATTCTATGTATTTGAATAATGCCTGGACTAGTCTAATTCACCGTTTTAGGGGACATGCATTTCAGTGTTTTTGTGTACAAATTTTGTGGATCTCAATAAAAAAAAGACCATTTATAAACAAAAGAAAAACAAATATTTTGAATCTATTTCTGTTTCGTCAAACTTTCCTTGCAAATGTCAGAAAATCGCCGAACCATAGTTAAAAGACATTTTCAACGTTGTAAGAGGACATTTTGATTTTGAATGACACCGCGTAAGCCTATCGCTGATGAAGTCACAAGAGAACAGTGAAATTATTCAATTACTTGCGAAAAATTGATAAGTATAATAATACAGAAAAAAAATAGAAAACAACTACAATGTGCAGTCCAAGGCGCGCCATCGCCAATCCCCACACTCTTTGCTAATGTTGCAAATAGCATGACGTACGGACTTGCTTTCCCACACTCTTAACATGAGGTGAGGTCATGTAGCAAGTTTGGTTAAATTCCGTCCAGTGGTTTAGAAGATAGCGTGACGGTCAGATGGACGGACGCCGGACGGGCGGATGGAAAAATAATGTTGCTCTCTCACACCCTAACTATGAAGGGAAGTGATGTACAAATGTAACAAGTTTGGTTGAATTCCGCCCAGTCGTTTAGGAGATGATAGCGTGACGGACAGATGGACGGACGCACGGAAAAATAATGTTGCTCTTGCACACCCTTACCATGAGGGAAAGTGATGTGACAAGTTTGATTGAATTCAGCCCAGTGATTTAGGAGGGCATAGCGTGACGACGACGGACGCACGAAAAACTAATGTTGCTCTCGCACACCCTTACCATGAGGGGAAGTGACGTAACAAGTTTGGAAGAATTCCGCTCAGTGGTTTAGGATGAGATAGCGTGACGGACAGTAGGACGGACGAACGTTCCCACAGATGGTTATTTATTAGGTACTCAATGTTAAATTTCCATAGACAAAAAATGTAAAAGTACCCAACAGAAGTTAAAAATACCCAACAAGATCCGTTTTATTGGATATCTTCGACCGACTAAAGCAAACTTAAGTAAAGTACCCACTAGATTCCTACCCAATATATGCCCATTCGTGAGCCCGGACAGACGGACGGATGGAGGTATTAACAATATATCCATCGCTTTTAAAAAAAAAAGCGTGGGGATATTCATTAAAGATAGCTACACGCCTTAAGTTTGTGTAAATAACGGCTATGAATCAGACTATAGAGAGGTCTATTTCGAGTGGTCACATGACGCTAATGCAACGTCGCACGCAACGTTAATGTGACGTTGTATAATGCCATGACGTTATATATACGTTAATGTGACGTTAGGCCCGCTTGGTTACGGGAAAACAAGAACATTGGGGCACGCATGACAGACTTGTTAACGTATCAAAGTGTGATCTGTCCAAGATGTGGTGGCTGAATGAAAAACAGTACAGATTACGAAAACACGCCTATTCAAATATATTGAAAATTTCACCACCAAAAACTGAATGTTTTCAGATAAAAATTCTGATGTTTTTCTTATTTCTGCTCAAAGCATAGATTGTGGGTACTCGTTAGAGCCGCCTCGGCGAGGCGGTTCTAACGAGTACCCACAATCCATGTTTTTGAGCAGAAATAAGAAAAATAATGTATACCCCTGTAAACCCCAGTTTTACTATATAAAAGTGGGGTTTAAGGGGGTCAAAATTATATAGGTATGTTTTCGTGATGTGATCCTATCCATAGTCTTCCCTTTGGTTTGATCTACAGCTACACAGTTTTCCCAAGCGTTTCTGTCCGACTTCAATAGTAAATACGGAAAGACAATTCACTGACTGTTGAGAAACGATTTTATATAACTGAACATCTGTGTACTATATGACATGACAGTTTTGTAACGATACCACTGTTAGCTCGCCGGGACTATGTCCCTGGAGAGCTTATGTTGTCACCCAGTCGTTGGCGTCGGCGTCTGTCAGCGTCCGCGTCCGCGTTAGCACAATGTTTAAGTTTTCCGACCAACCCTTTCAGGCGAGCTGCGTTGTCTTCTGACAACTCTTGTTTAATATCCCTTGCGACTTAAAGCAACAAACAACATTTACAATCACTTTGAAAGACAAAAGTCCCACACCAATATGGATAAGATACAATGTTACTACGATATTTTGACCTTATGCTTCAGATTGCGTTGTACATTTCTAATTAACCCTAGTCCTGCTGAACCCGGATATACCCTGCCTTTGCAAACAGTCTTCAAAAGCTAACTGATCTGAAGCTGCACTGCTTGTCATTAAAAATTTCAGTTTGCATTAAAAACCGGAATCAAATAATTTGATTGGCTAAACATTAGAAGTGGGTGTGACTTAAATTTATTCAGCATGACAAGGGATAAGGGAAACTGATACATTTTCATGGGAGGCAACTCTGCTAAATTGTTCTTGCGTACCTTCTGTAAGGGGATCCACTCTAAAACTTCTTTCCTCTCAGAGTAGATCCCTTTTCCGAAGGGGCTTGGTGTGCAGGAAAGCAAAAGTTGTCTCCCTTGTAAAAAGTGAAAGACAAATGTATCAAGTCCCCACATTACGATTACGAAAACACGCCTATTCAAATACATAGAAAATTTCACCTTCAAAAACTGAACATTTTCAGATAGAAAAAAACACTCTGATATTTTTCATATTTCTGCTCAAAACATAAATTGTAGGTACACGTTAGAACCGCCTCGGCGAGGCGGTTCGAACGAGTACCCACAATCTATGTATTTGAGCAGAAATAACAAAAATAATTTATACCCATTTAAACCTCAGTTTTACTGTATAAAAGTGGGGTTTAAGGGGGTCAAAATTATATAGGTATGTTTTCATGATGTTAAGAAATAAATATTTGAATAGAGAAATTATACCCTGGTAGCTGAAAATGACCTATTTGCCAAACTACCAGCGAGTTATTTAGAGCTTGTAAGAATTTTCGCCATTTTTCACAAGGGAGACAATTTTTTGACTTTCCCTTTTGCTTTCCTATACACCAATCCACTTCTCAAAAGGGTCTACTCTTTGTGTGTAGACCCCTTTTCAGAAGGGAGCAAAATGATTTGGACAGAGTTTCTCCCTGCAATGTGTATCGATTCTCCTTAAAATAAAATTAACCTTTATCACTCTCTCGGCTAAATCAGCAGACGACAAATTGGTGATATTGTTCTCATTACCCAGAAAACAGGATTTTCATTTCATGCAAATTGTCTCAGTTGGAGACAATTTGCATGAAATGCCAAATCCTGTTCTCTGGGAAAATTATAAAAAATAATATTTCAATATATCGTCTGCCGAAAATTTTACCCAGAGTGATTTGCATTAAAAGCGCGATGCATTCTTTTAAGTATATTGGAATCCTTGAAAAACATATCGATGGGACCTCAACGCGGTTTCATTTGATATCGTTCACCCACAGAAAGAAGAAATTCTTTCCCTATAAAGTAGACCCATTTTCAAAATTGGCTTAGTATGAAGTAAAGCAAACAGGAACTCACAGAAGTTGTTTCTCTTGGAAGAAATGTTGAAAAATCTATCAAAGCGTATCCAGTCCTCTTAGTAAGGATATCAAAGTTTTTCCTTTATGAGTACGTTACCCTTCCTTCTGAAAGGAAGGTCATTACGAAAACACGCCTATTCAAATATATAGAAAATTTCACCTCCTAAAACTAAAACTTTTCAGATAAAAACTCTTATATTTTTTTTATATTATTGCTCAAAACATAGATTGTGGGTACTCGTTAGAACCAACTCGCCGAGGCGGTTCTAACGAGTACTCACAATCTAAGATTTTGAGCAGAAATAAGAAAATAATGTATATCCCCCGTAAACCCCCGTTTTACTATATAAAAGTGGGGTTAAAGGGGTTTCAAAATTATATAGGTACACGTATGTTTTCGTGATGAAATATCTTCAGGTCAGTGATCTCCCTTGTGTATCGATATACCGTCTTCTCTCTCTCTCTCTCCCTTGCTATATTGATGGCGCAGAGCTGACAATATAGACTATTGGCCAGATAGGCATTCGCTCCCCCTACCGAGGGAAATTCGCAGACATACCCTAATATACTTACCCTGTATACCCTAACATCCGGCAAACAACTGCTGCTGCATTGCTATCGAATTCGTCATAACACACTGTCCCCCATGTGTTGTTATGAAAAACCTCCAAACGGCCTTGGGAATCACGAGTGCCATCCCGCAGACGAACATTTGTAGCATGTGCTGTAATCAAAAAAAAAGTCAATTACCGTATTTATACTAAATATTGGGACAAAGAGACATTTCTAGTCTGTGCTGTAATAAAAAAAACAAGTCATTTACTGTATTTATACTAAATATTGGGACAGAGAGGTCTGAGTATTCAGTGTAGACACAGATCAGTCGCGGCAGATTGTCAGATCAGGGTCTACACTATTTACAGTATAACCTCAACGGCTCGAACATGGATGGCTCGTTACCGGTGAATGATTTGAACTCTTTTTTCAGTCCCTACAAAATTCTTCAAAAATAGCTCAAGAAAACAAATAATTAGGGATTTATGTTGTCATCGAGGCAATTCTAATGAGTACATTCAACATACAATCATTGTGTAGAAAATCGAAAAGATTTCCCTAAATTATCGCTATTTGCTTCCTGAACTGGTGCTATGATTAACCCTCAGTGGCTCAAACTACCCATGCCTCGAACGAATTTCCATGGTCCCAAAGATGTTCGACCCATTGAGGTTCGACTGTACTACTAATTCAGAAATTTTAGACACAACAACAGGTAGTCAAATGGACTTGGTTTCACGCTTAGCATTCTGGGTAACTATTTCAACAAACAACAGCTTGAAATATTTTTATTAATTTTTCCAGAAAATAGCCTTTGACATTTCATGCAAAGAGACAATTTTCATGAAATGTCAAAATGAAATTTGAGGAAAAAATATACGAAAAAATATTATCAATTTGTCATCTGCTGAATTTGCCCATGGAGTTGTAAAGGTTAAACTTTAGACAAGTACGGAAAGGAGACAGGCTGTCCCAATACTAAGGGTATATATGGTATTTCTTTGCAACAGGCGACAATAGCAGTCGTATGCAAATGGGTTAAATCTAGAGCAGACATACCAAATCATCTCCTCATATACCTCGGGCTGGCTATAGACCAACACATTCCACACCCCTCCCCCTCCTCCTCCTCCCCATGGGGAATATTTTATACCATAATTTTCTGAAACTACATTATATATGACACAAAATGACACATGTTATCCCTCTGGCGATGGGGGTGTTTGTGTAAAACAGCCATGTTACCAACGTTACACTCCAAAAAATAATATACCTTGGTGTAAATACGAAAGTATCCATATTCTTATTTACTAGCATTCTATTTGTTACCAATGCATTTGGATCTAAAGAGACAGATATTTGAATATGTTGAACTGCCAATGGCTTGTGATATACCTACAGTATAACCTCAATGGCTGGAACACGGATCGCTCGTTTACCGTGGATGATTCGAACTCACTACAAATTCTTCCAATAGCTCAAGAAAACAAATATTTAATGATTTTTTTCTTATTTTATCATGGAAATGTATGTTGTGTGTACTCATTAGGATCGCCTCATCGAGGCGATTCTAATGAGTACACACAACATACAATCATTGTGTAGAAAATCGAAAAGATTTCCCTAAATTATCGCTATTTACTTCTTGAACTGGTGCCATGATTACCCTCAGTGGCTCGAACTACCCATGTCTCGAACGAATTTCCATGGTCCGAAGATGTTCGAGCCATTGAGGTTCGACTGTATTACATACGTTACTAAAAGTCGTATATCTCATATATGTTTCTTGATACAAGGGTTTGGACGACTATGACCAGTCAGTTACTAGAACTTTTTATTTAATACTGTTTTACCATGGATAAACAATAAATGTCCTCCTATATCAACAGTTACTTTAAAACAGCCTGAACTTCTTTTCTGAAAAGTATCGTTATTTCAAACTTCTTAACCTTTATTTGCTGTGGCTGCACTTAGTACAATGTATTGAATTATTATGATTGGGTTAATACATTATAAGTTTTGGATAAATGTTTTGTACACTTCTTAATGTTACATGTATTACTTTTCAAGTGATACTTTATCAACATTTTATAAAAGGCTGTTGATACTTTGTATATAAAAGTGAAGGGAAAGTAGCTCTAAAGTTCTTTTAATAACAAACACAGTAAATAATATCTTTACAGTTTGGTGAATTAAGTGAAAAAAAAAAAAAACATCGCCGATCTTCTTCTTGTGTATGACTGATAATTTAATCTTTAAAATAGTAAAATGTACCCTATAGCAAATACAGAAATATCCCCTTTTCATACATGCTTACATGATATGAGCTTTTCATTGCTCATGTTCTGATAATTAAAAATCTTAAATCTATCTAGACTGCCAGAAATATTGCACATTTGATACTGTTACACGCGTTATATGTCAGTTCTTGTTCTGTGATGTCAGTACACGGTTTCCAATAGACAGTTTTTGCAGGAGAAATCTCTTCAGTACAGCTTAATTTATGAAAATACTGTCCACTTTCCTAATATCCACTCCAAAGCATGGATAAAGTGAAAACAAATATTCTAAGGGCATATATTATTCAAAGAGAACTATTTCATTATTTGCAGTAACATTAAATGCAATAGTAATCAGGATGATAGTAACATGTTTGTTTATAAGAATTGCAAGACATTTATAGTGAAATACTTTCTGTATGTGTATTATTATTCAATGTGTATTAATTTTTAGATTATAGCTCAGCAACATGTTTTCCCTTCTGGTTTGAGTCAATGCTTTTTCGGCGTTTTCAAAAGATGTCAATAATGTCTGCAAGGTTACATCATCTACACGTCATGGTAGCTTCTAAATGTTGCAAATAATATTTCCTCTAAGAAATTATGAATTATATTTCCCGCAAAAGTTACTTAAATTAGCTACACAGATATGTAGTATTATATTACACCGTTTCCATGTTTCCAAATATATATATTTACGATGGATGCCCCTATTTTCAACAACAGACTTCTTTCAATTCAAAGATGGAAGAGTCCGTTTCAGAAACTCAGGCTTTAAAGTATTAAAACCTACTTACTCGGTTGGCAGTCTACCCCGACATCTTTATCATGCCTACAATTGTGTATTCCCCATGGCTTCATTCTGCAATTGAACAGACTGGTTTCGTCACCATTGCACGATACGTCATCAAGCCAGATCTGACCGGTTCCAGCACCATGGAAAACACTACCTTGTGCAAAAAATAAATTCCTGCAGGAAGAAATGAATACAGTTCTTTTGAAGGAAAATTATACTCTGTCTGGGGAGAAAAATGTTTTGTCTCCCTTCTTAAAAGGGTCCATTTTAATATGAAAGAATTTGTTACCCACTTTGAATAGACTCCTTCATAAGTGCCTTGTCGATGTGCAGGAGGCAAACAGGAAATCATCAGTTTATCTCCCTTGTAAAATTGGCGGGAAATGATACCAAATGTATCCAGGTGCATTGAACCAATGAAAATATACTGACAGCCATATACTCTGGTCGTTATTTTATCTTAGCAAAGTTTCGTCAGCAGAAATGAAGTACAAAATTTGCCCTAAGTATTCGGACACCTTAATTCCTTACCATACTTGTTCTAAAATTTGAACATGTACAATTCACTGCCCGGTGTTATGTCTAAAAACTGCTGGATGAGTGGCAAACAGTGTAGACCACGATCCGACGCTGCATTCTGCGACGTATCATCTGGGCCTATACTGTTTGCTCAGGCATGTCTATCCGAATACATACGTTAAATACGGTAACCGATGCCAAAGAATACAAATAAAGAATTAAACATAAAGGTGTAACATTTAATGTATCTCAGCCATGTTTTCGGGGCATAAATGATTAATTGGTTAATAAGTAGTTTTGGTCATTGTACCCAAGCCATAATCCAAACTCATAAATCCGTAAACGAATGACAATCCGAATGTTCAGACCAACAAATATGGACATTTAATAAATAAATAAATTCATTGATTAATTGACTTATTAATTAATTAATGTGTTACCTTTAGTCATCGCCCCGATTAGCACCATTAGCAGACCAGGATATTGACATAATAAAGTAATGTACAAATGTGTTACATTATATTTGATACATAGTAATATATTGCATACAAAAATAGTCATCGATCAACCGTCATAACCATGTCTATTACGTCCTTTATCGGTATCTCGTAGTAAATCATCAATCCTTTGTAATCCTTGATTGCTGTGAGATGCTTGTTATATCTAGTGTTATTTTCTAAGATCAGTATTATCGGTGTCCCCCTGTACTTTTAGCCTGTGTGGCAGTCGTCATGTCTCCTTGCACTTCATCATTGTGCAGTTGTTATATATATTTTCCTAGGGAACATTGAGGCTATTATGGTATCTCGGAAAATCGAGTTGATTGTTATCTGTTAGAACGAGTGAAACAGTTTTAAACAGACTTTTTAACTCTTTTCAGAAAATTAAATTTTAATATTTCTTTTAAATTATTTAAGTTTCAGTTTATCCATTTCTAAGAATGTTTAACTGAATAAAAGCGCATCAGTGTTTCTACTAGTGATGTTTCCATTAAGGTCTAGTTATTTCGTGTTTGTGTTTTTTTCCCTTTGATGTCTCTGATGGGAGGTGTGGGATACTTGTATCGATTCCTGATCATTGCCTTCCCCTTCTATTTTACTAAAGATATCTTAAACAGTGTTTTCTTAAACAGAAACTGGGGAAAATGCTTTTAAACAGCTTTTAAATGTTTTTTTCCATTTCAACATTTTAAATATAGAGCGAAAATATTGACTACGGTCCAGTTTCTTTTTTCCAACTATGATCAACACTTACCTTTTGCTGTATCACTTGATAATAATATTGATGAAAATATAATATATGTTTCATTTTTTTTTTTTTTTTTTTTTTTAATTAAAACGTTCAGTGCGGTTATTGCATCATAGAATGGCGCATTGCGTGTGTGCAATGTTAGAGAGACAAGACAAAATATTTAGACGTAAACGTCTAAGTACCGTCGCAAATTTTGTTCATGTTTATACAGAGATATGGGACAAGGGTATACTAAAGTTTAATAAATTTTCAATGTAACAGGTAAAAAGAACAACAATATGATTCTTTGCTTGCTTTTATTAAGCTTTGTGAAATTTCTTGATTGAAATGAAAATAAAATAGAAATTAATCTGCTTATAACAAAGTTTGTTTTAAGATATTTATATATTTTCCGGGATCGTCACAAACCGACCTGCCGGCAAAACGTCCTTAATGAGCTAAACGAATAGTCTTCCATATGCAAAATTCCAAAGCTATATTAAGAGACCGGGCGCGATTCGCGCACCGGTCAATAACTCATGCATTAAAAAATGCATGTGTATATAATAAACTGGCATTACTTTTGAAGCGACAGGATTTTTTCAGACGCTTTTCAATGAAATGATCCTGTGTACTCTATCACTGCAGCAAAATGCATTGTTTCTGATGTTTTTGTATTTGATCTGTCAAGAAGAAACAAGGTATTCCATAATTTTATAATATCGACAAGGGCTCTCTCTCTCTCTCTCTCTCTCTCTCTCTCTCTCTCTCTCTGCTGTGTGGGTTTGAGTGGGTTGGTGGTTGTGTTTCCGGTTCCGACTAAATCTCAAACTATTAGGGACGTAACAATACATTAAACATGGGAGACGGACTTCATAAGTCAATTGACTTTCTTCTGAATCCCAGTGTATAATATTGTAATGTAGTAAACACATGTCTTGTATATGTTCAAATATGTTAATATTATACATGAAATAAACGTTTAAACTAATAAATTAAACTATCGAATCAATGCATCGCAACAGGCAATAGTGCTACTGTGATAGTAAAATAAACGTCGAAAAGATTGCCTTTGGAAACAAAGAACACACTACAGATCAGAAAATACGAGTCTCGTCTTTATTGAGACTCTTCATAAGCAGTAATGAAGTTTGCAACACTGCTTATGCCCTCTAGCGTATACATGAGCAGAACTCCATTTTCAAATGTACCATAATGGGCCCAATGATCCCAAACGGAACGAAATATAATCTGCACTATGGTAAAGCATGGGAAGACGTTCTACCGCCGCCACACGGCACTAATACCAGCTGCAGTGTAGTAAAATATATGTCAAAAAGATTGCCTTTGGAAACACACTACAGATCAGAAAATGGAAAATGGGAGTCTCGGTTTTATTGAGACTCTTCATAAGCAGTAATGGTTTGCAACACAGCTTACGCCCTCTAGCGTATACATGAGCAGAACTCCATTTTCAAATGTACCATAATGGGCCCAATGATCCCAAAGGAAACGAAATATAATCTGCACTATGGTAAAGTACGCAATGTTAATCGTTTCGGCAATAGTGTTTTCAGTATTGCAATGGTTTCAATAGTTTTACACTTGTCATTTTTGTATATGGGATTTTTAGCATTCAGTTAAAGCAATTTAAATATTTGTAAACAGTCGATACATTGTATGTATTTCATTGTGTATTTATGTATTACTATGCAAACTGGTATTTCCTGGCTTGATGTCGGTTGTGATTAACATGGCTTTTTAACCATATGTACATTAGACAAGCGATTTTTTTTTTCAAATTAAGGACTTTTCTAGACGGAATTATCTCTTCAATGGTACAGCTATGAATGGCAATAGCAAACCTACAATAGCAATAGAATCGCATCAGGGATTTTCTTTAGTAATAGTATCGCAATAGTAATTTTCTCATAGTAATAGTATCTATCGCAATATGTATTTTCTCCAGAGTAATAGTATCGCAATAGGTATTTCTCCAGAGTAAATATCACAATAGGTATTATCTCCAGCGTAATAGTACTGCAATTGGTATTTGCTACAGAGTAATAGAATCGCAATAGGTATTATTTCCAGAGTAATAGTATCGCAATAGGAATTTCTCCAGAGTACATGTCGCAATAGGTATTATCTCCAGAGTAATAGTATTGTAATTGGTATTTGCTCCAGTGTAACAGAACCGCAATCGGTATTATTTCCAGAGTAATAGTATCGCAATAGGAATTTCTCCAGAGTAAATGTCGCAATAGGTATTATTTCCAGAGTAATAGTATTGCAACTGGTATTTGCTCCAGAGTAATAGAATCGCAATCGGTATTATTTCCAGAGTAATAGTATTGCAATTGGTATTTGCTCCAGAGTAATAGTATTGCAACAGGTATTATTTCCAGAGTAATAATATTGCAATTGGTGTTTGCTCCAGAGTAATAGAATCGCAATAGGTATTATTTCCAGAGTAATAGTATCGCACTAAGAATTTTCTCAGCAGTAATGGTATCAAAACAGATATTATTTTCAGAGTAATAGTATCGCAATAGGTATTATGTTCAGAGTAAAAGCATCGCAGTAGGCATATCTCTAGAGAAATAGTATAGCAATAGGTATTATCTCCAGAGTAATAGTATCGAAATAGCTATTTTCACATGAGTGATAGTATTGCAGTAGTTATTATCTCTAGAACAATAGTATCGGAATAGGTATTATCTCCAAAGTGATAGTATCGCATTAGGTATTATCTCCAGAGAAAAAGTACCGCAATAGGTATTAACTAATAGTACAGCAATAGGTGCTTTCTCCGGTCTCCAGAGTTAGAGTACCACAATAGGTATTTTCTCCAGATTAATAATATCGCAGTAGATATTATCTCCGGTGTAACAATATCGTAATAGGCATTATCTCCACAGAACTAATATAGCAACAGGTATTATCTCCAGAGTAATAGTATCGCAGTACCTATTATCTCCAAAGTAACAGTATCGTAGAAGGTATTATCACCAGAGTAATAGTATCGCAGTAGGTATATTCTCCAGGGTAATAGTATCGCAATAGGCATTTTCTCGAGAGTAATAGTATCGCTACAAGTATAAAATTTCCAGAGTAATAGTATCGCAATAAGTATTTTCTCAAGAGAAATAGTATAGCAATAGATATTTTTTCCAGGATAATATTATCGAAGTAGGTATTATCTCCAGAATAATTGTCTCGCTGCAGCCATTATCTCCAGAGTAAATAGTATTGCAGTAGGTATTATCACCAGATTAATAGTATCGCAATAGGCATTATCTCTATAGTAATAGTATCGCAGTAAGTATTATCTCCAAAGTAACAGTATACCAATAGGTATTATCTCCAGAGTAATAGTATAACAATACGTATTATCTCCAGTGTTATGGTATAGCAATAAGTATTATCTCAATAGTAATAGTAAAGCAATATGGATTTTATAAAAGTAATAGTATCTAAATAAGGTTTTCTCTTAATAGTAATAGCATCACAATAGAGATAAGCGTAATAGTAATAGAAGAGCAAAGGGTTTTTTCTCAAAATAAATAGTATCTGAATAGGGATTTTTTAAAGTAATTGTACATGTATCTCAATAGAGATTTTCTCATTAGTTATAGTATTTCAGTGGGGATTAATTCAAAAGTAATAGTATAGCAACTGGGGTGTTCTCAGAAATAATAGTATCGCAACAAGGAATATCTCAGTATTAATGGTATTGCAATTGAGATTCTCAGTTGTAAAGGCAGCACAAAAGAGAGTTTGCTAGTTATAGCAACGCAATACAGCTTGTCTCAGTAGTAAAAGCATCGCTCTAGGAATTATCTCTATAATAAAAGTATTGCAATAGGGCAATAGGGATTTTTGAATAGTAGCGATTTTCTCAGAAACAATAGTTTCTCTACAGAGATTTCTATCAAAAGCAATAGTATCCCAATATGGATCATCTCAAAAGTAGTAGTATCGCAATATAGACCCTCTCCATGGTAGGGATTTTCTCAAAAGTAAGAAATCAGCAGCAAAGATTTTCTCAATAGTACTAGTATCGCAGAAGGGATTTTCTTAGCATTAATAGTATCGAAGCAGGGATTTTCCAAATTGCAGCGGTATCGCAGAAGGGATTATCACAAAAGTAATAGTATCGAAAAGCGGTATTAAAATTATTTTTAATACCTTTATTACCTAAGATAATCGGCTAGATAGACATGAGCAGACAGTTCACACCTGGATTAAACTACTAAATGGAGAAAACTGATCAAAATCCTCACTGTTTTCTATTTCGCCATTGCACTGTAGTCATGTCATGGAGTAATGACATGGACTTGTTCAACTTTTATGATAAATACGGTAATATTTAGTGTAAATACAGTACATCTAAACCCCTTATATATTGCTACTTATAAACCAATGTTGCCACCACATGTAATGAATTGAATAAAATAAAAGGTTTGACTCTTAGTTGCTTAATTTTATCTCGCAATTATATTTGTAAAGTTAAAAGCTGAATGCTTATTTATGATTTCTTTTGCAAGAAAAAGAAGACTTTCGTTTGTTTTTTGTTTCTTTTGTTTTTTATGTTTCTTTTGTTTTTTATTTTTATTTATTTATTTTTTTTTTTTTTTTTTTATTTATTTATTTATTTTTTTTTTTTTTTTTATTTATTTATTTATTTATTTTTTTTTTTTTTTATGAAGTAATGTGTAGCACATGTTACATTTATGTAATAAAAATCTTATTTATCTGCACATTTATACAAATACAATATCAAATCACCAAATTCGTCCATCGTTATAAGAACTTTGTGACCAGATTTATAGTAGGAACAGTGTAATTTGTTACCATAATTATCCTTAAATTTGGACAAACGTTTTGAATATCTCATAGCTAAAAATAAAACGCTTTGTTGTTGGTAAAAGGAGCGCCTCACATATTTTCATTTAAACCGTCTACATATCTATCTGGATACCCCTAGTATGCTATTCTTTATGTAAACACATCTATGTAAAATGTATACTTGTAAACAATAGCCAAGTAAGCCAGTGCTTTATCAAAAATGTGTGTTTTTTTTTTTTTTTTTTTTTTTTTTTTTGTTGTTGTTTTTTGTTTGGGGGGGGGGAGCGTGGGGGGAGCGTGGGGGGGTTGTCACAAGAACATGGGTTGTGGTACTCATCAAAAGCGCCTCTCCGATTCGATTCTGATGAGTACCTACAACATATGTCAGCACATGATTAAATCAACAAAATGTCATGTTCGCCCAGCGAAGACTCAGATCTGCCTGGGCATCTGCCCAGTCTGATCAGAGTTTTTGCTCTCTGCATGAAGAAACTTGGGTCCTTTGGTATCTACTGAGCGTACAGCGAAGACTTTGATCAGACTGGGCGGATCCCTAGGCTGATCTGATTCTTCGCTGGGCGCTTATGCCATTTTGTTGTTTTGTCATGCGGTGGCTCATCTGTTCTCATTACGAACACACGCCTATTCAAATATATTGAAAATTTTACAACCAAAAACGGGAAAATTTCCAGATAAAAAATTCTATTTTTCATATTTCTGCTCAAAACACAGATTGTGGGTACTCGTTAGAACCGCCTCGTCGAGGCGGTTCTAACGAGTACCCACAATCTATGTTTTGAGCAGAAATAAGAAAAAATAATGTATACCCCTGTAAACCCCAGTTTTACTATATAAAAGTGGGGTTTAAGGTGGTCAAAATTATATAGGTATGTTTTCGTGATGTTATGAAGCAATAAGAAAAATATTTATGTTGATACTCCTGTTATATAGAGCCATGAGTGCAATGACATTTTTACCATATAATATGGTAAATGAGGGAGATTTTGGTCACTAAATATATTAAGACAGATTTGTGCAGTAAAAAACTAGAAGTAACCGGCAAATTGAAAAGCTTTTTATAAAACCTGCAAAATTCTAAAATACCCCTTCTAATTTAGACCATTACATACTTCTGTTTTCATTATGCATATTTTCTATATATTCTATAATATATATGTCCGTCCATCACAAAAGCATGCCTACATAATTTTGACCCCCTTAAACCTCACTTTTATATAATAAAACTGGGGTTTGCAGGGGTATATATTTTATTTTTTTATTATTACTGCTCAAAATCATAGATTGTGGGTACTCGTTAGAACCGCCTTGCCGAGGCGGTTCGAACGAGTACGGACAACCTATGTTTTGAGTGGGAATATTTAAAAAAAAATCAGAGTTATTGTATCTGAAAATTTTCAACTTTTGTAGGTGAAATATTCTATGTATTTGAATAATGCCTGGACTAGTCTAATTCACCGTTTTAGGGGACAAGCATTTCAGTGTTTTTGTGTACAAAGTTTGTGGGTCTCAATAAAAAAAAAGACCATTTATAAACAAAAGAAAAACAAATATTTTGAATCTATTTCTGTTTCGTCAAACTTTCCTTGCAAATGTCAGAAAATCGCCGAACCATAGTTAAAAGACATTTTCAACGTTGTAAGAGGACATTTAGATTTTGAATGACACCGCGTAAGCCTATCGCTGATGAAGTCACAAGAGAACAGTGAAATTATTCAATTACTTGCGAAAAATTGATAAGTATAATAATACAGAAATAAAATAGAAAACAACTAGAATGTGCAGTCCAAGGCGCGCCATCGCCAATCCCCACACTCTTTGCTAATGTTGCAAATAGCATGACGTACGGACTTGCTTTCCCACACTCTTAACATGAGGTGAGGTCATGTAGCAAGTTTGGTTAAATTCCGTCCAGTGGTTTAGAAGATAGCTTGACGGTCAGATGGACGGACGCCGGACGGACGGATGGAAAAATAATGTTGCTCTCTCACACCCTAACTATGAAGGGAAGTGATGTACAAATGTAACAAGTTTGGTTGAATTCCGCCCAGTCGTTTAGGAGATGATAGCGTGACGGACAGATGGACGGACGCACGGAAAAATAATGTTGCTCTTGCACACCCTTACCATGAGGGAAAGTGATGTGACAAGTTTGATTGAATTCAGCCCAGTGATTTAGGAGGGCATAGCGTGACGACGACGGACGCACGAAAAACTAATGTTGCTCTCGCACACCCTTACCATGAGGGGAAGTGACGTAACAAGTTTGGAAGAATTCCGCTCAGTGGTTTAGGATGAGATAGCGTGACGGACAGTAGGACGGACGAACGTTCCCACAGATGGTTATTTATTGGGTACTCAATGTTAAATTTCCATGGACAAAAAATGTAAAAGTACCCAACAGAAGTTAAAAATACCCAACAAGATCCGTTTTATTGGATATCTTCGACCGACTAAAGCAAACTTAAGTAAAGTACCCACTAGATTCCTACCCAATATATGCCCATTCGTGAGCCCGGACAGACGGACGGATGGAGGTATTAACAATATAAACATCGCTTTTAAAAAAAAAAAAGCGTGGGGATATTCATTAAAGATAGCTACACGCCTTAAGTTTGTGTAAATAACGGCTATGAATCAGACTATAGAGAGGTCTATTTCGAGTGGTCACATGACGTTAATGCAACGTCGCACGCAACGTTAATGTGACGTTGTATAATGCCATGACGTTATATATACGTTAATGTGACGTTGGGCCCGCTTGGTTACGGGAAAACAAGAACATTGGGGCACGCATGACAGACTTGTTAACGTATCAAAGTGTGATCTGTCCAAGATGTGGTGGCTGAATGAAAAACAGTACAGATTACGAAAACACGCCTATTCAAATATATTGAAAATTTCACCACCAAAAACTGAATGTTTTCAGATAAAATTCTGATGTTTTTCTTATTTCTGCTCAAAACATAGATTGTGGGGTACTCGTTAGAACCGTCTCGGCGAGGCGGTTCTAACGAGTACCCACAATCCATGTTTTTGAGCAGAAATAAAAAAAAATAATGTATACCCCTGTAAACCCCAGTTTTACTATATAAAAGTGGGGTTTAAGGGGGTCAAAATTATATAGGTATGTTTTCGTGATGATCCTATCTATAGCCTTCCCTTTAGTTTGATCTACAGCTACACGGTTTTCCCAAGCGTTTCTGTCCGACTTCAATAGTGATTACGGAAAAACAATTCACTGACTGATGAGAAAACATTTTATCTAACTGAACATCTGTGTACTATATGACATGACAGTTTTGTCAGGATACACTTATTAGCTCGCCGGGACTATGTCCCTGGAGAGCTTATGTTGACACCCAGTCGTTGGCGTCGGCGTCTGTCGGCGTCAGCATCCGCTTTAGCACAATGTTTAAGTTTTCCGACCAGCCCTTTCAGGCGAGCTGCGTTGTCTTCTGACAAGTCTTGTTTAATATTCCCATGCGACTTAAAGCAACAAACAACATTAACAATCACTTTGAAAGACAAAGTTCCCACACCAATATGGATAAGATACAATGTTACTACGATTTTTTGACTTTATGCTTCAGATCGCGTTCTACATTTCTTATTAATCCTAGTCCTGCTGAACCCGGATATACCCTGCCTTTGCAAACATTCTTCAAAAGCTAACTGAACTGGAGCTGCACTGCTTGTCATTAAAAATTTAAATTTGCATTAAAAACCGGAATCAATTAATTTGATTGGCTAAACATTAGAAGTGGGTGTGACTTTTATTTATTCAGCATGACAAGGGAAATGGATACATTTTCATGGGAGGCAACTCTGCTAAATTGTTCTTGCGTACCTCCTGTAAGGGGATCCACTCTAGAACTTCTTTCCTCTCAGAGTAGATCCCTTTTCCGAAGGGGCTTGGTGTGCAGGAAAGCAAAAGTTGTCTCCCTTGTAAAAAGTGAAAGACAAATGTATCAAGTCCCCAATTACGATTACGAAAACACATTCAAATACATAGAAAATTTCACCTCTAAAAACTGAGGCGGTTCGAACGAGTACCCAAAATCTATGTATTTGAGCAGGAATAACAAAAATAATTTATACCCATTTAAACCTCAGTTTTACTGTATAAAAGTGGGGTTTAAGGGGTTCAAAATTATATAGGTATGTTTTCATGATGTTAAGAAATAAATATTTGAATAGAGAAATAATAGCCTGGTAGCTGAAAATGACCTATTTGCCAAACTACCAGCGAGTTATTTAGAGCTTGTAAGAATTTTCGCCATTTTTCACAAGGGAGACAATTTTTTGACTTTCCCTTTTGCTTTCCTATACACCAATCCACTTCTCAAAAGGGTCTACTCTTTGTGTGTAGACCCCTTTTCAGAAGGGAGCAAAATGATTTGGACAGAGTTTCTCCCTGCAATGTGTATCGAGTCCCCTTAAAATAAAATTAACCTTTATCACTCTCTCGGCTAAATCAGCAGACGACAAATTGGTGATATTGTTCTCATTACCCAGAAAACAGGATTTTCATTTCATGCAAATTGTCTCAGTTGGAGACAATTTGCATGAAATGCCAAATCCTGTTCTCTGGGAAAATTATAAAAAATAATATTTCAATATATCGTCTGCTGAAAATTTTACCACGAGTGATTTGCATTAAAAGCGCGATGCATTCTTCTAACTACAGTCGACTCTCGTTATCTCGAAGTCCAAGGGGCTCTATGAAACACTTCGAGGTATCCGTACTTCGACATATCAGAGTTGAGAGAGTGAGGAAAACAATAAATTGAACAACCACATTTAACAAATGAATATGTAATTTAACTCCTGAAGTTAGAACTATATATATAAAATAATGTGGAAAAGAGGAGAAATTGCTCCTTAGGAGCAATTTCTCCTCTTTTCTACATTATTTTGTTACCTGTTATTTTGCTACCTGTTGTCATAATTTCATGTTAAAACAGGGACCAGATGTTCACTTCGAGATAAGCGGTAATTCGAAATAAGCGAGTTCGAGATAACGAGGTTCGACTGTATATTGGAATCTTTGAAAAACATATCGATGGGACCCCACGCACAGAAAGAAGAAATTCTTTCCCTATAAAGTAGACCCATTTTCAAAATTGGCTTAGTATGAAGTAAAGCAAACAGGAACTCACAGAAGTTGTTTCTCTTGGAAGAAATGTTGGAAAATCTATCAAAGCGTATCCAGTCCTCTTAGTAAGGATATCAAAGTTTTTCCTTTATGAGTACGTTACCCTTCCTTCTGAAAGGAAGGTCATTACGAAAACACGCCTATTCAAATATATAGAAAATTTCACCTCCTAAAACTAAAACTTTTCAGATAAAAACTTATATTTTTTCATATTATTGCTCAAAACAACTCGCCGAGGCGGTTCTAACGAGTACTCACAATCTAAGATTTTGAGCAGAAATAAGAAAATAATGTATACCCCCTGTAAACCCCCGTTTTACTATATAAAAGTGGATTTAAAGGGGTTTCAAAATTATATAGGTACATGTATGTTTTCGTGACGAAATAGCTTCAGGTCAGTGATCTCCCTTGGAGGTGTATCGATATACCGTCTTCTCTCTCTCTCTCTCCCTTGCTATATTGATGGCGCAGAGCTGACAATATAGACTATTGGCCAGATAGGCATTCGCTCCCCCTACCGAGGGAAATTCGCAGACATACCCTAATATACTTACCCTGTATACCCTAACATCCGGCAAACAACTGCTGCTGCATTGCTATCGAATTTGTCAGCACACACTGTCCCCCATGTGTTGTTAAGAAAAACCTCCAAACGGCCTTGGGAATCACGAGTGCCATCCCGCAGACGAACATTTCTAGCATGTGCTGTAATCAAAAAAAAAGTCAATTACCGTATTTATACTAAATATTGGGACAAAGAGACATTTCTAGTCTGTGCTGTAATAAAAAAAAACAAGTCATTTACTGTATTTATACTAAATATTGGGACAGAGAGGTCTGAGTATTCAGTGTAGACACAGATCAGTCGCGGCAGATTGTCAGATCAGGGTCTACACTATTTACAGTATAACCTCAACGGCTCGAACATGGATGGCTCGTTACCGGTGAATGATTCGAACTCTTTTTTCAGTCCCTACAAAATTCTTCAAAAATAGCTCAAGAAAACAAATAATTAGGGATTTATGTTGTCATCGAGGCAATTCTAATGAGTACATTCAACATACAATCATTGTGTAGAAAATCGAAAAGATTTCCCTAAATTATCGCTATTTGCTTCCTGAACTGGTGCTATGATTAACTTTCAGTGGCTCGAACTACCCATGCCTCGAACGAATTTCCGTGGTCCCAAAGATGTTCGACCCATTGAGGTTCGACTGTACTACTAATTCAGAAATTTTAGACACAACAACAGGTAGTCAAATGGACTTGGTTTCACGCTTAGCATTCTAGGTAACTATTTCAACAAACAACAGCTTGAAATATTTTTATTAATTTTTCCAGAAAATAGCCTTTGACATTTCATGCAAAGAGACAATTTTCATGAAATGTCAAAATGAAATTTGAGGAAAAAATATACGAAAAAATATTATCAATTTGTCATCTGCTGAATTTGCCCATGGAGTTGTAAAGGTTAAACTTTAGACAAGTACGGAAAGGAGACAGGCTGTCCCAATACTAAGGGTATATATGGTATTTCTTTGCAACAGGCGACAATAGCAGTCGTATGCAAATGGGTTAAATCTAGAGCAGACATACCAAATCATCTCCTCATATACCTCGGGCTGGCTATAGACCAACACATTCCACACCCCTCCCCCTCCTCCTCCTCCCCATGGGGAATATTTTATACCATAATTTTCTGAAACTACATTATATATGACACAAAATGACACATGTTATCCCTCTGGCGATGGGGGTGTTTGTGTAAAACAGCCATGTTACCAACGTTACACTCCAAAAAATAAAATACCTTGGTGTAAATACGAAAGTATCCATATTCTTATTTACTAGCATTCTATTTGTTACCAATGCATTTGGATCTAAAGAGACAGCTATTTGAATATGTTGAACTGCCAATGGCTTGTGATATACCTACAGTATAACCTCAATGGCTGGAACACGGATGGCTCGTTTACCGTGGATGATTCGAACTCACTACAAATTCTTCCAATAGCTCAAGAAAACAAATATTTAATGATTTTTTTTCTTATTTTATTATGGAAATGTATGTTGTGTGTACTCATTAGGATCGCCTCATCGAGGCGATTCTAATGAGTACACACAACATACAATCATTGTGTAGAAAATCGAAAAGATTTCCCTAAATTATCGCTATTTACTTCTTGAACTGGTGCCATGATTACCCTCAGTGGCTCGAACTACCCATGTCTCGAACGAATTTCCATGGTCCGAAGATGTTCGAGCCATTGAGGTTCGACTGTATTACATACGTTACTAAAAGTCGTATATCTCATATATGTTTCTTGATACAAGGGTTTGGACGACTATGACCAGTCAGTTACTAGAACTTTTTATTTAATACTGTTTTACCATGGATAAACAATAAATGTCCTCCTATATCAACAGTTACTTTAAAACAGCCTGAACTTCTTTTCTGAAAAGTATCGTTATTTCAAACTTCTTAACCTTTATTTGCTGTGGCAGCACTTAGTACAATGTATTGAATTATTATGATTGGGTTAATACATTATAAGTTTTGGATAAATGTTTTGTACACTTCTTAATGTTACATGTATTACTTTTCAAGTGATACTTTATCAACATTTTATAAAAGGCTGTTGATACTTTGTATATAAAAGTGAAGGGAAAGTAGCTCTAAAGTTCTTTTAATAACAAACATAGTAAATAATATCTTTACAGTTTGGTGAATTAAGTGAAAAAAAAAACATCGCCGATCTTCTTCTTGTGTATGATTGATAATTTAATCTTTCAAATAGTAAAATGTACCCTATAGCAAATACAGAAATATCCCCTTTTCATACATGCTTACATGATATGAGCTTTTCATTGCTCATGTTCTGATAATTAAAAATCTTAAATCTATCTAGACTGCCAGAAATATTGCACATTTGATACTGTTACACGCGTTATATGTCAGTTCTTGTTCTGTGATGTCAGAACACGGTTTCCAATAGACAGTTTTTGCAGGAGAAATCTCTTCAGTACAGCTTAATTTATGAAAATACTGTCCACTTTCCTAATATCAACTCCAAAGCATGGATAAAGTGAAAACAAATATTCTAAGGGCATATATTATTCAAAGAGAACCATTTCATTATTTGCAGTTACATTAAATGCAATAGTAATCAGGATGATGGTAACATGTTTGTTTATAAGAATTGCAAGACATTTATAGTGAAATACTTTCTGTATGTGTATTATTATTCAATGTGTATTAATTTTTAGATTATAGCTCAGCAACATGTTTTCCCTTCTGGTTTGAGTCAATGCTTTTTCGGCGTTTTCAAAAGATGTCAATAATGTCTGCGAGGTTACATCATCTACACGTCATGGTAGCTTCTAAATGTTGCAAATAATATTTCCTCTAAGGAATTATGAATTATATTTCCCGCAAAAGTTACTTAAATTAGCTACACAGATATGTAGTATTATATTACACCGTTTCCATGTTTCCAAATATATATATTTACGATGGATGCCCCTATTTTCAACAACAGACTTCTTTCAATTCAAAGATGGAAGAGTCCGTTTCAGAAACTCAGGCTTTAAAGTATTAAAACCTACTTACTCGGTTGGCAGTCTACCCCGACATCTTCATTATGCTCACAATTGTGTATTCCCCATGGATTCATTCTGCAATTGAACAGACTGGTTTCGTCACCATTGCACGATACGTCATCAAGCCAGATCTGACCGGTTCCAGCACCATGGAAAACACTACCTTGTGCAAAAAATAAATTCCTGCAGGAAGAAATGAATACAGTTCTTTTGAAGGAAAATTATACTCTGTCTGGGGAGAAAAATGTTTTGTCTCCCTTCTTAAAAGGGTCCATTTTAATATGAAAGAATTTGTTACCCACTTTGAATAGACTCCTTCATAAGTGCCTTGTCGATGTGCAGGAGGCAAACAGGAAATCATCAGTTTATCTCCCTTGTAAAATGGGCGGGAAATGATACCAAATGTATCCAGGTGCATTGAACCAATGAAAATATACTGACAGCCATATACTCTGGTCGTTATTTTATCTTAGCAAGGTTTCGTCAGCAGAAATGAAGTACAAAATTTGCCCTAAGTATTCGGACACCTTAATTCCTTACCATACTTGTTCTAAAATTTGAACATGTACAATTCACTGCCCGGTGTTATGTCTAAAAACTGCTGGATGAGTGGCAAACAGTGTAGACCACGATCCGACGCTGCATTCTGCGGCGTATCATCTGGGCCTATACTGTTTGCTCAGGCATGTCTATCCGAATACATACGTTAAATACGGTAACCGATGCCAAAGAATACAAATAAAGAATTAAACATAAAGGTGTAACATTTAATGTATCTCAGCCATGTTTTCGGGGCATAAATGATTAATTGGTTAATAAGTAGTTTTGGTCATTGTACCCAAGCCATAATCCAAACTCATAAATCCGTAAACGAATGACAATCCGAATGTTCAGACCAACAGATATGGACATTTAATAAATAAATAAATTCATTGATTAATTGACTTATTAATTAATTAATGTGTTACCTTTAGTCATCGCCCCGATTAGCACCATTAGCAGACCAGGATATTGACATAATAAAGTAATGTACAAATGTGTTACATTATATTTGATACATAGTAATATATTGCATACAAAAATAGTCATCGATCAACCGTCATAACCATGTCTATTACGTCCTTTATCGGTATCTCGTAGTAAATCATCAATCCTTTGTAATCCTTGATTGCTGTGAGATGCTTGTTATATCTAGTGTTACTTTCTAAGATCAGTATTATCGGTGTCCCCCTGTACTTTTAGCCTGTGTGGCAGTCGTCATGTCTCCTTGCACTTCATCATTGTGCAGTTGTTATATATATTTTCCTAGGGAACATTGAGGCTATTATGGTATCTCGGAAAATCGAGTTGATTGTTATCTGTTAGAACGAGTGAAACAGTTTTAAACAGACTTTTTAACTCTTTTCAGAAAATTAAATTTTAATATTTCTTTTAAATTATTTAAGTTTCAGTTTATCCATTTCTAAGAATGTTTAACTGAATAAAAGCGCATCAGTGTTTCTACTAGTGATGTTTCCATTAAGGTCTAGTTATTTCGTGTTTGTGTTTTTTTCCCTTTGATGTGTCTGATGGGAGGTGTGGGATACTTGTATCGATTCCTGATCATTGCCTTCCCCTTCTATTTTATTAAAGATATCTTAAACAGTGTTTTCTTAAACAGAAACTGGGGAAAATGCTTTTAAACAGCTTTTAAATGTTTTTTTCCATTTCAACATTTTAAATATAGAGCGAAAATATTGACTACGGTCCAGTTTCTTTTTTCCAACTATGATCAACACTTACCTTTTGCTGTATCACTTGATAATAATATTGATGAAAATATAATATATGTTTCATTTTTTTTTTTTTTAATTAAAACGTTCAGTGCGGCTATTGCATCATAGAATGGTGCATTGCGTGTGTGCAATGTTAGAGAGACAAGACAAAATATTTAGACGTAAACGTCTAAGTACCGTCGCAAATTTTGTTCATGTTTATACAGAGATATGGGACAAGGGTATACTAAAGATTAATAAATTTTCAATGTAACAGGTAAAAAGAACAACAATATGATTCTTTGCTTGCTTTTATTAAGCTTTGTGAAATTTCTTGATTGAAATGAAAATAAAATAGAAATTAATCTGCTTATAACAAAGTTTGTTTTAAGATATTTATATATTTGCCGGGATCGTCACAAACCGACCTGCCGGCAAAACGTCCTTAATGAGCTAAACGAATAGTCTTCCATATGCAAAATTCCAAAGCTATATTAAGAGACCGGGCGCGATTCGCGCACCGGTCAATAACTCATGCATTAAAAAATGCATGTGTATAAAATAAACTGGCATTACTTTTGAAGCGACAGGATTTTTTCAGACGCTTTTCAATGAAATGATCCTGTGTACTCTATCACTGCAGCAAAATGCATTGTTTCTGATGTTTTTGTATTTGATCTGTCAAGAAGAAACAAGGTATTCCATAATTTTATAATATCGACAAGGGCTCTCTCTCTCTCTCTCTCTCTCTCTCTCTCTCTCTCTCTCTCTCTCTCTCTCTCTCTCTGCTGTGTGGGTTTGAGTGGGTTGGTGGTTGTGTTTCCGGTTCCGACTAAATCTCAAACTATTAGGGACGTAACAATACATTAAACATGGGAGACGGACTTCATAAGTCAATTGACTTTCTTCTGAATCCCAGTGTATAATATTGTAATGTAGTAAACACATGTCTTGTATATGTTCAAATATGTTAATATTATACATGAAATAAACGTTTAAACTAATAAATTAAACTATCGAATCAATGCATCGCAACAGGCAATAGTGCTACTGTGGTAGTAAAATAAACGTCGAAAAGATTGCCTTTGGAAACAAAGAACACACTACAGATCAGAAAATACGAGTCTCGTCTTTATTGAGACTCTTCATAAGCAGTAATGAAGTTTGCAACACTGCTTATGCCCTCTAGCGTATACATGAGCAGAACTCCATTTTCAAATGTACCATAATGGGCCCAATGATCCCAAACGGAACGAAATATAATCTGCACTATGGTAAAGCATGGGAAGACGTTCTACCGCCGCCACACGGCACTAATACCAGCTGCAGTGTAGTAAAATATATGTCAAAAAGATTGCCTTTGGAAACACACTACAGATCAGAAAATGGAAAATGGGAGTCTCGGTTTTATTGAGACTCTTCATAAGCAGTAATGGTTTGCAACACAGCTTACGCCCTCTAGCGTATACATGAGCAGAACTCCATTTTCAAATGTACCATAATGGGCCCAATGATCCCAAAGGAAACGAAATATAATCTGCACTATGGTAAAGTACGCAATGTTAATCGTTTCGGCAATAGTGTTTTCAGTATTGCATTGGTTTCAATAGTTTTACACTTGTCATTTTTGTATATGGGATTTTTAGCATTCAGTTAAAGCAATTTAAATATTTGTAAACAGTCGATACATTGTATGTATTTCATTGTGTATTTATGTATTACTATGCAAACTGGTATTTCCTGGCTTGATGTCGGTTGTGATTAACGTGGCTTTTTAACCATATGTACATTAGACAAGCGATTTTTTTTTTTCAAATGAAGGACTTTTCTAGACGGAATTATCTCTTCAATGGTACAGCTATGAATGGCAATAGCAAACCTACAATAGCAATAGAATCGCATCAGGGATTTTCTTTAGTAATAGTATCGCAATAGTAATTTTCTCATAGTAATAGTATCTATCGCAATATGTATTTCTCCAGAGTAATAGTATCGCAATAGGTATTTCTCCAGAGTAAATATCACAATAGGTATTATCTCCAGCGTAATAGTACTGCAATTGGTATTTGCTACAGAGTAATAGAATCGCAATAGGTATTATTTCCAGAGTAATAGTATCGCAATAGGAATTTCTCCAGAGTAAATGTCGCAATAGGTATTATCTCCAGAGTAATAGTATTGTAATTGGTATTTGCTCCAGTGTAACAGAACCGCAATCGGTATTATTTCTAGAGTAATAGTATCGCAATAGGAATTTCTCCAGAGTAAATGTCGCAATAGGTATTATTTCCAGAGTAATAGTATTGCAACTGGTATTTGCTCCGGAGTAATAGAATCGCAATCGGTATTATTTCCAGAGTAATAGTATTGCAATTGGTATTTGCTCCAGAGTAATAGTATTGCAACAGGTATTATTTCCAGAGTAATAATATTGCAATTGGTGTTTGCTCCAGAGTAATAGAATCGCAATAGGTATTATTTCCAGAGTAATAGTATCGCACTAAGAATTTTCTCAGCAGTAATGGTATCAAAACAGATATTATTTTCAGAGTAATAGTATCGCAATAGGTATTATGTTCAGAGTAAAAGCATCGCAGTAGGCATATCTCTAGAGAAATAGTATAGCAATAGGTATTATCTCCAGAGTAATAGTATCGAAATAGCTATTTTCACATGAGTGATAGTATTGCAGTAGTTATTATCTCTAGAACAATAGTATCGGAATAGGTATTATCTCCAAAGTGATAGTATCGCAATTAGGTATTATCTCCAGAGAAAAAGTACCGCAATAGGTATTAACTAATAGTACAGCAATAGGTGCTTTCTCCGGTCTCCAGAGTTAGAGTACCACAATAGGTATTTTCTCCAGATTAATAATATCGCAGTAGATATTATCTCCGGTGTAACAATATCGTAATAGGCATTATCTCCACAGAACTAATATAGCAACAGGTATTATCTCCAGAGTAATAGTATCTCAGTACCTATTATCTCCAAAGTAATAGTATCGTAGAAGGTATTATCACCAGAGTAATAGTATCGCAGTAGGTATATTCTCCAGGGTAATAGTATCGCAATAGGCATTTTCTCGAGAGTAATAGTATCGCTACAAGTATAAAATTTCCAGAGTAATAGTATCGCAATAAGTATTTTCTTAAGAGAAACAGTATAGCAGTAGATATTTTTTCCAGGATAATATTATCGAAGTAGGTATTATCTCCAGAATAATTGTCTCGCTGCAGCCATTATCTACAGAGTAAATAGTATTGCAGTAGGTATTATCACCAGATTAATAGTATCGCAATAGGCATTATCTCTATAGTAATAGTATCGCAGTAAGTATTATCTCCAAAGTAACAGTATACCAATAGGTATTATCTCCAGAGTAATAGTATAACAATACGTTTTATCTCCAGTGTTATGGTATAGCAATAAGTATTATCTCAATAGTAATAGTAAAGCAATATGGATTTTATAAAAGTAATAGTATCTAAATAAGGTTTTCTCTTAATAGTAATAGCATCACAATAGAGATAAGCGTAATAGTAATAGAAGAGCAAAGGGTTTTTTCTCAAAATAAATAGTATCTGAATAGGGATTTTTTAAAGTAATTGTACATGTATCTCAATAGAGATTTTCTCATTAGTTATAGTATTTCAGTGGGGATTAATTCAAAAGTAATAGTATAGCAACTGGGGTGTTCTCAGAAATAATAGTATCGCAACAAGGAATATCTCAGTATTAATGGTATTGCAATTGAGATTCTTAGTAGTAAAGGCAGCACAAAAGAGAGTTTGCTAGTTATAGCAACGCAATACAGCTTGTCTCAGTAGTAAAAGCATCGCTCTAGGAATTATCTCTATAATAAAAGTATTGCAATAGGGCAATAGGGATTTTTGAATAGTAGCGATTTTCTCAGAAACAATAGTTTCTCTACAGAGATTTCTATCAAAAGCAATAGTATCCCAATATGGATCATCTCAAAAGTAGTAGTATCGCAATATAGACCCTCTCCATGGTAGGGATTTTCTCAAAAGTAAGAAATCAGCAGCAAAGATTTTCTCAATAGTACTAGTATCGCAGAAGGGATTTTCTTAGCATTAATAGTATCGAAGCAGGGATTTTCCAAATTGCAGCGGTATCGCAGAAGGGATTATCACAAAAGTAATAGTATCGAAAAACGGTATTAAAATTATTTTTAATACCTTTATTACCTAAGCTAATCGGCTAGATAGACATGAGCAGACAGTTCACACCTGGATTAAACTACTAAATGGAGAAAACTGATCAAAATCCTCACTGTTTTCTATTTCGCCATTGTGTTACGAGCCAGGCGTAACGAGAAAGAAGTGAAAGTGAAACCAGCAACAAGCTTTAAATTATTAACAATATTTATTCACAAAAAAATAAGACAAGATTCAAAACAAAAGAATGTAAGTGGACAGTACCTTTCAAGTTTATGTCACAAAGTCCCTCTGAAATAATCCATGAGAATTTATAACACAAATCCTTTCAATATCAGTTTCTGATCCCACAATTTAATGCTCCTGAATTCAGAATTTAAGTCCAGAATGAATAAAATAGTAAAGTAATCCAGTATAGAATAATTTCCAGTGAAAGTATACAAAGATGCCCAGATGAAATTCTTCTCTCCTTATATAATATCAGAGAACGTTCTAGAAAAAGAATTTACTACAAGCATCTCTTATTTTCTAGGCTCCTTCAGGAAACTTCTAAATCTTCCATGACATGCCAAAAATAACTCAGTCCAGAATCAAGGCTGTAAACATCATGTTATTGTAAACATGTTGAACATTCCAGAAAGTTATTTTTGGAAACATAGTAAATAAAGCTATTTATGGAAACATAGTAAACATGTTGTTTAAAATAATTGAACACCCTGTTATATAACAATTGCACTGTAGTCATGTCATGGAGTAATGACATGGACTTGTTCAACTTTTATGATAAATACGGTAATATTTAGTGTAAATACAGTACATCTAAACCCCTTATATATTGCTACTTATAAACCAATGTTGCCACCACATGTAATGAATTGAATAAAATAAAAGGTTTGACTCTTAGTTGCTTAATTTTATCTCGCAATTATATTTGTAAAGTTAAAAGCTGAATGCTTATTTATGATTTCTTTTGCAAGAAAAAGAAGACTTTCGTTTGTTTTTTGTTTCTTTTGTTTTTTATGTTTCTTTTGTTTTTTATTTTTATTTTTTTATTTTTTTTTTTTTTTTTTTTTTTATGAAGTAATGTGTAGCACATGTTACATTTATGTAATAAAAATCCTATTTATCTGCACATTTATACAAATACAATATCAAATCACCAAATTCGTCCATCGTTATAAGAACTTTGTGACCAGATTTATAGTAGGAACAGTGTAATTTGTTACCATAATTATCCTTAAATTTGGACAAACGTTTTGAATATCTCATAGCTAAAAATAAAACGCTTTGTTGTTGGTAAAAGGAGCGCCTCACATATTTTCAATTAAACCGTCTACATATCTATCTGGATACCCCTAGTATGCTATTCTTTATGTAAACACATCTATGTAAAATGTATACTTGTAAACAATAGCCAAGTAAGCCAGTGCTTTAACAAAAATGTGTGGTTTTTTTTGTGTTTTTTTTTTGGGGGGGGGGGGGAGCGTGGGGGGAGCGTGGGGGGACTGTCACAAGAACATGGGTTGTGGTACTCATCAAAAGCGCCTCTCCGATTCGATTCTGATGAGTACCTACAACATATGTCAGCGCATGATTAAATCAACAAAATGTCATGTTCGCCCAGCGAAGACTCAGATCTGCTTGGGCATCTGCCCAGTCTGATCAGAGTTTTTGCTGTCTGCATGAAGAAACTTGGGTCCTTTGGTATCTACTGAGCGTACAGCGAAGACTTTGATCAGACTGGGCGGATCCCTAGGCTGATCTGATTCTTCGCTGGGCGCTTATGCCATTTTGTTGTTTTGTCATGCGGTGGCTCATCTGTTTTCATTACGAACACACGCCTATTCAAATATATTGAAAATTTTACAACCAAAAACGGGAAAATTTCCAGATAAAAAATTCTGATATTTTTCATATTTCTGCTCAAAACACAGATTGTGGGTACTCGTTAGAACCGCCTCGTCGAGGCGGTTCTAACGAGTACCCACAATCTATGTTTTGAGCAGAAATAAGAAAAAATAATGTATACCCCTGTAAACCCCAGTTTTACTATATAAAAGTGGGGTTTAAGGTGGTCAAAATTATATAGGTATGTTTTCGTGATGTTATGAAGCAATAAGAAAAATATTTATGTTGATACTCCTGTTATATAGAGCCATGAGTGTAATGACATTTTTACCATATAATATGGTAAATGAGGGAGATTTTGGTCACTAAATATATTAAGACAGATTTGTGCAGTAATAAGCTAGAAGTAACCGGCAAATTGAAAAGCTTTTTATAAAACCTGCAAAATTCTAAAATACCCCTTCTAATTTAGACCATTACATACTTCTGTTTTCATAATGCATATTTTCTATATATTCTATAATATATATGTCCGTCCATCACAAAAACATGCCTACATAATTTTGACCCCCTTAAACATCACTTTTATATAATAAAACTGGGGTTTGCATGGGTATACTTTATTTTTTATAATACTGCTCAAAATCATAGACTGTGGGTACTCGTTAGAACCGCCTTGCCGAGGCGGTTCGAACGATTACGGACAACCTATGTTTTGAGTGGAAATATGAAAAAAAAAATCAGAGTTATTGTATCTGAAAATTTTCAACTTTTGTAGGTGAAATATTCTATGTATTTGAATAATGCCTGGACTAGTCTAATTCACCGTTTTAGGGGACAAGCATTTCAGTGTTTTTGTGTACAAAGTTTGTGGATCTCAATAAAAAAAAAAGACCATTTATAAACAAAAGAAAAACAAATATTTTGAATCTATTTCTGTTTTGTCAAACTTTCCTTGCAAATGTCAGAAAATCGCCGAACCATAGTTAAAAGACATTTTCAACGTTGTAAGAGGACATTTTGATTTTGAATGACACCGCGTAAGCCTATCGCTGATGAAGTCACAAGAGAACAGTGAAATTATTCAATTACTTGCGAAAAATTGATAAGTATAATAATACAGAAAAAAAAATAGAAAACAACTAGAATGTGCAGTCCAAGGAGCGCCATCGCCAATCCCCACACTCTTTGCTAATGTTGCAAATAGCATGACGTACGGACTTGCTTTCCCACACTCTTAACATGAGGTGAGGTCATGTAGCAAGTTTGGTTAAATTCCGTCCAGTGGTTTAGAAGATAGCTTGACGGTCAGATGGACGGACGCCGGACGGACGGATGGAAAAATAATGTTGCTCTCTCACACCCTAACTATGAAGGGAAGTGATGTACAAATGTAACAAGTTTGGTTGAATTCCGCCCAGTCGTTTAGGAGATGATAGCGTGACGGACAGATGGACGGACGCACGGAAAAATAATGTTGCTCTCGCACACCTTTACCATGAGGGAAAGTGATGTGACAAGTTTGATTGAATTCAGCCCAGTGATTTAGGAGGGCATAGCGTGACGACGACGGATGCACGAAAAACAAATGTTGCTCTCGCACACCCTTACCATGAGGGGAAGTGACGTAACAAGTTTGGAAGAATTCCGCTCAGTGGTTTAGGATGAGATAGCGTGACGGACAGTAGGACGGACGAACGTTCCCACAGATGGTTATTTATTGGGTACTCAATGTTAAATTTCCATAGACAAAAAATGTAAAAGTACCCAACAGAAGTTAAAAATACCCAACAAGATCCGTTTTATTGGATATCTTCGACCGACTAAAGCAAACTTAAGTAAAGTACCCACTAGATTCCTACCCAATATATGCCCATTCGTGAGCCCGGACAGACGGACGGATGGAGGTATTAACAATATAAACATCGCTTTTAAAAAAAAAAGCGTGGGGATATTCATTAAAGATAGCTACACGCCTTAAGTTTGTGTAAATAACGGCTATGAATCAGACTATAGAGAGGTCTATTTCGAGTGGTCACATGACGTTAATGCAACGTCGCACGCAACGTTAATGTGACGTTGTATAATGCCATGACGTTATATATACGTTAATGTGACGTTGGGCCCGCTTGGTTACGGGAAAACAAGAACATTGGGGCACGCATGACAGACTTGTTAACGTATCAAAGTGTGATCTGTCCAAGATGTGGTGGCTGAATGAAAAACAGTACAGATTACGAAAACACGCCTATTCAAATATATTGAAAATTTCACCACCAAAAACTGAATGTTTTCAGATAAAAATTCTGATGTTTTTCTTATTTCTGCTCAAAACATAGATTGTGGGGTACTCGTTAGAACCGTCTCGGCGAGGCGGTTCTAACGAGTACCCACAATCCATGTTTTTGAGCAGAAATAAAAAAAAATAATGTATACCCCTGTAAACCCCAGTTTTACTATATAAAAGTGGGGTTTAAGGGGGTCAAAATTATATAGGTATGTTTTCGTGATGATCCTATCTATAGCCTTCCCTTTAGTTTGATCTACAGCTACACGGTTTTCCCAAGCGTTTCTGTCCGACTTCAATAGTGATTACGGAAAAACAATTCACTGACTGATGAGAAAACATTTTATCTAACTGAACATCTGTGTACTATATGACATGACAGTTTTGTCAGGATACACTTATTAGCTCGCCGGGACTATGTCCCTGGAGAGCTTATGTTGACACCCAGTCGTTGGCGTCGGCGTCTGTCGGCGTCAGCATCCGCTTTAGCACAATGTTTAAGTTTTCCGACCAGCCCTTTCAGGCGAGCTGCGTTGTCTTCTGACAAGTCTTGTTTAATATTCCCATGCGACTTAAAGCAACAAACAACATTAACAATCACTTTGAAAGACAAAGTTCCCACACCAATATGGATAAGATACAATGTTACTACGATTTTTTGACTTTATGCTTCAGATCGCGTTCTACATTTCTTATTAATCCTAGTCCTGCTGAACCCGGATATACCCTGCCTTTGCAAACATTCTTCAAAAGCTAACTGAACTGGAGCTGCACTGCTTGTCATTAAAAATTTAAATTTGCATTAAAAACCGGAATCAATTAATTTGATTGGCTAAACATTAGAAGTGGGTGTGACTTTTATTTATTCAGCATGACAAGGGAAATGGATACATTTTCATGGGAGGCAACTCTGCTAAATTGTTCTTGCGTACCTCCTGTAAGGGGATCCACTCTAGAACTTCTTTCCTCTCAGAGTAGATCCCTTTTCCGAAGGGGCTTGGTGTGCAGGAAAGCAAAAGTTGTCTCCATTGTAAAAAGTGAAAGACAAATGTATCAAGTCCCCAATTACGATTACGAAAACACATTCAAATACATAGAAAATTTCACCTCTAAAAACTGAGGCGGTTCGAACGAGTACCCAAAATCTATGTATTTGAGCAGGAATAACAAAAATAATTTATACCCATTTAAACCTCAGTTTTACTGTATAAAAGTGGGGTTTAAGGGGGTCAAAATTATATAGGTATGTTTTCATGATGTTAAGAAATAAATATTTGAATAGAGAAATAATACCCTGGTAGCTGAAAATGACCTATTTGCCAAACTACCAGCGAGTTATTTAGAGCTTGTAAGAATTTTCGCCATTTTTCACAAGGGAGACAATTTTTTGACTTTCCCTTTTGCTTTCCTATACACCAATCCACTTCTCAAAAGGGTCTACTCTTTGTGTGTAGACCCCTTTTCAGAAGGGAGCAAAATGATTTGGACAGAGTTTCTCCCTGCAATGTGTATCGAGTCCCCTTAAAATAAAATTAACCTTTATCACTCTCTCGGCTAAATCAGCAGACGACAAATTGGTGATATTGTTCTCATTACTCAGAAAACAGGATTTTCATTTCATGCAAATTGTCTCAGTTGGAAACAATTTGCATGAAATGCCAAATCCTGTTCTCTGGGAAAATTATAAAAAATAATATTTCAATATATCGTCTGCTGAAAATTTTACCCAGATTTGCATTAAAAGCGCGATGCATTCTTTTAAGTATATTGGAATCCTTGAAAAACATATCGATGGGACCCCACCCACAGAAAGAAGAAATTCTTTCCCTATAAAGTAGACCCATTTTCAAAATTGGCTTAGTATGAAGTAAAGCAAACAGGAACTCACAGAAGTTGTTTCTCTTGGAAGAAATGTTGGAAAATCTGTCAAAGCGTATCCAGTCCTCTTAGTAAGGATATTAAAGTTTTTCCTTTATGAGTACGTTACCCTTCCTTCTGAAAAGAAGGTCATTACGAAAACACGCCTATTCAAATATATAGAAAATTTCACCTCCTAAAACTAAAACTTTTCAGATAAAAACTCTTATATTTTTTCATATTATTGCTCAAAACAACTCGCCGAGGCGGTTCTAACGAGTACTCACAATCTAAGATTTTGAGCAGAAATAAGAAAATAATGTATACCCCCTGTAAACCCCCGTTTTACTATATAAAAGTGGATTTAAAGGGGTTTCAAAATTATATAGGTACATGTATGTTTTCGTGACGAAATATCTTCAGGTCAGTGATCTCCCTTGGAGGTGTATCGATATACCGTCTTCTCTCTCTCTCTCCCTTGCTATATTGATGGCGCAGAGCTGACAATATAGACTATTGGCCAGATAGGCATTCGCTCCCCCTACCGAGGGAAATTCGCAGACATACCCTAATATACTTACCCTGTATACCCTAACATCCGGCAAACAACTGCTGCTGCATTGCTATCGAATTTGTCATCACACACTGTCCCCCATGTGTTGTTATAATAAACCTCCAAACGGCCTTGGGAATCACGAGTGCCATCCCGCAGACGAATATTTCTAGCATGTGCTGTAATAAAATAAAACAAATCATTTACCGTATTTATACTAAATATTGGGACAAAGAGACATTTCTAGCCTGTGCTGTAATAAAAAAAAAAAGTCATTTACTGTATTTATACTAAATATTGGGACAGAGAAGTCTGAGTATTCAGTGTAGACACAGATCAGTCGCGGCAGATTGTCAGATCAGGGTCTACACTATTTACAGTATAACCTCAACGGCTCGAACATGGATGGCTCGTTAACCGTGGATGATTCGAACTCTTTTTTCAGTCCCTACAAAATTCTTCAAAAATAGCTCAAGAAAACAAATAATTAGGGATTTATGTTGTCATCGAGGCAATTCTAATGAGTACATTCCACATACAATCATTGTGTAGAAAATCGAAAAGATTTCCCTAAATTATCGCTATTTGCTTCCTGAACTGGTGTCAGATCAGGGTCTACACTATTTACAGTATAACCTCAACGGCTCGAACATGGATGGCTCGTTAACCGTGGATGATTCGAACTCTTTTTTCAGTCCCTACAAAATTCTTCAAAAATAGCTCAAGAAAACAAATAATTAGGGATTTATGTTGTCATCGAGGCAATTCTAATGAGTACATTCCACATACAATCATTGTGTAGAAAATCGAAAAGATTTCCCTAAATTATCGCTATTTGCTTCCTGAACTGGTGTCAGATCAGGGTCTACACTATTTACAGTATAACCTCAACGGCTCGAACATGGATGGCTCGTTAACCGTGGATAATTCGAACCCTTTTTTCAGTCCCTACAAAATTCTTCCATTAGCTCAAGAAAACAAATAATTAGGGATTTATGTTGTGTGTACTCATTAGAATCGCCTCATCGAGGCGATTCTAATGAGTACACTCAACATACAATCATTGTGTAGAAAATCGAAAAGATTTCCCTAAATTATCGCTATTTGCTTCCTGAACTGGTGCCATGATTAACCCTCAGTGGCTCGAACTACCCATGGCTCGAACGAATTTCCGTGGTCCCAAAGATGTTCGAGCCATTGAGGTTCGACTGTACTACTAATTCAGAAATTTTAGACACAACAACAGGTAGTCAAATGGACTTGGTTTCACGCTTAGCATTCTGGGTAACCATTTCAACAAACAACAGCTTGAAATATTTTTATTAATTTTTGTTTGTCGTGCGTCCGTGCTTCTGTCCGTGAACATTTTCAAACGACTTCGCCTCTGAAGCCTCTAAGCCAATTTTGCTCAAATTTCATACGGAGCCTCCTTGGGAGAACGAAAAATTGCTAAAATGGTCGCAGTCCGTTGACCAAGATGGCCGCCATGCCAATATATGGTAAAAACCTTTGAAAATCTTCTTCTCCAGAAACGAGGATGCCTTGTGGCTGAATCTTAGCATAAATCATCGGAAACAGGAGGTCTACTAAAATTGCTAAAGTAATGGTCGTACATTGATATTTGACCTTTTTACGGCAAGGTCAAGTCTGCTTCCATATGCATTTGTATGGGAAAAATGTTCAGAATGTCAAATGACTTCTCCTCTGGAGCCTCTAGGCCAGTGTTGCTCGAATTTCATTTGGAGTCTCCCTGGGACAGGGAATGAAAGATTGCTAAAATGGTTGCCGTCCACTGAATAAGATGGCCGCCATGCCCATATATGGCTCATCCTGAGCATAGCTCAGGTGAGCTAAAAATACTATGCTGTGGTTCATTTATATGAATATTCTGCTTGTCAAAAGCACAAACAAAGCAACAAGGTAACATGAGGTAGATAATGTTGCATTTCTCCAGATCCGAGGAATTCAGTTAAATACAGCATGTGGGTGCACATAAAAAGTGCCTGGGCAAGGCGGTTTTAATGAGTACCCACATTTTTGTGGAAAATAAAACATCATTATTGCATAAAAAGCAGTATCGCAGGTTATTAACAGCCATGCAATAACCGGTGAAAAGCCGTGTATTAACAAGGCTATCCACGCGCTGTTAATGCACGGCTACGCAGCTTTCAGTATGCTCGTACCTGGGCCACAGAATTGCTGCCGTCATGAGATGTGTACTGCCCGGCCCTAGAACGAGCATAGTCCGTGGAAATTGTGTTTGCGAGACCTCGGTGAAAAGGCGAAACAAAATAGTGCAAGAAATAACGCGAAATGTAGCAAAGTTTTCAGTTTTTATGCAATAATTGCGATTGAACATGGTTTTTCAATGCATTAACATTCGCCAGGTCCCTAGGGAGGTGTTGAAAACCGCGGCCTCCGGCCTCGGTTTTCAACACCTCCCTCGGGATCTGGCGAATGTTAATGCATGAAAAACCATGTTTGATCCCTATATTGAATTTCATTGCGTTATGCGTGTTTCTATATTTGCCAAATGTTATACACTTATCTTTAAGATTATTGGTGTTTCTGTTTATTTAAGAGATATGGCAATACCGTTTTTTTTTTTTTTTTTTTTTTTGTTTTTTTTTTTTTTTTTTGTGTATTTTTGTGTGTGTGTGTGTGTGTGTGTGTGTGTGTGTGTGTGTGTGTGTGTGTGTGTGTGTGTGTGTGTGTGTGTGTTTTGTTGTTTTTTTTTGTTTTTGTTTTTTTTTTTTTTGTTTTTTTTTTGGCGGGTGGGGGGAGGGGAGAGGGGTGAAGCATATTACAGTAAGGCAAAGTGTTATATGATTTACTTTATATTTTCTTAATGCATTTTAGCCGTAGCATGACAAAACTAACGAGTGACTTGTGCACTTGGCGAAGACTCAAATCAGCCTGTTTGTCCGCTCAGTCTGATCAGTCTTTTCTGTCTCATGAATAAAGCTGGAGTCCTTGAACGCTCATAGAAGACATTGACTAGTCATCGCTGTGTTCACAGGTCCTGTATGTCCCTGCGACAGCTTATGATAGTGAACATTTTGTTTTAATCGGGACTACATGCAAATACTACCTTGATATTAAATACATGCACTTCTTGGCATGAGAATATGCTCCTACCAATATTGTATAATCGGAAATAATGTTTTATGTTACATACATTAAACATGTAAAAGAACGATTTTATGGTAAACTGTATAATGTGCTATGTTTTTAAATAGGTTTGAAGTTCATAAACAGAAATTAGTATAGCAAGCTTTAATTTGGATCTTCTTAATTTACCAATAAAATTCTTTGAGTTGATATGCTTTTGTAAGCTAAATTGCAGATAAATGAATTATCTACGTGACACGCATTTTTATCCTTTTATGCTGAATAAATTGAATCTAAAACTGAGTGTTTATTCAAGAGATAAATGTATAGGCAAAGACCTTTTACAGAAACAAATATCTCTTGAAATTAAGACATTAAGTTGTTACATACGTTACCATTGATAAATCATTAAGTAAAGTAAGTTGTTACATATGTTACCATTGATGAATCATTAAGTAAAGTCATGTGAGGGTCAGATATATACTGCATCTGTATATATTTTATTTAGACATAAGGAAAATATAAGCATTTGCCATACATTAAAAACTTAAGGACAACAGTATTCAGTGTTTTATGCAAAGGTGGTCTTAGTACACATAAGAATTTACAGGTATCATTACTGGATGTATATAACTGACAAAAACAAATAGCGACATTAAATCTGCAGTTTTGGAAATGCTTACAAAACATTTTTAATTGATACAAAACAGAAACACCAAATACTGATGCAGAATACCATACAGAAACCCACTAAAGCCCACAGTATGCAGATATTTTAGCTGTAATCTACGTACTAAGCGCAGAATGACATTGCAGAGACAGGTTTTAATGCGCCTATGAATCTCATATTAATGTGAAAATGACTTATTTTAATATTACATTTCACAGGGGAGTAACCTTGCTTAACACCCAATAACTGACAATGTATTAAAGCTAAAGTAATATGTTTGAGGCTTTGGAAAGGGTATTTAAATAACCGTCTGCAAAGCTCACACAGACCATCAGCTGGACAGAGATGTACAAACAGGACCTTTCTTTTAAGACAGGTACATAAACAGCTTTGGGCTATTTGTTCACAGCATAAAGACAATCCTATTTCATAAACTTAGGACCCATTGGTGGCGCGAATTAGCATAGTACTTATCAGTTAAGCCCTTAGCACTTTGGGTAAAAGTTTTGCAGACAACATAAATATGGGATAATTTTCTCCAGTTCTCCATAAAAACATATGTTGTAGGTATTAATTTGATGCACCTCGGTGAAGCAAAAAACATGTTATGAGTACTCATTTGAAGAACCTTGGTGAGGCTCATCTAATTACCCACAACATATGTTTTATGGAGAAAAAAAATACAGTCACCAAATACTTATACTGAACAATTCCTCTGTATGTTTTATTTTCAAACAGGATTTGACATTTCATGAAAATTGTCTCCAATGAAGACTATTTGCATGAAGTATCAAATCCTATTTTCTGGATAAACTAAGACAATAACCATTTTATCGCATGCTGAATTAGCCCAGAAAGTGATAAAAGTTAAGGGGTCAAATATCATCCCCACCCCTAAAAAGGAAATGGTTTGACATTTCATGCAACGCATCTCCATTGCAAACAATTTGCATGAAATGTCAAATCCTATTTTCTGGGGAAAATTCAACAACTATCACCAGTTTATTGCTGCTGAATTAGCCCAGAGAGTGGAAAAGGTTAAGGGTTAAAATTTTTACCCCTCCCCCACCCCCACAAAAAAGAAAAGAAAAAAAAGATTTGACAGTCCATACAAACTGTCTCTGTTGGGGACAATTCGCATGACATGTCAAAGCCTACTTTCTGGGAAAAATAAGAATATCATCATCACTTTTCCCTTGATGCATGAACGTTGTTTAACAATCATTTAAACTAAATCATAAAAAAAAGAAAAAAAAAATAGACAAACTGTCAAAAAAACTTACATAAAAATTAATGTAGCATATGCTATTTCTAGTTTTATCTTATCATCTCAAGAATTGCAGGACCCCGTGACCTGTCGCAGATAAAGGGCAGTTGTGTCAGATTATGAAAAAAGGGAAATTATGTATTATGCAATCACTAAAGATCCAGATCAGACTGCGCATCTGCACGCTCTGATCAGGATTTTAACTACAATATATTCTACAGTAATCAGTGTTTCTTTAGTTACACAGTTAAAGATGGCGCTTTGTTTGCCCATATTCTTAGATCATAGTCATAATGGTCTTTTTCAAATGTTGATGTTCATTTGATGTTTTGACCACTTTGTTTTTTATTGCATGTTATAGATCAAGCTATTATTAACTTGTCCATTGGCCTGAGGACTGAGGCTTCTAGTTCCCAGCTGGATAATGATAATAAGAGTAGACAAATGGAACCAGAAAATAAACAACGTGCTGTTATTAAACCGGTATTTATATATGTTTGAACATTTTTTTTAATGCTAATATAAATGAAAGTAAAATGTTTTGTTAATCGTTTCAAGAACTTTGAGGTGTCTTCAAGTAAAATAAGAAACAATTATGATTGAATCTTTTCAAAAAAAAAAAAAAAAAAAAAAAAAAAAAAAAATGGGCCTTATGATCGAATCATGCGATCAATGTAGACCCCGATTATTCTGTGTGTCCGCTGAAATATATTGATCAGAGTCCATCCTGCATGTTGAATACAGCTTGCTAAATCTATCAGAGAAAAATATATGCACATGCTGATCTTGAACTACAATGGTTGTTGCTTTTATTTGGAGAGACTCGTGTTATTTCTATGTTGGGTAGTTAGCAAATATGAATAAAGTGTCGTTTTCCTTAGATTATGACTGTTACTCCTATCCTAGGTTTTTAGAGAGAGAAGTCTGTCCCAACAGATTAGATGTCACATTACGCATTGTGTGTTCAGGGTCTACACTATTTTAACTTACCCAGCAATGTTTAGACAAATCAGTTGGTTCTATAATGGCCTTGTTAAAAAGATAGGGCAAGTGTTGTAAAGAGTAGAATCGAATCATCTGGTATTCCAGGTTTGTTTTTGAAACAATTGCCTTTAGGGTAATGTTTGAAAAGGTGTGAACAATTTATTGAATCTGACTGAGAAAGTGGTTTATAGTATTTAACCTCAGGATTCTGATAAACACACCATAACAAAAGGCAGTGACCCTGATCAGACATTACATCAAAGAGTATCTTATCCAGGTCTACACTGTTTGCCACTCAGATAGCAGGTATAAGCTGTGTCAACAGGTAGCCAAACGGACTTGTTCAAATTTCAGTATGATAGTAATTTAATGTGTCTAATAGGGTTTATACGGTAATTAGCAATATTTTACCCCTAAATACACATGTACGATAGTATATAAACTGTCCATGTGGCTATTTTACAAAAAACATTTCGAATATGACCAGCATAATAATATTCATTCTTCGGAATTGTGATGTACAACATAATAGTAGTAGTAGTACTAGTAGTAGTAGTAGTAGTAGTAGTAGTAATAGTAATAATAATATCATTAGTATCATTATGTTTTAATTCCCTAGATAGAGAACCATTTTATGAAACAAAATAGGACCAGCATAGGATTATTTATTTTCCGAATTATGATATACATCTAAAGATTACTACAATAATTATTTCTGAAAATAATATCAATTATCATTTTGTTTTAATGTATTTTTTTTTTAAATCTTAATTATTCATTACATGTACATATTTACACCCGCATGTTGAATAGAGCTTGCACATTCTATCAGAGAAAAATGTATGCACATGCTGATCTGGAACTACAATGGTTGCACGTCATATTTAATGCTGCTTTTATTTGGAGAGACTCTTGTTAATCACACATTTAGAGAACAACGTTTGAGAGAGTCTCTGCCTCACCCTAATTCAGTTTTTTATAGTCAAAATTATTTTGTACACGCACGCACTTAGATGAAGCCACGATTATGAACCATGTACTTTAGTCCTTATTTATGTACAGGAATCTAAAATGAGCAAATCGTGTCAATTAAAGTGCTAGTTTACGCAAAAAGATCAAATTTTGGATTTGATTCTGTTTGCGCAATTAAGCATGTATGTCAATTATGTAAAAAGTGATTTCGTTGTTTTCTTTAGTCAAGATAAGGACATAATTGGCATTCATTAGCAGTAATTGTTATTAAGAAAACAAGAAAACATCGCAAGAGTGGCCGAGGTATTTTTCTTGTATCCCGACAAAGCATTTGTTTTTCGTCATTAAACAAACAAAAAACAAGTAATTAAGCAGTTTGTAGTTTTCCTATGGTCAAAAGTAATTATATCAAATTTTCATTAAAGCTTCGATAAGTTGCCGAATAAAAACATAATTCGACATTAACAAAAATTAAATAAATAAATTTATTTTATTATAAATATATATCTTTGTTTCCCTTTTTGAAGCTGAATAATCTTTATAATACTATCAATGGATACCAATTTCTTTTTTTATTTTCCAATTCTTACAACCTCTTTTGCAATTCATTCTAGTATCATGTGTACACAAGACCTGCGTCTGTGTAATCATTACACATTTTCTCTCCGCATTTTTCAAATAGAGCTATTTTCTGCAACCTGTGGGCCATTTTTAATAAAATAATTTATTCAATATTTTACCTCATAACTATAAATATTAAATAGATCTATCGAATGAGAGGTTATAACGAACGGAGAAATTTTAAAAAATATGACTTTTGGGCGATTGAATCAAGGCTATTTTTCATTTTTGTTGTAAAATACAAAGACTTAATAAGGAAAAACCCTTGTAGCATTCATTACAATCTGGGCCATTTTAAAATTAATCTTATTTCAACAAATTTGGTATTAAATTGAAGCAGATACATTTTTCCATCTATTGCGAGGTTATAATAATATCTTGTATTATTGAAAATAAATGATTTTATTAGTTAAATGATGGGCTCCTATATAATTCTATACATTTTCACACTATTACCTGTCTGAGAACTTTCATCCTTCTGAAATTGTGTCTACTCAAAAAGTAAAGAATTTGCTCCCCATCTACATTACGAAAACACGCCTATTCAATTACACTGAAAATTTTATCACCAAAAAAAATGAAAATTTTCAGATAAAAAATTCTGATATTTTTCATATTTCCGCTCAAAACATAGAGGCGGTTCTAACGAGTACCCACAATCTATGTTTTTGAGCAGAATTAAGAAAAATAATGTATACCCCTGTAAACCCCAGTTTTACTTTATAAAAGTGGGGTTTAAGGGGGTCAAAATTATATAGGCATGTTTTCGTGATGACAGTCCAACCCGTCGCTATAAACATTCCCATATTTAGTGTTACAAGCATACATAAGCTAAATCGCATCTTTGTTGTGTCAAAAGACAGCTGGAGGATAGTTTTTGGATGATTGCTACCCTCCACCGGAAACTGGTGTAACCAAAGGAACGTTTGCTGTGTTTTGCGGGTAGATGAACTTATACGTACTGCAAAATTAGCCTGGATCCCTCATCACGAAAACATACCTATACAATTTTGACCCCCTTAAACCCCACTTTTATATAGTAAAACTGGGGTTTGCAGGGGTATATATTATTTTTCTTATTTCTGCTCAAAAACATAGATTGTGGGTACTTGTTAGAACCGCCTCGCCGAGGCGGTTCTAACAAGTATCCACAATCTATGTTTTGAGCAGAAATATGAAAAATATCAGAGTTTTTTATCTGAAAAAAAATCAGTTTTTGGAGATGAAATTTCCTATATATTTGAATAGGCGTGTTCTCGTAATGTGTATGTAATGACGAGCGACAAGAAGAGCAGTGTCAAGAGGTAACTTGCTCTTCTGAGCCCTGGTCTATTTTTAATGCAAGTCCAGATACTCTGAAGCTTGCTAACATCAAGCATGTGAAAAATCGTAAGCAAGGAAGTATTGATTATTTGTTTAAAATAAAATTTGAAAATGATCAGCTTCACAAAAAAGAAATTCTGCATGTCTGCATTTACATAAAGATATCAATATTTAAATGCAGAGATCTCTGTTTAAATGCAGATATCTGTATTTTAAATACTTTCAGTATAGGGATCAAACCTGGTTTTTTCATGCATTAATATTCGCCAGGTGCCGAGAGAGGTGTTGAAAACCGAGGCCGGAGGCCGCGGTTTTCAACACCTCCCAGGGGGACCTGGTGAATGTTAATGCATTGAAAAACCATCTTCGATCGCTATTATTGCATAAAAAAATGAAATCATTTGCTACATTTCGCATTATTTCTTGCACTATTTTGTTTCGCCTTTTCACTGATGTCTCGCGAACGCAGTTTTCACGGACTATGCTCCTTCTATATAGGGCCGGGCATATTGAAAGTTGCGTAGCCGTGCATTAACAACGCGTGAATTGCCTTGTTAATACATGGCTTTTCGCCGGTTAATACATGGCTGTTAATAACGTGCGGCACTGCTTTTTATGCAATAATGTGGGATTCTGTGTAGAAACCGAAACGGGCCTCATACTCGATAGCCCCCAGTCTGCTCTTTTTTTGTGACTAGTAGGACCGCGGCTAGGATTACTCTTTTTCAGAGGATTATAGAGCGCGAGAATTGCGCCGATTTCTGGTGGCCTCTCACAATTTTAGGGACTGGATGGGTGAGTGCTTCAGCAAAATGAAAATGAAGATTCCCGCAATATAAAATGCGTCTGTGCGATTTTCATTTTTATTTCCGGACCTTAAATTATTAGAGAAATTGGTTCGATCATTTTTCCTACGACCTGAAAGCAAGGTATCAAATGTATTGATAAAATTCAGTGATAGCATTCAATATTACAGTGGATGGATCAGCTGCTTACATGTGTAACAGTGGTGGTTTGAGGAAGCAATATTCTGCCATTTGCTTTCACTGTAGTTTGTAACTTTGGCTTCTGTTCGTATCTAATTGTGGCCTCAGCTGACCTCTTACCGCCTTGTCAGATACGCCATTAGCCTTGTTTACTTTCGATATTAGTTGTTATCATTATACGATATTTTCATATTAAAAGATATATTTTGGATACGATTTTTTTTTCAGATGTATATGTAACCATTACAAGAAGTCATCAGCCAGCCTCAAAGATCATTACACTTGTTTCATCATCAATTGTCTTGGCTATCAATTTGGTCCAGTATCGAACCTAAAAACGTCTTGCGACACTCTGTTACAAATGTTACTAATGTTACACAAAGGGAAGCAACTCAGCTTATACGTTTCAACGGCTATACAAGGGAAACAGTTAACACACCTGCCAGGTAACGGAATTCGCCAAGACAAAATCGTTCCCAGGCACTTCGTTCTAGGCATACTTTATTTTCTCACTATGCTGGTAGGAAATTCCATTCATATTCTTTAATTATTTTATTCTGGTAATAATCATAGAAAGCAAGTATTAGACTATTTTGCTATTGTTTGCATACTACTGCGTAATATAGGTCAAAGTGGTCAATTCGAGCAATACCTCTCGCTCAGGCACAAAATTAGTGAAACGAAAAGAAGATACGCAGAATATTATAATTATAAAGTGAGTTAAAGCATACTCCTTGTGCGTTTTGACCCTCCCCACTACCACTTTGTGTGTCATTGGGGGACTGCCCCCAATAAAAAATATTTACGCATCATGTTAGCGAAATGCTACATGAACTGCAGTAGCCAATACTGGAATCCTAACGGGAGTAGGCTTCCCATTACGAAAACACGCCTATTCAAATATATAGAAAGCGTACCCTTGAAAGACAGACAGACAAACAGACATACAGACAGGTAGAGAGACAGAGAGCAGTTGGACTGTGTCTTTGTTGTTTAGAGTTGCGCAAAGCACCTATTATTCTGAAATTTTGCCAGGCGGCACACAGTTTACTTACATTGTCTTTCTAGCTCATTTTCCAGTAGCTCTGATAGCCGTACAACCTTGGTCTGAAGTTCAGAGATGTCATTTGTAGTCTCATTTTGCTGCTCTTCAATCCTGGTCTGAAGTTCAGAGATGTCATTTGTAGTCTCATTTTGCTGCTCTTCAATCCTCTTCATCTGAGAGAAAACGGCGTCTTTGTCTGTTTTTCTGACTTTCTTTTCCTCCGATATCCAAATTCGTGTACGTTCTACAGTTTCTTGTAACTTTTCAATGGTCACGTTAACTTGCTCAATTTTCACAGGACACGTTTCTAAAATACTGCTTCCCTGTTTCTTATGTCTATCAACTTGCATAGTTGCTTTAATATTTCCAGCCAAGTCGTCTATGTAATCCAGTGTTTCATTCATTCTCTGCATGAAATGTTCCCTTTCCTTTGCTTGTGAGTCTATCTTTTCATGTAAGAAATAGACTTCCGATCTCAGTAGATTTTCTAAAGCTTGAAATTTTCCCCGAGTGTTGGATTTTCTGGCATTTGAAGCTGAAGACATTAAAAACAAGTATGCAACAAAGAGACAACAAAGGAAACATTGCTTCACTTTCCCTCCCATAATTCGGTCTTACACAAATGTATGTAATTTCCTTGTCCGCACAAACAGTAATGTGATTAAAGTTTCTAGCTGTCTTATAAGTACATTGCGCTTTGTAATATACCGCTCAGAAAAAATAATCAAACCTGAAAAAAGAAACTTTGATATGTGTGTGTGTGTGTGTGTGTGTGTGTGTGTGTGTGTGTGTGTGTGTGTGTGTGTGTGTTTTAGATTTATGTGTATTAATAATCGAATGTTTCCCTTCTTGAAAATGCGTACAGAAAATTTCGAATGTTTCCCTTCTTGAAAATGCGTACAGAAAATTTCGAATGTTTCCCTTCTTTAAAGATGTTTCCCCTTCTTTAAAATGCGTATAGAAAGTTTCGAATATTTCCCTTCTTTAAAATGCTTACAGAAAAAAATCTAATGTTTCCCTACTTTAAAATGCGTACAGAAAAAAAAAATCTGCCTAGTGAGCGAAAGAAAAACATTCAATAAATTGTTTAAGCCTAAATTGAATGCATTATGGACGTTCTAATATACAGATAATTTAAAATACGCTATAAATAACATCATGTGACACTTAACGCACGTTACGACGTTACGGTTGCTTTGCAATTGTCCTGATGAGATAAGCGAAATGCGTTGATAAATATTTTGCATAGTTTTACATGTAACGCAAATATCAATTATCCCAACGCTTTTTTTTTTTTTTTTTTTTAAGCGATGGGAATATTGTGTACGCCTCCGTCCGCCCTTCTTTCCGTCCATCCTTCCGTCACGCTCTCTCCTCCTAAACCACTGGGCAGAATTTAACCAAACTTGGTACAAGACTTGGTATATATATATATATATATATACATATATATATATATATATATATATATATATATATATATATATATATATATATATATATATATATATATATATATATATATATAAAACTGAATGTGTTTCAGATTTTTTCATATTTCTGCTCTAAATATAGATTGTGGGTACTCGTTTGAACCGCCTCGGCCATTTTAACGAGTACCCATAATTTATGTTTTTGAACAAAATAAAATAAGAAAAAAATAATGTATACCCCTGTAAACCCCAGTTTTACTAGATAAAAGTGGGGTTTAAGGGGATCAAAAGTACAAAGGTATGTTTTCGTGATGTGTTCACTCAGTCTCGTGTTGGATTTTCTGCCAGTTTCACTTATTTATTTCGATTCACAATTGTGGCACGGGATCTCGTATATGACACCACCGGTATTTTGATCTTCTTCTTTCTTTTTGGGATGGACGAAGGCATTCCTCAGCGTGTAATAGTTGTTTTCATAGCGTTTCCGTATTTTTTCGTAAACCGCTCGTCGGCGCTGTGTCACATGACTCAGTCAACCAATAGATCTCTGGCGTAAAAAGGCGACCGCTTTAGTCAGCAAGCGGCTATCAAACAAATTCTGCGGGTCATTTAGAGTTGAAGGAATCATATTTCAGAGCTCATTTGCCCACAGTCATGAAGAAGTTCAACATAACAACTATTCTAACTTATTTTGTTCAATATAAACCCCCTCCCCTTTGTTCAATATAACCTTTCCCCCCCACCCCCTTTGTTTGTTTTATTTTTTTTATTTTTTTATTTTTTGTTACCGCCGTCTTTCACTTTCTATCGACCACCGCGGATACGTACATGTCTTAAGTGCAGATGTTATATGCACCACCCCTTCTTCTTCCATGACCTTTTCCTCCTTAACCACCGAAAAATACCTGTGCAGTAATGTTCTGATTTCACTGTGGTAATGGGTGGTATAAATCAAACTGTAGATATTGGTCCGTGTGAGTTGATTTACGAAATTTACTTGCTTGGCAAATAAATTTGATGCTTGTTGTTTTAGTAAATAGACGCCCCAGAGTCACTGTGGCAAGAAAAGTATTAGCTTTCACAAAAAGCTTGGTCTAGGATTAAGTACGGTAAGACGTTTTACGCCCCTATCACTGGTTTATGCGGCATTCGATTTTCGAAGTAACTAGAATGGGCTTGCGCTATAATTACGTACGGGGAGATGTTATACGCCCCCTGTCACTGGTTTATGCGGTATTCGATTTTCAAAATAACCAAGTAACCAGAATGGGTTTGCACTATGATCAAGTACGGGGATACGTTATACACCCCCTGTCACTGGTTTATACGACGTTCGATTTTCAAAGTAACCAGAATGGGCTTGCATTATGATTAAGTACAGGGAGATATTTCCGCCCCCTGTCACTGGTTTATGCGGTATTCGATTTTCAAAATAACCAAGTAACCAGAATGGGCTTGCACTATGATCAAGTACGGGGACACGTTATACGCCCCCCTGTCACTGGTTTATGCGGCATTCGATTTTCAAAATAACCAGAATGGGCTTGCACTATGATCAAGTACGGGGACACGTTATACGCCCCCTGTCACTGGTTTATGCGGCATTCGATTTTCAAAATAACCAGAATGGGCTTGCACTATGATCAAGTACGGGGACACGTTATACGCCCTCTGTCACTGGTTTATGTGGCATTCGATTTTAAAAATTACCAGAATGGGCTTGCACTATGATCAAGTACAGAGAGACGTCATACGCCCCCTATCATCGGTTTATGCGGCATTCGATTTTCATGGTAACCAGAATGGGCTTGCACTATGATCGAGTACGGGGACACGTCATATGCCCCCTATCATCGATTTATGCGGCATTCGATTTTTAAAGTAACCAGAATGGGCTTGCACTATGATTAAGTACGGGGAGACGTTGTACGCCCTCTGTCACTGGTTTATGCGGCATTCAATTTTCAAAGTAACCAAGTAACCAGAATGGGCTTGCACTATGATCAAGTACGGGGAGACGTCATACGCCCCCTATCACAGGTTTATGCGGCATTTGATTTACAAAGAAAACAGAATGGGCTCGCACTATGATCAAGTACGGGGAGACGTCATACGCCCCCTATCACTGGTTTATGCGGTATTCGATTTTCAAAGTAAGCAGAATGGGCTTGCACTATGATTAAGTACTGGTAGACGTTATACACCCCCTGTCACTGGTTTATGCGGCATTCGATTTTCAAAGTAACTAGAATGGGCTTGCACTATGATTAAGTACGGGGAGACGTTTCACCGAGGCCACACTGCACTTAACACCAATTGCAGTGAGAAAAACCTAAAAGGTTGCCTTGGAAACAAAGAGCACAACAGAGAACGAAAATCGGAGACAAGAAGGTTAAGGCTTTCGTACAAAGGCACATGCAGATCAAAATGACCTATTTAATTTTGAGCAGAATACACGTCCTTCCTTTATTCCTTGAAACAAAGTGGTTTCTACTTGGAACGATAATATACTTACATGTACATGTGTGTATGTTTTTTCTTTTTTTTTTTTTTTTTTTGTTCTTTTATTTCCTGCCGCATTTTCCCTAAGTAATAGGACAAACATGCCTAAGAAAACAGTGTAGACCCAGATCAGACGCCACAGAACGCCATGCCACAGTCTACACTGTTGCCATTTATCCAGTTTCTTAGACACATGCATTACGAATACACGACTATTCAAATAAATTGAAATTTTTACAACCAAAAAAAAGGAAACTTTCTAGAAAAAACATTCTGATAGTTTTCATATTGCTGTTCAAAACATAGATTGTGGGTACCCGTTAGAACCGCCTCGCCTAGGCGGTTCTAACGAGTACCCATAATCTATGTTTTGAGCAAAAAGGGAAAATAATACCTGTAAACCCCAGTTTTACTATATAAAAGTGGGGTTTAAGGGGGTCAAAATTATATAGGCGTGTTTTTGTGATGGAGTTACCATTTTATGACAAATATGGTAAGGAGTTAAACTGTCCTGGGTAAATACGATGATTTTGACCTGTGCGCCTAACGAAGACTTAAATTAACATGCGCATCTGCGCAGTCTGATCAATCTTCGTTGTCCACATGAAGAAACTTTGCATCCTTGGATATCCAAAATGCGTCAAGTGAAGATTCTGATCAGACTGCGCGAATGCGCAGGCTGATCTGAATCTTCGCTGGGCGCGCATATCCGAAGGTACGTTTTCCGACGTTGCGGCTTTCTTAAAGGGAAAAGCAATCTTAGATACGAATCTACTCGAGATGCAAGATCTAGGTAAGAGAAAAGTCCAGGGAGTGCCACAATCACAAACCGCAGCCCTTCCCAGACCCCAAGAGGAAGAGGAAACCGACAAATCCAAACAAGCACAAATCGAACAAACGTATCCGTACATTTTGAAGTAAATGTGATCAAAATCGGATGAAAAAAATAAGTATGTTATCAAGGTTTAAAGATATCAATAGAAGGGAAGGCAATGATCAGATGAAAAATAAGTATGTTAGCAAGGTTTAAAGATATCAATAGAAAGGAAGGCAATGATCAGATGAAAAATAAGTATGTTATCAAGGTTTAAAGATATCAATAGAAAGGAAGGCAATGATCAGATGAAAAATAAGTATGTTATCAAGGTTTAAAGATATCAATAGAAAGGAAGGCAATGATCAGATGAAAAATAAGTATGTTATCAAGGTTTAAAGATATCAAAGGAAAGGAGGGCAATGATCAGGAATCGATACAATTACCTAACACCTTCCGTCCAAGACACCAAAAGGAGAAAAAACGCACTTAAAGCAACGGCACAACAATCAAAACACTACAAACTGATAGCCAAAAGAGCAGTTTCTTTCCCCAAACAATAGCCAAACGGTTATACAAAATAAAAATTTTACCAGGATATACATGCAAAGACAAACAATGACAGAAATAGTAAACCACAGCAGAAGCACCGCCTTGGAATGGTCAGTAATTTAAATCGATTTTACGTGGCTACAACCCTCGCCTATAGTTCTGTCGTGGTATACACAAGGCATTTGCTCAGTCCGCCTGAAGGTTTCTAACTCATCAGTGCAACATCTCCGAGAACATAAAAATCAAACGAAAACAGAACTCCCATTATGGGCTCCGGCATTTTGAATATCGAATAGTTTAAATATTATGTCTCATAAAGCCTTAATTAAATATGCAAACCATAAAATAAATAATAATCTCAATATTCATATTTATCTCATCATCCATTTTCTTTCTTCTGCTTTTTTACTCTCTTAATCTTAATCAAATCAAATCAAATTTTATTACTCTCATCTTATATAAAATATAACAACATGAGGAACTACTCAAGATGCAAGAACAATACATTTATGGCAGCACTGAAAGAAAACTGGTCCCAGTTGTTCAAAACTAACGATGTCGTTAGTTAACGTATCGTTAAATTTTTGATCATTAAATATGGCATATATGCTAATATTTTTGCTGAAAAAATGTGGGTAGGTTTTGCATTTGCAAAAGCTACCCACATTTTTTTCAGCAAAAATACCTTAGTTTGTTTGTGCTGAGGTTTTACGGCCCAGTCAACACAATGGGGTCATGTCGAGCGCGGCCAGTTTACCTAACCACACTACTGGGCAAGCTTAGTCCTCTAAGCGGATAACCAGTATTGTGCACATTCTATCGCCAGAAACTGACAACTGCCCTTCTTGAATCAGCGGAAGGGGGAGAATGACCGTAGAAAATATTTCATAATCAATCTCCACGAAAGAATGTTGCCGACCTCGGGGGTTGAACCCGCGACCTCCTAGTCTCCAGTCGGACGACGCATCCAACTGAGCCACCGAGGTGAATTAGATATTATACTTACTAGAACAGTTAACATTTTGAGCACTAATGAGCTCGTGAAGCAAACGACGCTTTGAACAACTGGGCCCTGAAAGTTTACTACTAGATAGGTCAAAGAGGGCAACAAACTTAAATATGTGAAATTAATGTCAACCGTTTCCTAATAATTTATCGAATCCAGGTAAGAATGAAATAAGCATGATTTTTTGTGTAGATTTCATCGCTTGATTGAGCAGGTTGTCAGTCGTATGAATACTGATTTCAAAAAAATGAAAAATTGAAAATTAATGAAAATTATTTTCAATCCTTTCCTAACAGGTAAGAATGAAATGAGTTATAGATAAACCATGGTTATTGTCGAGGTTTTGGGTATACGTCTTAGTTATACCATGGTTCGTGCGCATGTACGATGCGATAATGCACGAGCGTGAGCGAGTGCATTATCGCACGTACATGCGCAGAACCATGGTATAACTGATTTATCACATTTGCATGCATGTAGACCATATACATCGCGAGATATTTCATGAAAGTTGGGAAATTAGGCCACTATGTGATGATTTATTAGTGTAGATTTCATCACTTGATTGAGCAGGTTGTCAGTCGTATGAATGAAATTCCGCGTATTCAATCAGTTTGTGTGTTTGGATACAATTTCCATTCATAATGCTTCCAAAACAAAGTTGCCTGTGTGTTTCTGCTAATTATGGAGTACAATTTGGAGTCGTTCGGTTGTTATTTCAAGCCGGTATGTATTCTAGTTATAATGGAGTTTGAACGATTGGCGCTCTGAGCAAGACTTTTTCAGCAGACGACATCTTGAAACATCCCTCCGATTCCTCCCAGGAAGCAACATACCAATAATCGTAACATAAATTCCACGTATTTGTAATGTTTCTTGTTTAGTATGAATAGATATGTAGTTCTATTGTGTGTATTGCTTACATGCGGGTTTCTACATCTCGGGGGTTGAGCGCAAGACTGGCGTAAGTCAGATGGTTGTTTTTCCTCAAACCTAATCTCCTCATCATGAAGGCGTTATGAAGATTACAACATTTCTTTCTGCAAACAATGAAAATTTAGGTGCCATTGCTCGTATGAGCAATGGCACCTAAATTTGCATTGTTTACAAAGGGGTCCAAGTTGCCCCTAAACAAGGGTTTCAAAAATATGTTTGAGTTACCATAGTCTTGCGCTCAACCCTCGAATTCTGTCACAGCACCATGGGAGAGGAAAATATAGGCCTAGCCGACATCCAGTCCCTTGGCATTTTATGTATATTTTTTTCGTCAAATATCATAAAATTTGAATAAATAAATAAAACTTGCAACAATATACAAACTCTATATTTTGTATATAGCTTCTCCTCTCGGCATTTCTGTGGAAAGTTTGCTTGAAACCCGCATTAATTTCTGTCAACATCACAAAAACACGCTTATATAATTTTGACCCCCTTAAACTCACTTTTATACAGTAAAACTGTGATTTACAGGAGCATACACTATTTTTTTTTTTTTTTTTTTTTTTTTCTGCTCAAAAACATAGATTGCCCAAAATCTGTGTTTTGAGCAGAAATTTGAAAAAAAAAAAAAAAAAATCAGATATTTTTATCTGAAAATATTCTCTCTCTCCTTTTTTTTTTTTTTTTTTGTCGTGGGGTGTAGAATTTTCAATATATTTTAATAGGTGTATTTTCATAATGGAAAGAAGATTTTATTTAATATTTTGAAATGTTTAGAATCTCATTAAATATTCAAAATGACAGCATCCTTGATAATGTTGTGTTTTTTTTTGTCCCCCGCCTTTTCGAAGAAAAGCGGAGGGACACTGTTTTTGGCTTTCCGTGGTGCGTGGTGCGTGGCGCGTGGTGCGTGGTTCCTAATTTTTAGTAGGTACCTTGTCCCCTTAACTCCTCCCACAGTTTTTGTCCGATCCTTTTGAAACTTTACAGGTGCTTTAAGGATGGTCTGAAGGTATGCATGTGGTTTTTTTCAGAATCCTGAAATTATTTTTTATTACTTTTTTCACATTTTGAACTTAGACATTTTTTGAGTTCTAATATTACAGAAGTCTATAGGGAGTAGGTACCTTGTCCCCTTACTTCCTCCCACAGTTTTGGCCGATCCTTTTGAAACTTTACATGGGCTTTTAGGATGGCCTGAAGATATGCATGTGGATTTTTCAGAATCCTGAAATAATTTTTTATTACTTTCCGCATTTTTAACTTAGACATTTTTTGAGTTCTAATATTACAGAAGTGTATAGGAAGCAGGTACCTTGTCCCCTTAACTCCTCCCACAGTTTTTGGCCGATCCTTTTGAAACTTTACATGGGCTTTTAGGATGGCCTGAAGATATGCATGCGGTTTTTTCGGAATCCTGAAATAATTTATTATCACTATTTCCGCATTTTTAACTTAGACATTTTTGAGTTCTAATACTACAGAAGCGTATAGGGAGTAGGTACATGTCCCCGTAACTCCTACCGCAGTTTTAAGCCGATCCTTTTGAAACTTTACAGGTGCTTAAGGATGATCTGAAGATATGCATGTGTTTTTTTTTTTTCAGAATCCTGAAATTAATTTTTATTACTTTTTACACATTTTGAACTTAGACATTTTTTGAGTTCTAATATTACAGAAGTCTATAAGGAGCAGGTACCTTCTCCCATTAACTCCTCCCACAGTTTTTGGCCGATCCTCTTGAAACTTTACATGGGCTTTTAGGATGGCCTGAAGATATGCATGTGGATTTTTTAGAATCCTGAAATAATTTTTATTACTTTTTCCGCATTTTTAACTTAAACATTTTTTGAGTTCTAATATTACAGAAGTGTATAGGGAGTAGGTACCTTGTCCCCTTAACTCCTCCCACAGTTTTTGGCATATCCTTTTGAAACTTTACATGGGCTTTTAGGATGGCCTGAAGATATGCATGTGGTTTTTTCAGAATCCTGAAATAATTTTTTATTACTTTTTCCGCATTTTTAACTTAGACATTTTTTGAGTTCTAATACTACAGAAGCGTATAAGGAGTAGGTATCTTGTCCCCGTAACTCCTACCACAGTTTTTGGCCGATCCTTTTGAAACTTTACAGGTGCTTTAAGGATGGTCTGAAAATATGCATGTGGTTCTTTCAGAATCCTGAAATTATTTTTTTATCACTGGTTTCCTGCTTCAATACTTAGGTAAGTGAAACAAGACCAATAGTCCTCTGGTTAACTTACCCATTTTTAACACCTCAAATAAAAATAAGGCGGGGGACATAAATTCCCCATGGAATTTGCTTGTTTTTTTTTATCTTTGAACGTCTTTAACTTCCTTAGTCTAGAATCACATTTACAACAAAATGCACAAAAATAAATAAACAATGCATGAAGAAATCATCTAACATTATACTAAATGAGATAAATTTGATTAATTAACAAAAGACGAAAACATGCCTATATAGTTTTGACCCCCGTAAACCCCATTTTTATACAGTAAACCTGGGATTTACAGAGGTATACATTTTCTTATTTCTGCTAAAACACATAGGTTGTGGGTTCTGAAAGTGTTCATATTTTGGTGGTAAAATTCTCAATATGTTTGAATCAGAAGGGCAGTTGTTAGTTTCTGGCGAAAGACTGTGCACAGTACTGGTTAACCACTTAGAGGACACCCTGCCCAGTAAAAGTGTGGTTAGGTAAACTGACCGCGCTCGACATGACCCCATTTGTTTGACTGGGCCGTAAAATCTCAATACAAACAAACATACATGCTGGGTAAACATTTCAGCTGACGACATTTTGACATTTTGAAATAATTTTCATATTTTTCCCAGCTATAGATTTTTTTTTTTTTTGTTGTTGTTGTTGTTTGTTGTTGTTTTTTTTTTTGTGTTTTTTTTTTTTTTTTTTTTTTTTCATACGAATTGTCTCCTAAGGTCTAAAGAAACAATGTACAGGGAATGTCAAAGCCTATTTTCTGGAAAAAATAAGAAGAATAGCGTGAATTTGTCATCTGCTGAATTTTTTCAGAGAGTGGTAAAGGTTAAGCAATCTGACAATTTTGCCTGAGCAAGGAGTACCCAGAACAGACTTCGCATCTGCCGTTGCATATACCAGGGCTGCGTTCAAGTAAGCGAAACATTCGCGAGAGTTTTTCCCCAACTATTTTACATCTTTTGAACGGTTATTGTGACCTCAAATTAGACAGAAGCCGTTATTCTCGATGACGAAATTTGATATTAAATAGTATTAATCTTATCAATAATTATTCATTTTATTCATTACGAAAACACGCCTATAAAAATGTATTGAAAATTTTACAATCAAAAAAAGGAAAATTTTCAGATAAAAAAAAAAATCTGATATTTTTCATATTTCTGCTCAAAACATAGATTGTGGGTACACAACAATCACAACAATCTCGGCGAGGAGGTTCTAACTTATACTCATAATCTATGGCTTTTTTTAGCAGAATAAGAAAAATAATGTATACATGTACCCCTGTAAACCTCAGTTTTACAATATAAAAGTGGGGTTTAAGGGGGTCAAAATTATATAGGCGTGTTTTCGTGATGTTAATTTATTTATGCCTGGCGCCCCATAAAATGGGCATTGGCAAACAGTGCAGACCCGGATTAGACGGCGCAGAACGCAGATACCCATTCTACTAGAATGGACCGGTCCAGACATACGGTAGAAGAGTCCAATCGGCATAAATGGGTTGAGGGTCGAATGTATGTCAAACCAGTAAGCATTTCCAAATTTTTGTCACGAAGGCTGCGGTTTCGTCATGCCAGAAGACAGGCGGAGATTCGCTACCGTCCGCCGAAAACTCGCAACTGAACGAAAAGTGTGCTTTTGATTGCGAGCAACCCCGAACGTTTCGGTTAAACTCTGTTTATCAAATATTGGGACTAGTACTTAGTGTAACACGATACGCGCCATTGGTTTAACCTTTACCATACTCTAGGCTAAATCAGCAGATGGCAGTTTTATATTTTTCTTATTCTTTCCAAAAAACAGGATTTGACATTTCATACAAATTGTCACTATTGTATGACATGTCAAAATCTGTTTTCTGGGGAAAATACGATAAATATTTCTATATGTGATCGGCTGAAACTTTTACCCAGCATGCTTAGCACTAACCCTTAAACTGCCAATCACAACAATTGTCGTCTGTTTTGTCATCTGCTTGTGATTTTAAAGGTCATTTTGCAAACAGTGTGGACCTAGATCAGACTAGGAACAGTCTGATTTGGGTCTATACTGTTTACCTATATGCAAAATGTATATTTGAATAGTTTGCAAGAATATTCAGCAGACAACATAAACAGACGACATTGTCAGATGCAGATTTTCTTTTAATGTGAACATGGTGTACTGGCGAGATGGACGTTATCTCATTATACTTTGCAGTAACAACAGCAACAGCTTTACAGCTGTTGGCCTTTGGGATACAAAGTAAATTGAAGGACGGAGCCACTGGAGGTCAAGGATGCCCCTGTAGCCACCCGAAATACTGTGAAAGAATAAAGGACACCACAAGAAAAGAGGTATAGTTTACCGAGGATAGTTGGGTCAAACGTGTGCAGATATATGTGACCTGTTACTGATACAGTCGACTCTCGTTATCTCGAAGTGCAGGGGACTGTCTGAAATACTTCGAGATTTCCGTACCTCCACATATCATATACAGAATTGAGGAAAAAATAAATCCAATAACGAATGTGTAATTTGACCCCTAGAGTTACAGATATTATTGAAAACATTTTGGAAAAGAGAAGAAATTCCTCTTTTCCACAAGATTTTGTTACCTGCTGTTAGCTTTCCATGATAAAACAGAGACCAGATTTTCACTTCATGATAAGCGGTTATTCGAGGTAAGCTAAGTCGAGATAACGAGAGTCGACTGTATTTCTGGGCCCAGTTGTTCAAAGCGTCGTTAGCTTAACGAGCTCGTTAAGGGTCATTTCGTTAACTGTTTTAGCAGATTCAATATACAATATTCTGATATTTTTTGCTGAAAAAATGTGAGTAGCTTTTGCACTGCAAAAGCTACTCACATTTTTTCAGCAAAAAATTTCAACATATTTGCGTATCACTTGATGTAAATTTTAACGAATCGTTAACTAACGACGTCGTTAGCTTTGAACAACTGGGCCCTGTTTTCATTTTTCTGTTTGTTGTAATATAGCTGGGAACCAGAAAGCTCGGGTCACATTTTGGTGCATGTATATAGTGGAGGTGGCTGTGGTGGGGTTAGGGACGGATGTGCTTGCAGCAGGAAGGAGGAAGGTAATCCGAGCCTTCTCTGACTTAAAAAAGCCTTCTGATATTTACTGATTGGCGGCCCCCAAATCAATAAAAAGGCTTTGAACAGCCAGAGAAGGCTCGGGTTAGGAGGAAGGTAGCACGCTCTCTTCTGTATGAAGCGCTCAGGTGACCAGTGATCAGCGCAACAGTCTTCGGAGGTCTTGGGTGTGAATTTCGCTGAAGGCAGAATTCAGCTCACGACTGTACGGCGGCCGGCATCGTGATCAGGTGGTCGCGGGTTACATCCCTGCCGGGTCTTGAGATTGGCCATGAAATATTCTCTTCCTTCCGCTGATTCCAGAAGAACAGTTGTCTTTTTTCTGAGAAAAAGAATGCGCACAAGTAGTTGTTTACCGCCTAGAGCACTAAACCTGCCCAGGAGAAAGTGTGGTTAGATGTACTGAACGCGCTCGACATGACCCTTATGGGTTGACTTGGCTGTATTACAAAACCTCAACATAAACAAAGACTTACGTCGCTTCATTGCACAGAACCTTACGTTATCACCTTTCCATTGTCACGATATGAGTAGTAATATTAAAAGGGAGTAAAACACCAAAAATGATCATAACCCAGATAGCAATCTACGTAAATCTACATCGGGCCGTCATCGGCCCGTCAGCTACCCTGACGGGCCGATGACAGCCCGATATAGATTTACGTAGATTGCTGACTGGGAAGCTCTGTTTCTCCACTTTCTTTCATTTTTCAGTTAACCTCCTCTATTTCTCTTTTTTTTCTGTCTCCCTTTCTGTGGGAGACGACGCAAAATGACCCACAAGGATTAATCCTTGTCATGCTGAATAAATTAAGATGCCACAGCCACTTCTAATTTTCAGCCAATCAGATTACTTGATCCAGATTGTTGATATAAATTCACATACTTAATGGCAAACAGTGCAGATCCAGATCAGTTGGCTCCTTCAGAAACCAATTGATCTGGATCTACCCTGTTTGCAAAGGCATGGTATATCCGGGTTCAGCAGGACTAGGGTTAAGTGTCTTTAAACAACAATATAACCCGTATATAGCATATTTGTTGATGGCTTTAATATGTTGAGAGCAACTTCATTTACTTTGGAACGGAAGTACTTGATGTTGGGTGGTTAATTGGTTATGTAATTAGCTTGGTTAGGAAGTACATATTAACTTCGCTATGTTGGATCGGAAGCACTTTATAGTGGGTCGTTTATACAAAGTATCTCTGCATCACATGTTTACAAAAATGCTCCAAGACCTGGTTCAGCCACTGCAACCTGTTTTTTTTTTTTTTTTTTTTTTTTTTTTTTTCAAATAACAAGTAGTTAATTATATATAAGCCAGGGTACAGCTTTTCCTACAATATTACATGTACGCCCAGGGAAGACAGATCAGCCTGCGCTTTTGCGCAATCTGATTAGACTCTTTGCAGAGCACTCTGTGGATAGCCAATGACCTAAAGCGACTTCAGGCAGACAGTGAAGACTTAGCTAAGTCTTCGCTGGGCGACCATGCATTTTTGTCAGGGATGCTTCTGCCCGGCTCATGATTATAGCAGTCAAATTCCGTTCTGCCTAAAAGTGGTCTTATTTGCGGGGTGGTCTTAATATTGAATATAGAACATAGCTCCAAATAAAGTTCTTTTTTTTCAACCAAAGAGTACTGATATTTTTCTTATTTCTCCGAAAAAATATGTTGTGGGTACTCATTAGAAGCGCCTTGGTGAGGCGCTTCAAATGAGTACCCACAACATATTTTGTGGAAGAAAAATAAGAAAAATATTATGCGGATACCCCCTTTTATCTGGAGCTATGTAAAATACCAAGAACAACCCATTTGGAACTGACAAAAGCTTGTCTTAATAGCGGAGTGGTCTTACTTTTGAATTGTCTTAATAGCGGAGTGGTCTTACTTTCGAATAGTCTTATTAGTAGAGTGGCCTTACTTTTGAATAGTCTTAATAGTAGAGTGGTCTAACTTTCGAATGGTCTTAATAGCAGAGTGGTCTTACTATCGAGTGGTCTTAATAGCGGAATGGTCTTACTTCCGAATGGTCTTAATAGCGAAGTGATCTTAATTTAGCATTGTCTCAATAGCGGAGTGGTCTTACTGTCGAATGGTCTTAATAGTAGAATAAGTTTCGAATGGTCTTAATATTTGAGTGGTGTTAGTTTCGAATGGTCTTAATAGCGGAGTGGTCTTAATGTAGAATGTCTGATAGCAGAGTGGTCTTTATTTTGAATGGTCTTATAGTGGAGTGGACTTACTTTTGAATGGTCTTACTAGCGGAGTGGTCTTACTTTCGAATGGTCTTAATAGCTGAGTGGTCTTCCTTTCAAATGGTCTTAACAGCGGAGTGGTCTTACTTTTGAATGGTCTTAATACTGGTGTGGTATTACTTTCAGTCTTAACAGTGAAATTTTACTTATTCGTTTCAGATATTTGTGTTTTCTTTGAATCCTAAGAATGAAGACTGGAGATTTTACAACTGGGACAAAGTCACCACTGTCGTCATGGTGGGATATGTGGACATGAAACTTGTCTGCCTGGCACATAAATATGGAGCACGTGCAGTTACAATAGGTGAGCGAACGAATTTCATTAGATGAATGAATTTCATTTTTTTTTGTGGATTTTTATCGGTGTGAAAATGTCAAGGAATTATTCACCAATTGAATAAGAAGGGTTTTATGTTCATTTTGTGAGTTAATTGAATAAGAAGGGTTTTATGTTAAATTTGTATTTTAATTGCATAAGAAGGGTTTTATGTTAAATTTGTGAGTTAATTGAATGAGAAGGGTTTTATGTTAAATTTGTAATTAACCGTCATTTACACGTCTGTAAAATCGTCAAAAATAAAATTCATTTCATATATTCCAGTTCTGTAATGTTTAGATAAAAAAAAGTGGATTGAATAGATTATATTAGATTGCTTTGCAAATAAAAAAAATCGTTCCAAAATTCCTACTCTGTAGAATTTTTTAAAGATAAATGCCGTTTTGAATTTGCTCCCGACCAAACAATTAGCACTGAACTAGTTGACATCACGAAAACATGCCTATATAATTTTGACGTCCTTAAACCCCACTTTTATATAGTAAAACTGGGGTTTACAGGGGTATACATTATTTTTCTTATTTCTGCTCAAAAACATAGATTGTGGGTACTCGTTAGAACCGCCTCGGTGAGGCGGTTCTAACGAGTACCCACAATCTATGTTTTGAGCAGAAATATGACAAATATCAAAGTTTTTTATATGAAAATTTTCAGTTTTTGGAGGTGAAATGTTCTATATATTTGAATAGGCGTGTTTTCGTAATGGTTGAATTGCTTCTGGCATGTTTCTATGCCACTGACTATATCATGTTATCACCTAGTGACATGGGATGTTAAATATAAAAACATTAAACAGTCCTCTTTCAATGTTTATTGTAAAGGCAATTATCACCAAAAACTACTGCTAAAATGATCCTAATAAACACATTATATCTCCAAATAGGCGTTGAAATTATATTCTTGGTATGTCGTATGTTGTTGGGATTTTGTTTTATCTTTTCTTTTTTTTTTGCAGGAAGCGTAGGTACAAGCATTCTAACCAATGCCACAGCGAAAACTGCTTGGATCAAACAACAACTTCAGATAGTCAAAGACAATTTCTTAGATGGCGTAAACTTTGACTATGAGGAGGCCATCTTGCAAAGTCAGCCAGAACTTAGAGACGGGTACACAAATTTAGTCGTGGAAACCAGGATTGCTTTTAAGAATTACAATCCTTCACTAATGGTTAAGTTACTTATACAGCTACACTACTTCTGTCCACCGTTTCTTTATTTCTTTCTTTCTCAACCCATTTATGCCTAGCGTCCCATAAAAGGGACATTGGCAAACAGTGTTGACCCAGTTCAGACGCCGCAGAAATCAGGGTCAACACTGTTTGACAATAATAAAAATAATAACCAGGTGCCCCTTATATAGGAAATGGACCTGTCCAAAGAGTTAAGGTACATGTAGGAGAGTCCACTCGCACAAATGGGTTAAAATGTTTATGACAAACGTTAATGCATACAGTAAAACCTCAGTGACTCGAACACCGATGGTTCCCAGCGGCCACAGATGGTTCCCAGCGTCTTGACGTTGTTTCAACGTTGTGTGTCTGCTGGGGTTCGTTTACCGTGGTTGATTCGAACTCGGATTTGAGTCCCTCAGAAATTCTTCCGATCGCTCATGAAAACAAATATTTAGGGACATTTTAGTGAATTTTTCTCATTTAATCCTGAAAATGTATGTTGTGTGTACTCATTAGAAACGCCTCTTTGAGGCGATTGTAATGAGTACATGGAACATACCATTATTCTATAGAAGATCGAAAAGACGTGGCTAAACTTTCGACTGTTGCCCCCTGACCTGACTGAAGCTGCCATTAACCCATTTCTGCCTGAATAGTTTCAATAAACTCTCCAATCATTAGCTTTGGAAGGGTCCATTTTATAGTCAGAAGGGTGTTATACAGAAATCGTGATAGTTGCTTTTATTATTGGAATTTCTGTATGTTATTGCAAACAGTGTAGACCCTGATCAGACGCCGCCGCCGCGTTAAGCGGCGTCTGATCTGGGTCCACACTGTTTGCCAATGTCCCTTTTATAGGACGCTAGGCATAAATGGGTTAACATATATGGCTCGAACTACCCAATTCTAGAACAAATTTCCATGGTCCCAAAGATGCTCGAGCCATTCTAGTTCAACTGTATCCAAGTATTCGGTGTAGGCCAAAGCTAGAGTTTCTGTCATTTGACAGTACTGCAAAATAAACGTTACCGTATATACCTTATTTTATCCTTCTGTCCTTTCGCAATCACTCGGAAAGACGCTTTTTGCTTGGCTTATTATTTTGAATGAAAATGTTTTGTTCTGATTGATCATATCTTAACAGAAACCAGGTTTTATTAACCCTTAAAGCGCCAAGAAAAACTGCATCTGAAAATGTCATCTGTTTATGTTGTCTGCTGTATATTCTTGCAGACTTTTCAAACCTATTTTTGCATACAGGCAAACAGTGTGGATCCCGATCAGACTGCTCCTAAAGGAGCAGTCTGATCTGGGTCCACACTGTTAGCAAAAATGACTTTTAAAATCACAAGCAGATGACAAAGCAGACGACAATAGTTGTGACTGACGCTTTTAGGGTTAAGTCTTCATATATAGCTTATGCACAGAGTATACAGGTAGAGGAGTTCAATAGGCACAAAGGGTTAATCCTGCAAAAGCAATTTCTATGCTTAGCTCAAGAAAACAAAAAACACGAGCCAAACGTGCATCCAGCGTTTGTAATGAACAGTGCTACTAGTTTAGAATTATCGACACATAAATATTGGATCTAACTTTCATTGCCGCGTGGCTGCCGTAAAAGGTCTCCCGTACTTCACAATAATGCAGATTATACTTCATTTCTTCTGGGATCATTAAGCCTGTTCTCGTTACACCACAACCTCTTATAACACTATTGTTGGGGTCCATAGCATAAACCGTGTTAGTTAAACAACCGTGTTATATCCAAACAAAAATGTATAGATTGTATTGAAAAATGACCATTTATGGTCGTTTTTCAATATAATCTATCCATTTTTGGGATCCATCTTTGAATCGTGTTATATTCAAAACCGTGTTATAACGAACCGTGTTATAAAGAGGTTGTAGTGAACTTTGAAAATTGAAGATCGCTATAGTTGGTGCTAGGGTGCATGTACAGCCTCGCAAACTAAATAGCTGTATATGAAAAGACTTAATAAAACCGAGTCTCCTATTTCAGTCTTGTGCGTTCTTTGTTTTTAAAGGCAATCTTGTAGTATATATATATTCGGAGTGGCTATTTGCAGTCGACTGCAAATAGCCAAAATACGTTAAAATGGCTATTTGCAGTTGACTGCAAATAGCCAATAAACGTTGAAATGACTATTTGCAGTCGACTGCAGATAGCCAAAAAACGTAAAACTGGCTATTTGCAGTCACCTCAAATCTTTGCAATTGATACATGCAGTCAGCTCCAAATAATGTCTAAGAATGGTCAAATAATGATGTGTTTAAATGTATTTTCATTTATTTTTGAGCATGTTAAGCATGTAAGTGGTATGTAAACCATACATTTAGAGTGTTACTGATTTCACAACATAAAGTAGAAAACGCATTACTGTTCTCCTTCCAAGATTGATTTTCTGTTTATTTGGTGTTATTTTACGGGTAAAATGGGAGGAAAAGAGATGAAAATAATACGATACACATAACTCGAACATTCGCAAAGTCCACTATGAGCTATGCAAATTATATGCAATGGCATTATTAACATTGTGGCAAAATATACATGCATACATACGTATATAACAATCATAAGCTAAACTTTGCGCGCCGGAGAAACCACCCATTATCATATTGCATGGTTACTGTCGGGTTTGGAGCAAATATATGTTGAGTTTGGTATAGTATACAGTTCCAATGATTCATACATGTAAAGTGTACGATTGAATGAGAAAAGGCCTAATTTCATAATGAAACTTTGTCGCAAATGTCCCGGCCGTATCAGTACGAATATATGTACATGTATGAGATGTATAAGACCCTATTTTCAAGCTCTTTGTGATGTGCTGTACATGAAGAACGGCCCTTGCAATGCAAAAAGGAACCCGTTCCAGGTCCGACATAAAACCAATGTGAAAGTACTTGATATCCTTTCCAAAAAGTCTGATGTACATTATAAACACACCTGTCCCAAGCATTTACCGACACGGTTTGTTTGTAAGGACTTTTTCTGTAGTTAACTGCAAATAGTCAAATTAACGATTTTTGGCTATTTGCAGTCGACTGCAAATAGTCATTTTAACGTTTTTTGGCTATTTGCAGTCGACTGCAAATAGCCATTTTAACGTTTTTTGGCTATTTGCAGTCGACTGCAAATAGACTCTTCCATATATATTGGTACTGTTTTGGTGTGGCTAGTGCATAGAAGAGACGACTGTTACTAAAGAGTTTGAAATTTAAACCTAATTGAAAAGCATGAAAAAAATAAATTAAACCTTCATTCGTCTCAGTTAGCATTCTGGGTCCAGTTGTTCAAAGCATCTTTAGCTTAACGAGCTCGTTAGTGGTCAAAATGTTAAATGTTCTAGTAAGTACAATGTCTATTTCACAGGTACTTTTGCTGAAAACATGTGAGTAGCTTTTGCAAGCTACTAACATTTTTTTTTTTCAGCAAAAATACAAGTGTATAATCCATATTTAATGATCAAAGTTTTAACGATACGTTAACTAACGACTTTGTTAGTTTTGAACAACTTGGCCCTGCTTAGTTCTATATCGCACAATTATCGCCCCCCCCCCCCCCCACCCCCCCCCCCCACCCCCCACCCCTCCGCCACACCTCCCAACTACGACAGAAAAGGAAACTGCTGGAGATGATACATATTGCAGCTGATAGAATGATAAGAGGAGCTATAAAATTGTGCAGTATTTCAAAACTCTTCAGTTCTCTGATCTCGGATGGAACTATTTACAAGAAAGACGTACTTAACATAAATTAGTAACACATGTTAGACAAAGTTCGTGTATTGACCCTCCAGATGACCTACAGTGTTCTTTCATATATAGACAAGATTTGAAATAGGCTGTTCATGTACACTTTATTCTCGTTATCTCAAACACTGATAACTCAAACTAGTAATATTATAAACTACCCAGTAAGCATTCTTTATAAATCTATAGCGGGCCGTTATTGGCCCGTCAGGGTAGCTGACGGACCGATAACGGCCCGCTATAGATTTATAAAGAATGCTAGCTGGGAAATGAATGGCAGTATTGATTTAGTTTGTTACAAGTTCTTTAAATCTAAACTTCTTTTATTTCAAACAACTGTTATCTCAAACCAAAAGTTTACGCTCAACGATAATTTTGGAAATAAGTATCAAAGCAAAAAAGCGGTATGAAAATCCATTCTATAAGAAGTCGGTGTTCCTTCTCCTGAAAACTTATTAGGGACATATCCTCCACACTTCTGCTTATCTCCACACACGAAAAAAGCGTAAGGCTTACGTGACGTCGTGCAGTCATTCAAAAAACAAAATGAATTCCTACTCGGTTGAAAATATCATTTTAAAAATAGTTTGAATTTTCTGACTGCCGCCAAGATAGTTTGACCAAATAGATGAAATCCAAAATATTATTTTCTATTTTGTTTGTAGGTGGTAAAGATATTGAGAACCAAATACTTTTTGCACAAGAGGATGAAATGCCTGTCAAAAAAGCGGTGAATTAGACTTTAAGGTGCATGACGCTCAGGGGAGCTCAGGGGCGGATCAAGGATGATTTCTGATGGGGATGGTGGTTCAGTTTTATCAAATTACCGTACTTGCACTGCGTATTAAGACAGACAGGCTTGAGCAAACAGTGTAGACCCAGATCAGACGCCACAGAACGTGGCGTCTGATCATGGTCTACATTGTTTGCCACTCATTCAGCAATTTTGCACACATTCACCTGTGATAAAATAGATTAGTTGAAGAGAAATATAAGGTGAAGAGTAAGGTGTATGAATATTTAGAGTAAATACGATATTCTAAACATCAATTTTATTCAAAAGTTCCCATGAAAATGATTTTCTGAGTCAAAGGAGTGTGTGCGTGTGTGTGTTTGGATCGAGGGTCCGATTGAGCCCTCCGAACCCCTTTGAATCCGCCTCTGACGTTGTTCACTTCATGCTGTTATAGGTCAGTGTAGACGTTGCTTGGTCACCGGACTGTATTGACCTGCGTTGCTATGGCTACCTAGGGTTATCCAGAAGCTCCGACTTCCTGTTTGTGATGGCATATGCTGAACAAAGTCAGATCTTCGGGAAATGTATTGCTGGTGCTGACAGTGACTATGTTAAGACATCCAATGGTTAGTTTTGGTGGTAACTATCTTTCTTTTTGTGCCAACACTTAGCGACGTAAAGCGTCCGGGTGGCCGAGTGGAAATGCTCCCAATTTCGGATCACGAGATCCAGGGATCGAATCCCGCTGGAGGCGGTAACCAGCTCATGACTGTACGGCGTTTTTTTTTTTTTTTTTTGTGTTGAGGTTTTACGGCCCAGTCAACCCAATGGGGTCATGTCGAGCGCGGTCAGTTTACCTAACCACACGTTTACTGGGCAGGCTTAGTCCTCTAAGCGGTTAACCAGTATTGTGCACATTCTTTCGCCAGAAACTGACAACTGCACTTTTTGAATCAGCGGGAGGGAGAGAATGACCGTAGAAAATATTTCATGATCAATCTCCACGAAAGAATGTTGCCGACATCGGCGGGGGTTGAACCCGCGACCTCCTGGTCTCCAGTCGGACGGCGCATCCAAATGAGCCACCGAGGCCGGCCGACTGTACGGCGTTTACTGGCACGGAACCTTTCATTAACATCCTTCAATTAACATCCGTCATAATGTCGAAAGAGACGTAAAACACCAAATCACCATCGTTACACTCTACGTCATAATCATGTGATTTCGACAGTAACAACATTTTCAGAATCTTGCTGAATTATTGAAAGGGTCTGATAGGCTGTTGAGAGAATCTAGTTACATCATTTAATCTAGGGGCACACAACCTGAGCAACATCTACAGGTCTTTATTTACCACTCGTAACCATTCTAGTGGTAAGCAGCTAGTCTCGTGACAATAAGAGGACAAGGTTACAGTCTGATGGTAGTTCTCGATGAGAACCGAAACTGTCACAGAAAGTGAAAATTCTTCTTTGGATATGATATAAAGAATGCCGAGTTTGAGTTAAGGTGAAATTCTTTCCTGATAAACCTATTCAATGAACAGGCTTTGGCATTTCTTTCTAATTGTCTCCAAAGCAAAATATTTTAACCCTTAAAGCGCCAAGAAAAACTGCACCTGAAAATGTTGTCTGTTTATGTCGTCTGCTGAATATTCTTGCAGACTTTTCAAACCGATTTTTGCATACAGGCAAACAGTGTGGACCCTGATCAGACTCCTCCAGTCTGATCTGGGTCCACACTGTTTGCAAAAATGACTTTTAAAATCACAAGCAGACGATGGCAGACGACTATTGTTGTGATTGGCAGTTTAAGGGTTAAAATCCTGTCAGCTGAAATCTTTACCCAGTATGTAAAGCCTCAAGCAGGTAGACCAACGTGGGAAAACAGTTATAAACAAAACTGTACATAATTGCACTCAGCCTCGCGCCATGCTCGTGAGCGCCTTATGGTAGCCGACCGAAGGTACTGGATGATTAAGAAAAGGAAGCTGCCCAACGGGCCGACCTACAAGATAAAGGCTACCATCGATTCTTCCTTATATATTAAATGCATTTCTACCAATGTTATAATATAAGCCCATAGATTGTTTCAGTTTCAAGGGTTCTTGCATGACTACAGCCCCGCTGAAAAGTCCCAAACCGGAAAGGTGTGGTAGGCTGTATTAGAGGTAAGAGGCTTCCGAGTCTTTGAAATGACTGACCCGGTAATGACCTGCGTAAACGCAATATGTTCTCCAGATTATCTAATCTCATTTTCAAAACAAACACTCAGGACCAAAAACTGCCCATATCTACTGCAGTACTGCCTGAAATATATGTTTTGACAAATTCTGGCATCAAAACATGTTAAAAGATCACAGAAAGAGGCTAAAATTCTGTAACTCTTCATTATGAAACTACAGTCGAACCTCAATGGCTCGAACATCTTTGGGACCATGGAAATTCGTTCGAGACATGGGTAGTTCGAGCCACTGAGGGTTAATCATGGCACCAGTTCAGGAAGCAAATAGCGATAATTTAGGGAAATCTTTTCGATTTTCTACACAGTGATTGTATGTTGAGTGTGCTCATTAGAATCGCCTCGAAGAAGAGATTCCAATGAGTAACCACAACATACAATTTCACGATAAAATAAGAAAATTTCCTTACATATTTGTTTTCTTGAGCTATCAGAAGAATTTCGTAGGGACTCAAAAACGAGTTCGAATTAGCCATGGTAAACGAGCCATCGGGGTTCGAGCCATCGCGGTTCGACTGTACTTTTTTCTTGAACCATAACCGGTGTACTGTGAGATTTGGTAGTCTTTAGCCTTAATCTTACCTCTGTGGACTCTGTAAACAAAATGTATGACTCGCGGACCACCCTAAAATTGAAATGCAGAGACCCTGATCGGACTGTGCATTTGCACAGTCCGATCAGGGGCCACGCGTTTCGTACTTGCGGTACGTTCAGTTTGGCAATTCCTGGTATTCTCTGGTGTTTTACAGGTTTACAACGGTACCTAGACATCGGTGTACCAGCAGACCGGTTGGTTCTCGGTTTACCGTGGATTGGAGTAGATTACCCCTGCCTAGCTTTGTCAAAGGTATGGTCCTGACCAGCTTATGATAGACATCTGAAGGAAACTTGTTGCAGCAACCTTTGTCTTTTTAGGCCGCGTCTGTACCACTGTCGAGACTTCTTTGACGTCAGACATCAGCTATAGACTCTTATATGCCTGTTCTATTTTACAGATAAGACTTCTATGACGTCACGCATTATAGGAATGAGTTTCATTTTTTTGGTGACTTTAATTGATATGTTAATGCCGACGAATCATTTATTAACTGAATAAGTACATGTACAATACAGGAAATTTCAAGCTTTCTTTCAGAAAACTTAAGTAAAATGTCTATAAGGTCTGTCAGTAAGGACGAACGGGCTCACGTCACAGCCGCAATTATTTTATCTCCACGGAAGTACCTTCGTTGGTTTATATAGTTGTAGATTAATCATTTATCAATTGAAAAAAAAAAATAAAAATTGCCAAGATATTTAAAAGCAATTTCTTATGGTAAGAGGGATAAAGCTGGCCTTATGCTCATTATTAGGATTTAGTGAATCTAAACATATTCTTTTAAACATTCCAGCTAAAATTTAGTTACTGTAGGCGAAGAAAGCCAAGGTTATCACCGCTGTCGCATGAGACAAAATGGCGGATTTAACCCTTAAAGCGCCAAGAAAAACTGCATCTGAAAATGTCTGTTTATGTCGTCTGCTGAATATTCTTGCAAACTTTTCAAACCTATTTTTGCATACCGGCAAACAGTGTGGACTGTTTGCAAAAACGACTTAAAATCAAAGCAGATGACAAAGCAGACGACAATTGTTGTGACTGGCGCTTTAAGGTTAATAGCTTTTTACGGTTTATGTTTCCTGAAGTTCCATGCCGGTCGTCCCTAAACATGAAAGTTTAAGTTTTCTTTCAAGAAACATAAGTAAATTGTCTGTAAGTGTTGCCTGTAAATACGGCTTAAGTTTGTTTTTTTAGCTCACCTACCACATAGTGACAAGGTGAGCTTTTGTGATCACATTTTGTCCGTCGTCCATCGTGCGCCCGTGCGTCCGTCCATGCGTCCGTAAACAATTTCTTCAAACGACATCTCCTCATAAAACAACTGATTGGATTTAGACCAAACTTCACAGGAATGATCTTTGGTTGGTCTTCTTTCAAAGTTGTGCAACTAGTCTCGGTCCATTGCACATCTAGGTCACAGGAGCTAAAATAGATTTTTAAACTGAAAAATTTTAAAATCTTCTTGTCTGAAATCAGAAGGCCCAGATCTTTAATATTTGGTATGTAGTTTCAACTAGTTGATCTCTACCAAAGTTGTTCAACTTCTAGCCCTGGGGTCAAAAATGGCTCCGCGCCGGGGGTCAGTTGTTTTACATAGACCCTTATAGGGAAATAACTTTAAAAATCTTCTTGTCTAAAAGCTGAAGGCCTTTGATATTTGATGCATAGCTTCACCTACTGGACCTCTAAGATTGTTCAAGTTATTGCCCTTGAGCCAAAAATGGCCCCGCCCAGGGGCAGACATGTTTTACATAGACTTAATAGAGAAAACTTTCAAAATTCTTCCTATCTGAAACCAGAAGGCCCGGGCCTTTGATATTTGGTACATAGCTTTACCTAGTAGACCTCTGCCAAGATTGTTCAAATTATAGCCCTTGGGCCAAAAATGGCTCGCCCCAGGGCTGACATGTTTTCCATAGACTTATATAGGAAAAAAAACACTTAAAAATCTTCGTGTATGAAAGTGCAAGGCCTAGGTCTTTGATATTTGGTATGTAACATTGCCTAGAGGTCCTCTGACAAGAGTGTTCAAATTATGCCTCTGGGGTGAAAAGAGGTCTCTTGTTTTACATAGAGCAAAACGCCATTGGCAATGATTAGTCCTAGGACTATCAAACTAATAGGAAGGATGGACCTGATGAGTAGATGACCTTTAAGTCAAAGGTTAAGGTCACCGTTTCCTTTAGTACCAAAAAGCTTACAATTCCACAATGCTTATGATTAGGACCCTCAAACAGTAGAGATGTTGGTCCTCACCAGTAGATGATCCTGAGGGCAGAGGTCAAGATCACCAGGACCTTTAGTTCTAAAAAGCTTGATAACTTGGCAATGCTTGGAGCTAGGACCCTCAATCTTAGAGGAGATGTTGGTCCTCACCGGTAGATGACACCAAGGGCAAAGGTTATGATCAAGGTCACTATGACCTTTAGTACTAAAAAACCTAATAATTCGGCAGTGCTTGAAGCTAGAACCCTTGAACTTAGATAGGGATGTTGGTCTTGACCAGTAGATGACTCTAATTGCAAAGGTCAAGGTCACAGTGACCGCTGGTACAAAACAAGCTTATAACTCGGACATGCTTGGGGCTAGGACCCTCAAACATAGTAGGGATGTTTCTTATGACCAGAAGATGACACTGAGGGCAATGGTCAAGGTCACCATGGCCTTTAGAACCGCATCTCTGTTAGCAATGTTATGTAAACATGATTCAGGTGAGCGATATAGGGCCATCATGGCCCTCTTGTTTAATAGAATGAGCGTTTAGTTTTTAGGAAATTGAGTGTTTATTTTTAGAGCAATGAGTATTTATTTTTAGGACGCCTAATTACACCCCATTATTTTGTCCCCATGTCTGTACATCTGAACATTCCTGATTTCCCCTGTGTGTCTATCAACTTTATGATTTTCCGAAATACGATTTTGGTATGCTGACCCCAGACTCATTAGGACATTGAATGTTTATTTTTTAGGACAATAAATGTTTATTTTAAGGAGAATGAATGCAGCATCAAAGAAGTACCATTCCGTGGAGTAAACTGCAGTGATGCAGCTGGAAGAGGCATGGACTACTCCAACATCATAAAATTACTCAAGAATTCCACAACCGGTCATTTATGGGATGATGCTAGTCTGTCTCCATTTTTCAACTACAAAGTAAGCATTTAAATTTATGAAAACACGCCTATTTATATATATTGAAATTTGACAGCCAAAAAAACGAAATTTTTCAGATAAAAAGTTCTTATATTTTTCATATTCCTGCTCAAAACATAGGTTGTGGGTACTCACAATCTATGTTTTTAGCAAACTGAGAAAAATAATGTATACCCCTGTAAACCCCAGTTTTACTATAAAAAATTGGAGTTTAAGGAGATCAAAATTATATTGGCGTGTTTTCGTTTTGGCGATGGTCAGAAAACGTACCTTTTAATGCAGACAATTTGCATGAAGTATCAACGCCTATAGTTGGGAAAAATAAGAATATCATCGATTTGTTGTCTGCTGAACTAGCCCAGAAAGTGTAAAGATTAAAATATGAATATACATTGGAAATACAGTGTTTACATTAAGAGTTGGAAAAATCAACCCTGAACAAACAGTGTAGACCCAGATCAGACGTCATTCTCTGACCATTGTCTACACTGTTTACCACTTATCTAACAGCTTTAAACACATCAACACGGAGTAAAATAGATTTAGTCAATTTTAGTTAAAAGTATAGCCAGCAGTTAATATAGGAATGTATTTCATTTTTGTGGATTTTATCGATATGTAATTGCTAGCGAATCACTCACAAATTTAACATTAAGTACAGTGAACCCTCGTTATAACGACAGCATTTTATTCCCAAAGATGATGCCATTTAATTGAAATTGCTTTGTAAAGAATCCTAAATGGACAGAATGATATGTAAGAAAGACCTGGTTTTATTCTTATTTCCTCAAAGAACATGAGAATGTAAATATTTATATTTTAGGACACAATGAGTGGATTTCTTCATCAGGTTTGGTATGATGACCCGCAGAGTTTGAAACTAAAATGTCAGAAAGCAGTCAACCTTGATCTTCGTGGAGTGGGAGTATGGCAGGCCGAGTGTCTAGACTATTTCAGCACTGCACCAGATGAAATAATGGCGGTTAAACAAATGTGGGATGCTTTTCCTTCATATAAAAACCTTTCTCACCTTTAACCTTTCATATCCACAGACAACATATTATTAAATCATATCAAATCATATGAAGCATTAATCCTTAAAGCGCCACTCAAACTTTGTAACAGACAACATTCTAAAATTTTTAGTTTATTTTTCAGAGAAAACAAGTCTCGATATTTCATGTGAATCGTCTGCTTGGCAGACAATTCACATGAAATGTCAATACTTTTTCTCTCTGAAAAGTAAAAAATAAATCAAAATTGTCGTCTGCTTTAGTTGCGATTGGCACTTTAAGGGTTAAAGTGCCAGTCTAAACTGCAGTAGTTGAGACTTTTGTGTTTTATTTGTTTTCCATAGAAAATGTCTTGACGTTTCATTGGAATCATCACAGGAAATGGCAAGACTTATTTACTTTGAAACATTAAAAACAAAACAAAACAGAATGTCGTCTGATACAAACTGTGATTGGTACCTTAAGAGTTAACCCTTGTCCTGCTGAACCCGGATATACCATATCTGCAAACAGTAAAGATCCAGATCAGTTGGCTTTTGAAGAAGCAAACTGATCTAGATCTACACTGTTTGCTATTAAGTGTGTGAATTTTAATCAACATTCTGAATCAAGTAATCTGATTGGCGGAAATTTAGAAGTGGGAGTGGCATCTTTATTTATTCAGGACAATGGTTGAGAGACACTGGTACACTCTCAATGGAGTTAACTGTTATAGTTTTTTACCTTCTCTCTGAAAAGAGGTCTATTGTAAAAGGAAATAGTTAGCTCCCCTTGAGAGCGAATTCTTTCTTTTTATGGTAGACCAGTTTTCAGAAGATTGGTGTTCAGGAAAGTAAACAGGATATCACAAAAGTTGTTTTTCAGTCTTGTAACAAATGGCGGAAAACCTACCAAGTGGTTGTTGAACAAATGTGAAGTGGGTTTGCTTCCTTTAACCTTTACTATTCTCTTGGCGTATTCAGCAGACGACACATTAATGATATTTTCATTGTTTTCCCCCAGAAAACAGGATTTGACATTTCATATAAATTGTCTCAGACAATTTGCATAAAATGTCAAATCCTTTTTTCTGGGAAAATTAAGAAATGCATTACAGTATGTCGTAAGCTGAAGTTTTTTACCCAGATTGCTAAGCATTAAGAAGCCTTTAAGTGTTTAACTTGCTTAATTTAATAAGCCTCAATATAAAAAATATTTTTCTTGACGTCCTAGAAGTCTCATAAAAATGCTGCAGCATCACATTATGAAAACACGCCTATTCAAATATATAGAAAAAATCACCTCCAAAAACTGAAAATTTTCAGATAAAAAACTCTGGTATTTTTCATATTTCTGCTCAAAATATAGATTGTAGGTACTCGTTAGAACTGCCTTGGCGAGGTGGTTCTAACGAGTACCCACAATCTATGTTTTTAAGCAAAAATAAGAAAAATAATGTATACCCCTGTAAACCTCAGTTTTACTATATAAAAGTGGGTACGTTAAAGGGGGTCAAAATTACAAAGGCATGTTTTCGTGATGAAGTCTTAGCAAAGCTAACAATCAATTTTTAACCAAATAACTAACGATTCATTTTGCATTAGGCTAAGTGGGATCATATTAGAAAAGTTCTATATGTGGCTCCAAATGTCTGATGGCCCTAAATGTCTGACATTTTTTCCCCTCACTGAATAACATTTAAAATGTTTGTTAATAATGGAAAAGGCGGGCAAATTTGGAAAAAAATCACTTTCGGACATTTAGGAACCCTGCCCCCCACCCCCACCCCACAACAACCATGTGGACCTAAATGTCCGACAGAATTTGAACCATGTGGACCTAAATGTCTGCGGACCTAAATGTCCGACAGAATTTGTTTCTGCATTATTTGGAAAGAAAATGGTGCGAAATGACAGATAATATTTAATATTCGAATTAGTAAGACTGTTGGCAAAAAAAAAACAAAAAAAAAAAAAACACCACAGAAGTGGGTAAAGCGGATAAAATCATTATTATTTACCATTTTCAGTAATGTTTCGTGAATATGCACTCATACAGACAACATTTGCAGAGTTTTGATGTATGATTGGCAATTAATGTGTTAGCTCAGTCCCTCAGTACTCTGAAGACATCAGCTTGATCAAATCTGTTCAAGCATGTTCACATGACATAAGTCTTTTTGTTTGCGTCTCCCAGGAGTGTTAACAATGTAATTTACATCACTAATCTTTTTATCTACAGTGTAAGGGCTGTAATATCTGGTGTGCAGTGGTTTGCCAGGAATCTAGTTCGTCTGTCATTACTGACAATGACCAATCCTAATCAACTGTGTGATGTGTTATTATTTGTGTGTTCTAAGATGGCTGATGAAACCAATCTTAGCTCTAAACTGCCTGTTGCAGATAGAACAAGAGAGGTCTGAGGAAGAAAGCTCTGTTGGTGATGCCTTAGCTCTGGCTTTCCACTGTGCATGTTTCTGCCCGCTTCGCTGATTCTTTTTGCTTCGTATTCACCAGCTCCCCTTTTTATGAGGCTTCGCCGCTTTGTACGATCCTGTGCAATCTGTTCCCATGACTCTGTTGGTATGTTGAAGTCTTTAAGAGAGGCTTTGAGGGTGTTCTTGTATCGCTTCTTCTGACCACCATGGGAGCGTTTTCCTACTTGAAGTTCTCCAGAGGGGATTTTCTTTGGCAAACGTTCATCAGGCATTCTGGTAACATGGCCTGTTTATCTTAACTGTGCCATTTTCAGAAGAGTATGTACACTCTGCAGCCCTGCCCTTTTCAGTACTTCTGTGTCTTAGAAGTTTTCTAAGACAGCTTGTATGGAAGTGGTTCAGTCTTTTGGCATGCCATTGGTAAACTGTCCAAGTTTCGCATGCGTATAATAGTATTGGCAGCACTACCGATCTATATACTTTCAGCTTTGTGTCAAGTCTGATTCCACTTCAGTTCCAAATACTTCCACGTAGCCAGCCAAATGCTGCACTAGCTTTGGCAATTCTAGCATTGACATCATCATCAATGTGCACAACTCTAGACAATGTGCTTCTAAGGTAGGTGAACTTGTCTACCACTTGCTGTCGTTGACCTTTCACTGTGATGGTAGGCTCCTTGTAAGGCTTTCCAGGTGCTGGCTGATATACTACCTCAGTCTTTTTGATGCTGATTGTGAGATCATAGCTGTCACATGAATCAGATACTTGATCCACACCTTTTTGCATTTTCTCTTCTGTTGGAGCACCCTTTGCCATGTCATCAGCAAAGAGGAACTCGTCTAGCACCTCTGTCTGCACCTTAGATTTAGCTTGCAACCTTCTTAGGTTGAAAAGTTTCCCATCAAAGCGATACCTAATAGGTATACCATTTTCACCATCCTGGAAAGCATCTGTAAGCATGGCAGAAAACATCATGCTGAACAGTGTTGAAGCTAGTACACAGCCTTGCTTAATTCCATTTGTCACCAGAAATAGATCAGAAAACTCGCCATTATTTTGGACACTTGCAAGCATACCATCATGGAACTGCCGCACCATTGCTATGAATTTGGCAGGACAGCCAAACTTTGGTAAGGTCGACAAAGGTCATGTAGAGGTCCACATTCTGTTCCTGGCATTTTTCTTGAAGCTGTCATGCTGTAAAGATCATGTCTATTGTTTCTCTGTTTTCCTGAATCCACACTGGTTTTCTGGTAGAAGCCCTGACTGTTCAAGGTGTTCATTCAATCGGTTCAGTAGGACCCTAGCAAGGATCTTCCCAGCAATTGACAATAAAGAGATGCCTCGATGATTGTCACAGACTTGAGGATTCCCTTTCCTTTTGAATAGGTGGATAATTGTTGCATCCTTGAATTCTTGAGGAATGGCTTCTTTTCTCCACATAATGTGAAATAACTGTCAGTTTCTCTGCAACTGGAGGACCTCCTGCTTTGTAGATCTCTGCAGGTATTGCATCTGATCCTGGAGCCTTGCAGATGACAGGAGTTTTATTGCTTTCACTGTTTCAGAGACGGTTGGGAGCTCATCAAGCAGCGGTTTACATTCCACCTGTGGTAGTCTGTTGATAGCTTCATCATTGATAGATGATGGCCGATTAAGGACACCATCAAAGTGTTCAGCCCATCTTTTGAAGATAGCTTCTGTGTCAGTCAGAAGACTAGTTCCATCTGCACTAAGGAGTGGGGTGGTTCCTGAGCTCTGGGGATCATATACTGTCTTGAGTGCATCAAAGAACTTTTTCATGTCCTTTCTGTCTGCAAAGGACAATGTAATTTTGTGTTTTTGTTTGCGTCTCCCAGGAATGTTAACAATGTAATTTACATCACTTATCTTTTTATCTACAGTGTAAGGGCCGTAATATCTGGCTTGCAGTGGTTTGCCAGGAATAGGCAAAAGAGCAAGTACCCTGTCTCCAGGCATGAATTTTCTTTCTTTTGCATTTTCATCATACCAACATTTGATTTTCCTTTGTGCTGACTATTGGTCCGAGAAGACTCTCAAGCTTTTGACAGTCGGTCTTTAAAATCTGATACATACTGAAGTAAGTTCAAAGACCTTTTGGCATTTGAAAGAAATTTTTCTTTCAAAAGTTTCAAAGGTCCACGCACAATGTGGCCATCATGAAAACATGCCTATAAAATTTTGACCCCCTTAAACCCCACTTTTATATAGTAAAACTCAAACATAAATTGTGGGTACTCGTTAGAACTGCCTCGATGAGGCGGTTCTAACGAGTACCCACAATCTATGTTTTGGGCAGAAGTATGAAAAATATTAGCATTTTTTATCTGAAAATTTTCATTTTTTGGTGGTAAAAATTTCAGTATATTTGAATAGGCATGTTTTCGTAATGCCAAATACCAGCTCAAATGAGTTGAAACCAAGAGATTCCTGAACAAATTCTCTCACACCGAACAACAGCAAATGAATGCCTTCACCCCAAGCAGTATGATCTGATCATGTTTTTCAGTGTTTGATGAAATCTTTCATGGGTGCTTTGACTTTCAGGATGGTAAGGTGATGATTTATATTCTGTAATCCCCAACTCATGCATGACCTGCTGAAAAATTTCAGACATGAAATTCGAACCCTGATTCAACTGAACAGACTTTGGGAGGCCTACAAATGAGAATAATTTTACCAAAGCCTTAACAATAATCTTTGTTTTAATATTCCTAAGTGGAATGGCTTCTGAGAAACGCTTAGAAGCACACATTATAGTGAGAAGATACTCATGGCCTGACTTGGTTTTGGGCAAGGGACCAACACTGTCAATAACTACCCTGCTAAAAGGTTCATCAAAAGCAGGTATGGGCTGTATATGAGCTTTTGGTATTTTTTTTGGGGGGGGTTTTCTTACCATCTGACAAGTATGGCAACATTTACAAAACTGAGCAACGTCAGAATTTAGCCCTGGCCAATAAAAATGGTTAAGAATTTTGAGATAGGTCTTATTTATACCTAAATGGCCTGACTTGGGAGTTTCATTAGCCAAGTGTAAAATTTCAGTGCGATAAACCCTTGGACCACTATTTGGTGGTTAACAGTCCACTCATCTTCTGCTGAGACATCAGGAGGACGCCACTTTCTCATTAAAATTCCATTTTTGACATAGAAACAGACTGGGACTTGATCAAGATCTTTGTTATCAAAAGCCCTTACAAGTAAAGGCAAAATTTCAGGATCATTATGCTGTTCCTTATAAAGTTGTGACCTTGACAACAAGTCATGACCTTGACCTTGGTCATTTGATATTAAATGACTGGACTCTGACTTGTCACTTGAGTCTGTCTGCTTCTCAGGCAGGCTGGATGAAAGAGAATTTGTAATCTCATGTTGTTTAAAAGACTGACCAAAATGGTTATCAGTTAAATCAATGTCCCCATTATTCTGTTTTGCTTTCTTTGCCATGGCCCTTGTAACGGCACAAAATGGGTAAAGATCAGGGACTTCCTGCTCAATGGGATCAGGTGGCTGATCAATACAAGGTATGTTAGTCAAAAATGGATTTATCACAGCCTCCTGCCAAAGCATTGCCTAACAGTAAGTGAAAACCTTTAAAAGGTAAAGAAGGTCGAATACCAACAGCCACTAAACCAGTCACCAAGTCTGAGGATAAATAAATGTTATAAAGGGGAACATTAACAAATCCATACTCTATATCTTGAATAAGGACACTTGTCCCAGAAGGTCCTCTCAGAAAAAGGCAGAATATCTGCTAAAATAAGGGATTGAGAAGCTCTGGTATCATCATATCATCATAATCGGATTTTTGATTAACGTGCAGGTACAGGGGCAACATCCACATCAGTGGGCCCCCTTCCAGATAGCTGGCTTGCTGCACGCATGGCAGATCTCACACCAGATCTCCAGGTACGTCTATCATGAGGGTTGATAGCCGAGAGCTTCCACTCTCTGCAATCCCTCTCTGTCAGCTGCTTCCATGTCATTTTGGGCCTCCCAGGACCACGCTTTCCATCAACCTGTATGTCAAAGGCTGTCTTGATTGCACCACTGGAGTGTTCCACATGTCCATACCATCGAAGTCTTCTCTCCTTCAGAATGAGGTCCAGATCCTCAATGCCAAGCCGCACAAGTAGATCATTGGACCTGGTGGTGACAATGTCTTGCGGCCTGACATTGCAGATCTGTCTGATCATTGCCCTGTCATTTCACTGCAGACGCTGGAGGTTCGGCTTTGTCAATGGCCAAGTCTCGCTGGCATGGAGCATTGCGCTCCGCACACAAGAGCTGTACACATGGCCACATGTTTTGAAAGAGAGGTGGCGTGAAGAGAGGACTGGTAGCAGATCCTTGAACTTCTTCCAGGGGGTTTTCACACATGTTGTGGTTGAAAGTTCACAGCCACCTGCTGCTGAGAGCATGTCTCCTAGGTAGCAAAAGGAAGCTACCACCTCAAGCTTGTCAGGTCCGACCTGGACTTCCTTCTGTGGTCTGCCATCCAAGGGGCGTGCAGTTCCCTGGCACCGTGTACATCTATAGTCAGGGTCCTTTTTCAAGCGCTTGAGCCCACTGCATTTCTTGTGCACCCAGTGCTTGCAGCCATTGCAGAAGATGCTGTTGCTGCCCACTCCAGTGCAACAGACAGCGCATGGAAACTCGCCTGAACTCTGCAGGAGGTCCAGTCCCGTACCGCAGATCATGATCTTTGTCTTTACTGCATTTACTCTCAGTCCTTTCTTCTCCATTGCTTCTTTCCAAGTCAAGAGCCTCCTGACACATTCCTCAAGTGATTCAGCGATGATAACAAGGTCATCGGCATAGAGGTCCTCCCAGGGGACCCCAGAGCGGAACTCTCGTGATAAGGCTTCAAGCACAATGATGAAGAGCAGTGGGCTGAGTACTGATCCTTGGTGAACACCAACCTTCACTTCAAACTCTTCACTGTAACCCTCACCAACACGGACACGGCTCCGTGCATTTGCATACATCCCCTGCACCAGTCGCACAATCCACTCCTCCACACCAAGTTTTCTCAGCGCCCACCAGATGACCTTCCGAGGCACTCGATCAAACGCCTTCTCCAGGTCTACAAAAGCCATGTAGAGTCTCTTATTGGCAGCTAGATACTTCTCTTGCAGCGGCCTGACAACAAAGATTGCGTCTGTAGTGCCTCTGCCTGGGACGAAGCCAAACTGGGAATCGTCGATTGACACCAACTGTCTGATGAGGCCGTCCACAATCCTCTCCAGGATTTTCATAACCTGCTCTGTCAGCTTGAGACCGCGGTAGTTGCCCCTTTCCAATGCGTCCCCTTTTCCCTTGTAGAGGCAGATAATGAAACTCTGCTCCCAGTCAGAGGGTACCTTGCCATCACGAATGATTGCAACTGCGAGGTCACGGATCATGGAGGCACCCATGTCACCAGCCGCTCTTATCATCTCCACCACTATGCCTGATGGGCCCGGTGCTTTGCCTGCCTTCATCTGCGAGATAGCCTTCTTAACCATATCAATGGTGATTGGGATGGGCGGGCCTTCCACTGGTGATTGATGTGACAGGTGGTCTGGGTCCCAGTCAAATTCAACATTGAGAAGCCTTTGGTAGTGCTCCAGCCAGGCCTTCTGCTTTGAGTCTTCGCTCATTGACATCTCTCCTGCATCATTCTTCACAGGTTTGTCACCAACAACATCAGTGTTCTCTCTTCTAAACTGGTTAGCAAGGCGGTAGACTTCTGAAGACTTGGGGTCAATATTCTCGTAGACCTTCTTGTCGGCTTCTTGACGAGCAAGGTGCACTGCATGTCTGGCATTTCGTTTGGCTGCATGGTATGATGCCCTAGTTCCTTTACCAGCCTTCCAGGCCTTGAAAGCTGTCCGCTTGGCAGCAATGGCCTTTTCCACGTGTTCGTTCCACCACCAGGTTTCACGATGCCAACGGTGTGGCCGAGTTGTGCCACATACCTCCTCAGTTGTCTTGAGCAGTCCAGTCTTGATGTTGTTCCAGATATCCTCAGTGGCCCCATCAGCTACACCTGCAGATGTGCTCACATGCAAGTTGAAGACCTCCTGGAAATGATTGCTTGTCTGAGGGTCTTTAAGCTTCCAAACTTTGAGGCAAGGGGTGAACGCGCTTGGATTTTGGAGGCACATCAATCCTCATGTCACTTACAAGAAGCTGATGTTGCAGAGCTACTTCCTCACCAGGGATCACTTTTACATCTGTGACAAGTTTGCGCATGGTCCTACGGAAAAGGATGAAGTCTATCTGTGTGGCTATGTTTCCAGACTTGTATGTGATGAGATGGCTGTCATGTTTCTTGAAACGTGTTCCCAAGAAGCAGGTCAAATGCTAGGGCGTACTCTAGGATTCTCTCACCCTCAACATCTGGTTCCGGCCTGCCATACCCCATCCCACCATGCACTTCCCTGTATCCAGTGCCTGCACGGCCAACATGGCTGTTCCAATCTCCACATGTGATCAGAAATTCTGATGCTGGGATCCTGGCAGTCACAGCACACAGCTGATCAAAGAACAGGTCCTTAACCTCATCACTTAGACCACTCTGTGGGGCATACACAGACAGAAAGGTAACCACACGCTGGCCGACTATGAGTTTCACTAAAATAATTCTGTCGGAGACTCTCTGAACCTCAAAAACTTTCTCTGTCCACTCTTCTGCCACAAACACTCCTACACCAGCAGTGCCTTTGTCATTTCCTGACCAGTAGAGCTTGTACCTGGTGTCCTTGCCCTTGATTGTGCGGCAGCTGCCACCACGGTATCTCGTCTCCTGTATGCAGCAGACATCCACTTTCCTGCGGGATAGTGTTTCCACTACCTCGCAAATTCTCGTAAGATTTTAATTGGGGTAGACTTGGCATAGTCACTATTTAGTGACACAAAACCATCTGATAAGAATGGTTCATAAATATCCGTAACAGAATCAGTCTCAGACCTTTTGGTCTGGCAGAAATCTTCTACCTTAACACATGACTGTGGTTTTGACCATAAAGAGGTACGCCTGTAGGTTTAAGCCCCTCTTGTTTTTCTTTCTTTCTTTTCAAATATTAGCATTCAGATATAATATTACCTGTCTCTTTGCAATAACTGCAAATGGGTTGAGGTAAGGGATTTTGATCCTTGTTTTCACCAGAAGATTTTGGTTTGGGGAAAATATTTCAAAATGTCATCTGCTGATTTTTTATCCAGCATGTAAAGAGCTAAGCAATTTTTTGTGCGCTCCCTCGCTTGCGTGTGTGCTAAGGTATGTGTAGCTGGCAGTCGGTACTCGGTTATAATAACCTCGGACCCAATGTATATTGGGTCCAAGTAATAACATTGAGCAGTCCACAGAAAAATAGCATTGGATCAGTCCATGGCTTTTAATTAATTGCTTCCTGGGCCCAGTTGTTCAAAGCGTTGTTAGCTTAACAAGCTCGTTAAGGGTCATTTCGTTAACTGTTTTAGCGGATTCAATATACAATATTCTGATATTTTTTACTGAAAAAATGTGAGTAGCTTTTGCACTGCAAAAGCTACTCACATTTTTTCAGCAAAAAATGTCAGCATATTTGCGTATCACTCGATGTAAATTTTAACGAATCGTTAACTAACGACGTCGTTAGCTTTGAACAACTGGGCCCAGAGCAATAGGCATAGACAAAACATACAGAATCGCCCCCTAAATGATAAAGTAAATTAGATGGACAGAACATTATCCTTACATGGGCCACTTTTAGTGTGACATTCTACAATGGTGTCAGTGTTGGCGGTTTGGAAAGATAAATTCTGTAAACGTTCGAGATGCTAGGCTTGGTTACCTACTAAACTGATGTGAAACTCTTGCTCTGCTGGTCACTGCATTTGGCCATTTTTACGACAGAACACTATGCAGTGACCGAAGGGAATACATATTATTATCAACTGGGGGATGTATTACATGGAGGAGGGTATGGCGGTAGCCTAGCTTGCTAATGCAGTCTACAATATTTGTTTGCTTTGAAACAAACTCGGAATAACTAAGCCATTGACGTTTATATCCGTAAAATAACAGACCTTGAATTTCGAGCTCCATTTCGCCATGTGCAGACTATTGCCAAACCTATTTTGTAGGTCAAGTAGTGGCGCTCAACATATACAATGCCAGTGTTTGGCACCTGCAACGTAGAATTACATATGTCTAGTTTGTGCCCCTAAAGAAATAGGGCTCGAGCCAAAGCTTGATTGCACATCTTTAAAACTGGTTTTATAGGCCACAACAATGATGCGGTGACATTTAGGCTAAAGCAAAATATTAGTCCTAATGCAGAACTAGAGCTTCCAAGAAACACCTATTTACCACTAGTTATGTCTTTTTAGGCTGCTCAAGTTACACGAAGGCCTTTTGATTAGAGAGGCAGAAAGTTACGAATACCATATTCACATACATAGTCTTACATGACATTTCAAAGGAGCATACTCGGGTGTTTATTCGAAATGGTGTATCGTGGCAAAACTCACAAGGGCACAAGTTTGCTTATATGCTTTTATGTTCTGTGTTCCTCATTTTCAAATCTAGCAAAGCGTGTTTATGTCAATAAATTAGCTTTACAGTGGTCCGCCCACAGTGGGTTCATGGGTGTGTAAAGGTGGATTGCCTTGTCTTCTTTTCTAGTTGATTATATTGTCGCCCAGTCATAGAATAGGCTGCTTGAAATCTCTTTTGGGCAAGTTTTAAAATCTCAAAATTAATAGTTTGTATTTACCATTTACCCCGGCTAAGAAGATCAAAGTTATTCGAATAAATGTACTATCCTCCATGATTCTCTCTCTCTTTTTCGTGTGTGTGTGTGTGTGTGTGTTATCAATTTTCATTGCTTATCCGCCAATCAAAACTGCAAACATATGGTTTTAAATATAACAGCAAAATAAACGCACTTTTCACTGTGTATCACCGCTCTCTAAAATTATGTACACAATCATCATTTACTATTCAAAACTGTAATCTGCTTAGTAGCGGAGAGTTTCAATCTTAACTGTACTGGTGAAGTAGTCAACTACTTTCAGACTACAACTTAACCATGAAGTTGGCTAGAAGTTCACCCCATGGTTAATTATAGTTAACTAGGTCGCTAACATGGAATAAACTAGACCTTAACTTAATGCAGATTCTATTACAGAAATACTTTACATCACACATGTATAATTGCAAAAAAATAATAATTTATTTCATTTATAACTGAATGCACATTTTGTTATTTAATATTGGTAATAATGTGTCTTTTACTAGTATACCTAGCGTGTACAATTTTCATACATGCTATATGAATTCTGCTGGTATAACAAAATTTATTTTCGATGATTCTTTCTTATTTTCTTTCATTTTTTCTTTCTTTATTAAACTTCATGCTAAGTCAGTCAGAGGGGCAAGTACTCATGGACATTATGAATGATCATGAGTTGGAACAGCTGGTGAATTTCCCAACTCGGTAAGAAAATACACTAGATTTGATTTTAACCTCATTACCTGGGCAGTTTCAAGAGGTACACTCTCCTGATAAACTGAGTGATCATGACATGGTTGCAGGTACTTTAAAGGTCTTTATTCCTCCAAGGAAGAAACCACGGCCTTAGGTTTATTTGTATCAGGATGGCTTTGACTGTATGAGGCAAGATTCTTCAAACTTTGCAAAGGATAAATATTTCATTGGTCGTTCTGGTTCTCATTCTGTTCAGGAAAACTTCAATTTGATAACTTCTTTCATACAGGAGGCTGTAGATAAGTACATTCCCTCTAAGACAAGTAGATCGGTAGCTTCCATTCCTTGGAGTACATCAGAGATTAGAAAGAATATTTGAAAAAAGAACAAAACTCATGCAAAGACAAAAAAGACTGGCAGTACTACTCAGATCTAAGTTTCAGGAACTGAGACAGCAAATCAAAGCTGATATCAAGAAGCAGCATGATTTGTATGTTAACAAACTGGTTGGTGACATTAAGGTTAACCCCATAGACTTCTATCGGTATACCAACAGTCGGAAGGACAATCAGGGTATCCCTCCTCTCAAAAGGAGAAATGGTAGTGGTTTGTCTGAGTCTGAAAATGAGCAGGCTGAGGAGTTCAATGGTCAGTTTACAGATGTATTCTCCAAAACTTTGGAAAACAAGGTCCCTCTACTTAAGAAATCAGCTCCGCCTATGAGCGACATTCACATTTCAAATGAAGGGGTTATAAAAATGATGAAAGGTTTAAATCCCTCAAAGTCTTTGGGACCTGATGAACTTCATCCTGGAGTCCTTAAAGAACTTGCGGCAGAATCTGGTCCTGTATTTGCTCATTTGTTCCAACAATCTTTTGATAAAGGTGAAATCCCCAAGGAATGGTCTTTGGCTAACAACTGTACACTTTATAAGAAAGGTGACAGAGCTTTACCAAGTAACTGTTGTCCAGTGTCCTTTGACGTGTGTTCCTTGCAAGATGCTTGAACACATAGTATGTACAAATATTATGGCTTATCTTGATGAACACAAGCTTCTGTCAAACAGGCAACATGTTTTCAGGAAGAATCGTAGCTGTTAAACTCAGTTGATCACAGTAATAAATGATTGGGCCAAAATTTTGGATGCAGGAGGTCAAGTAGATACATTGTACATTTATATTGGACTTCGAGAAGGCCTTTGACACTCCTCCTCATGAACTTCCGAAATGCAAACTCCATGGATATGGCATAAGTGGAAAAACTTTAGTATGGATTGATTCATTTCTGTGCAATAGGCAACAAAGGGCTGTAGTCAACAGAGCAAAATCTCAATGGGCACCTGTTTTATCTGGTAAGCCACAGTTCTTGGTCCACTGTTGTTTTCCTTGTATATAAATGACATCATGGTTGGAATAGAATCTGAGATTTGTTTGTTCGCTGATGATTGTGTCTGCTATCGTCAGATTGATAGCACTGAAGAGACATTGAAACTCCAAAAGGACATTGTTCAACTGGGAAAATGGGCCAGGAAATGGGGTATGAGATTTCAGCCAGTGAAATGTAACATTATGCAGCTTACTAGGAAGCGGATCAAAAAGATCAATGCAGTTTACTCCTTAGAAGGAACAGTATTCGAAAATGTGGATAATATTAAATACCTTGGTGTGACAATTTCTAAGGCTTTGAAATGGAATACTCGTGTAAGCAATGTTTGCACAAAAGCAAACAGAACTCTTGGTTTCTTAAAATGTAATCTATCGTCATGCCCCCAACATGTTAAGGAGATGGCATACAAGGGGTTGTTGCAACCAATCCTGGAGTATGCTGGCCTTGTTTGGGACCCACGTGGAATAGTAGTCCAGGAAGAATTAGAAAAAGGTTCAGAATCATGCGGCTAGGTTTGTGACTGGAAACTAAAACTTTGAAACTGGAAGTATGACTAGCATTCTTGAACAGTTAGGGTGGGAGTCTCTTCACAAGAGACGCAAAGGTAGTAAATTCATATTGCTATTCAAAGGTCTGAAAGGTAGAGCGAGTATATCTTGTGACGACCTTCAACCCCCAAATAGGCGCAGTAGGAATCAGAATCGAATGGCATTTCAAGTGCCATATGCTAGAAATGACATTTATAAGTACAGTTTCTTTCCAGATACCATTAGGGATTCGAATGCACTTCCTCCAGCTATAATCTCCTCTGCTGAAAGTTTGGAGGACCCTGTCGCTAGTCACATCACTTGTGAAGTCTAGAGACTAGTCTTTGCAATGGTTGGCCCTGGTGAATGAATGTCTGTTGATGTGTCAGGAATAATATACCTTTCAATATACATGTATTTTCTATTAACATCATGTACAATTTTCATATATGCTGTGTAAATTCTGCTAGTATATTAATATGTTTATTTATTTTTATTATTGTTTGTCTTTCTTTTTTCTTACATTTTCTTTCTTTCTTTCTTAATACTCCTATTTTTTAGTGTTACAGGTCTAGACAAAAAGTACAGACCACAGACCCATACTATAAATCAGATTTCTAAATGAACTGCTCCTGGTTGAGCAGTCTTAACTGTTTGCCATCATTACAAAAACACGCCTATTCAAATATACTGAAAATTTTACCACCAAAAAACGAAAATTTTCAGATAAAAAATTCAGATATTTTTTCAAATTTGGGCTCGAAACAAAGATTGTGGGTACTCGTTAGAACCGCCTCGACGAGGCGGTTCTAACGAGTACCCACAATCTATGTTTTTGAGCAGAAGTCAGAAAAATAATGTATACCCCTGTTAACCCCCGTTTTACTATATTAAAGTGGGGTTTAATGGGGTCAAAATTATATAGGCATGTTTTCGTGATGTGCTGTCAGTATACTTTCAGCCATATTTGTATAAATCACGGTGTTCAAGTTTAAAGATAATTACAGCAATATTGGATATCAACTTTACGAGTATTTATGATTACCTTTGATATACATGTAGCCAATAGACCAAGACATCGCTATTTTAAATGACAGATTTAAAAAAAAAAAACTGTCCAAATATGGCTGTAGAAGTGTTATTGGGAGTTGTACATCAGAGGTATGGTTGAGCTGTGATTCACTGATTGCATATCAAAAGTCCGACTTCAGAATAGCGAGTCTCAAGAGAGTAGTTGTCAAACTGTGGTTCTGTGTGATTAAAGTCCAAAGTGTGGTTGCTGAATGTGATTCTCTGACTGCTGATTTATAAAGTTGCCAATTTAAATGGGTAGAAAAATACAACAAACAAAGTTTTGCATTGTTTCCAATATGATTAATGGATTTCACATATGTGCAATATGTACAAGAATAAATTAAACTACCGGTATAAAATCTATATACAAACTACAGCCGACTCTCATTATCTTGATCCAAGGGACACTCTGAAATACTTCGAGCTATCCATACCTTGACATATCGTATTTGCAGAATTGAAGAAAAAATGAATTGAACTACCACAATTCACAAATAAATATGTAATTTGACTCCTAAGTTGGAGATATATTGAAAATATTGTGGAAAAGAGGAGAAATTGTTCCATAGGAGCTCTTTTCTACCAAATTTTGTTACCTAGTGTAACATTTTCATGACATGTTAAAACAGGAACCATATTTTCAATTTGATATAAGGCGTTGAGATGAGTGACGTCAAGATAACAAGAGTAGACTTTATTCTAGAACTACATTGGAGGCTGTTTAGTTACATACTGCTTTCAATACAGGGATGTTAATGGTAAAACTAAAATCATTTTCTTATTTTACAATTCCTCTAAATGCTTAACAATTTCTGTTAAAATGTTTAGGACATTCCCACACAAAGCCATTAACTTCAATTTCTCACAAATAAGCTACTTCATAAGATAGGTGTCTTTGTACGTAAACTGACAAGGGCCTTTATTGTCCACTTACAAAATGCTTATGTTCTTAAGCTAACAACACTTTGTACAACTGAGCCCTTGTATTTACTAATCACAGTTACCTTGACTAGAAGAAGGATAATCTTGGCTAAAAGTAGGACTTGTTAATAAGGAATATTCATTTATAAATCTGGGGTAAATTTTTCAATTTCTCAATAATTTCTCCATAAAAACGTTATGTTTGTTTGTGTTGAGGTTTTACGGCCCAGTCAACCCAATGGGGTCATGTCGAGCGTGGTCAGTTTACCTAACCACACGTTTACTGGGCAGGCTTAGTCCTCTAAGCGGTTAACCAGTACTGTGCACATTCTTTCGCCAGAAACTGACAACTGCCCTTCTTGAATCAGCGGAAGGGAGAGAATGACCGTAGAAAATATTTCATGATCAATCTCCACGAAAGAATGTTGCCGACCTCGGCGGGGGTTGAACCAGCGACCTTCTGGTCTCCAGTCGGACGGCGCATCCAACTGAGCCACCGAGGCCGGCTTATAAAAACGTTATGATACTCATACGAAGTGCCTCAATGAATACCCATAATTTTTACGAAAAAATAAGAAAAATTATCTGAGGATTGTCATCAAATACTTCTCTTTAACTAGTCCTATATAAAAGTTTGATTTTACAGTGTGAAATGAAGTATGCAGTAAAACTCCTATTCTCCTGTAAATACTACACAGATTCTGGGAGAAACAAAATTTTTTTTTTTTTTTTTTAAGAACAACATTCAGGGATCAATTTTAGCACTTGCTAACTTGCTAAATGCTGGTTAATTTCCTCAAAAAGCAAGCTGAAATTTCCATCACTTGCTAATTCTAGCAAGTTGGAAAGATTCTCTTTAACTGGCAGAACCTGAGGCATTGTTGCTTAAGTTTTGCAATTTCTTTTCCAAAAGCAATGATGATATTTTTCTTAATTTTCCAAGAAAACAGATTTTGACATTACATGCAAATTGTCTCCATAGGAGACAATTTGCATGTAATGTCAAAACCTGTTTTCTGGGAAAAATAAGAAAAATATTCTAAAATGTCTGCTGAAATTTTTACCCAGAGTGCTAAGGTTTAAAGCCACATTTAACAGTGTTTATATGTGTGAAAAAGCAAGTTGGCTGAAAGGTTTAGCAAGTAAAAAATAATGCCACTTGCTAATTTTAGCAAGCTGTCAAAAAAGTTAAATTTGAACCCTGACATTCCGTTTTTCATGAATGGCAGTCCAGACAACCCTCTTTATACCGACACTCGATGCACCAACAAAATTCGTTATAATGACAATTTGACTGTCACCAAACCTTCACTCAACATGTGACAGTTAATGAGAAATTATGCAAGAATATTGCATTAAAACATATGTTTTGGATATATGTTAGAATCACTTCATTAAGGCAATTCTAACAAATATCCAAAACATAAGTTCTATGAGTACATAAGAATAAAACAAGGTCTTTCTTACATATCACTGTCCATTATGAAAACATGCCTATTCAAATATATAGAAAATTTCACCTCCAAAAACTGAAAATTTTCTGATAAAAAGCTCTGATTTTTTTCTTGTTTCTGCTTAAAACATAGATTGTGGGTACTTGATAGAACCGCCTTGGTGAGGCGGTTCTAACGAGTACCCACAACCTATGTTTTTTGAGCAGAAATAAGAAAAAAATAATGTATACCCCTGTAAACCCCTGTTTTACTATATAAAAGTGGGGTTTAAGGGGGTCAACATTATATAGGCATGTTTTCGTGATGATTAAGGATTCTTTACAATAGCAACTTCATTTTAATGGCAACATCCTCGGGAACAAATGCTGTCGTTGTAACGAGGGTTCACTGTACATAAAACATTTATTTACTTCTTTTTTTCATGCGAGATCAATCTATATTTATCTCAAAAGCAGTAAAAAATGTCAAGCTAATATAGTTATACTGTACAATTTTTTACACATTTGATACAAGACATTCAATATGAATCTGGACGGATATTTAACATAGCATAGATTCATGTAGAGAAGTCAAGAACAAACATTGTTCCAATATATTTCCATTCTGAAATATATAATTAACCAAAATATGTCTGCCAATAAAATATTTTGAGATTCTAAAACCAACAGATTTCAATATCAGTGAAGATAAATAAAATCAACTAAATCCAAATGCAGACTAATCTTTGTGAAAAACTGAAATACAACTCAACTGCATAAATTGTGTTCTCTGAATTTTTGTATAACAAGTAATAATAATTTTCACAACCTTCTCTGATACCTTGAAAGCTGTCTAGCATCAACAATTCAAAGAAAAAAAAAAATACCCTTCTAAATCCTTATCCTGCTGCAGACAAAAAATTATCATGCTGTTGATATACATTATAGGAATGAATTTAAGCGAGCGCATGACAAAACCAATAAAATGGCATGTGTGCCCAGCGAAGACTCAGATCAGCCTGGGCAGCTGCCTGGTCTGATCAGAGTTCGCTTGTGCTCAATGGGTAGCTAAGGACCTAAGCTTCCTTCATGCAGACAGCAAAGACTGATCAGACTGGGTGGATGCCCAGGCTGATCTGAGTGCTTTAAGGGTTAAGGTGATTTAAGGAAATGCAATGTCCTGTATTCAAAAGAAAAATAGGAAAATATCAGTGATCTTGCCTTCGACAATTTCTGTCTGCATCAGGTTAAAGATAAATATTATTTACTTGTGCTCCAGATAAGTGAAGTATTATCACTTTGCATGCTAGGTAAGAATTCATTACAAAAACATACCTATTCAAATATACTGAAAAGTTTACTACCAAAAAATGAAAATTTTCAGACAAAAAAATCTGATATTTTTCATATTTCTGCTCAAAACATAAATTGTGGTACTAGTTATAACTGCCTCAATGAAGTGGTTCTAATGAGTACCCACAATCTATGTTTTTGAGCAGAAATAAGAAAAACAATGTATACCCCTGTAAATCCCAGTTTTACTGTATAAAATCGGGCTTAAGGGGGTCAAAATAATATAGGCATGTTTTCGTGATGTTCTGGAACATTTAGCAAGATTTTTTCCTGTAGCATTTGACATTTCAATCAATTTGTCTACTGCTGAACTGGCCTGGAGTGTGTTGTATGGTATAGCCTTGGAACCATATTCCAATAGTGTCAATGAGATAATCCAAAAAATATCTCAGAATATTGTGTTTTCACAAATAAGCATTTAACCATTTTATCTTGGGACTATTGGCACCTAACATGCTATGGACAAATTCAGCAGAAGACAAATTGATCATATTTTTTCCAGGAAAATAAGGCTTGACATTTCATGCAACTTTGCATGAAATGTCAAATCCAATTTTCTGAGAAAAATCGTCTACTGAAATTTTTACTCAGCAGGTTAAGTGTTAACTTATCTGGAGTCCTCGAAAACTCTTAACCAAGACTCTTAACATTAAGTAAACCACAAACTTCAAACATGGCCATCACCTTTTCTGTCTTTTGAGCACTTCAAACAATTCAGGATTTTATATATAAGAAATCCTACAACTCTGGATATATATGCACAAAATGTCAATAAATAAATGAACCATGTACTGCTAGCAAAACATACAAAAAATCCATATAAACAGTGAAGAATCAGATCAGCCTACTTTTCTACAAGTAAATATCCTAAAATTTCGTACACCAAATTTTCCGACAAAATGGCATATGCAAACAGTGCAGACCCAGATCAGACTGCTCCTTTAGGAGCAGTCTGATCAGGGTCCACACTGTTTGCCAGTCTATCAAGTATTTTTATGGAAAAACTGCATAGAAAGCAAGATTCAGGCCAAAAACCATGGAATAAAGTTTTCAAAATTTTAGGACACTTCCCCTATCCTGACAGATAGGTAATTCACTGCTTATGCAACATGACTGGAATCCATCTGCTTAAGGTATTCTGTATGTTTTGCTGTAACTTGTTCAAATAATATTTATAAGTCACCGATTATTGGCCAAAGCACAGTTAGCGTGCATAAACTTAATATCACAGATAAATATGACTGGTCTCTGGAGATGCTGCCCAAGTCACATGACATAAATAAAGAGGTCACATAAGGGATCTGGTGACTGGCTGTGTCACATGTCAGTCATGTGACTGATGGCACTAGGTTATGAACACAGAACTGACAGTGGGATACTATCTCCATGGCTGTTTCCATGTTGGTTTCTTGCCTGAAAGTAAAAAAAAAATAAATTACAAAAATGAGACGTGCATCGTACCACAAGTAGGCAGCGAAGACATCCACCAGATGGCAGAGCACAGCAGATGTACAGCTGATAAATGAATTGCCATATTCACTCTAAATATTAGGAAACCTTGAATCCTAATCATATTTGTTCTAAACTTTGAATAACTCCAATTTACGTCCGACTGGAGACCAGGAGGTCGCGGGTTCGACCCCCGCCGAGGTCGGCAACATTCTTTCGTGGAGATTGATCATGAAATATTTTCTACGGTCATTCTCTCCCTTCCGCTGATTCAAGAAGGGCAGTTGTCAGTTTCTGGCGAAAGAATGTGCACAATACTGGTTAACCGCTTAGAGGACTAAGCCTGCCCAGTAAACGTGTGGTTAGGTAAACTGACCGCGCTCGACATGACCCCATTGGGTTGACTGGGCCGTAAAACCTCAACACAACAACAACTCCAATTTACTACCTCATTACGAAAACGAGCCTATTCAAATATACTGAAAATTTTACCACCAAAAAATGAAAATTTTCAGATAAAAAATTCTGATATTTTTTCATATTTCTGCTCAAAACACGGATTGTGGGTACTTGTTAGAACCTCCTCAGTGAGGCAGTTCTAACAAGTACCCATAATCTATGTTTTTGAGCAGAAATAAGAAAAATAATGTATACCCCTGTAAACCCCAGTTTCACTATATAAAAGTGGGATTAGAGGGGGTCAAAATTATATAGGTGTGTTTTCGTGATGTGTAGATTTGTCTGAAAAATTGCTGGGCGAGTGGAAACAGTGCAGACCCTGATCAGAAGCCGCATTTTGCAGCATCAGATCTTGGTCTACATTGTTTGCTTAGGCCTGTTTATCATAATAATTAGGGTAGCTGCTCACCTTCCAGAATTTTAACCCTTATCCTGCTGAATAATTTAATTAGCCACACCCATTTCTCACTATTAGCCAATCAGATTATATTATATAATGTGTTCGTTCAAATTCACAAACTGAATGCCAAACAGTGTAGATCCTGATCAGATGCTTCTTCAGAAGCCATCTGATCTGGCTCTACACTGTTTGCAAAGACAGGGGTTGTCGTGAACAGCAGGATAAGGGTTAAACGTGAACACAGAGACATTCCATTAGAAAACCAAGCTCATAATCAATGTCTAAATGCAGAACAGTCTATAAACAGACAAATGTTCAAACATTATGTCACATGGAGAATACTGAAATTTCAGTGCTTAACATGGGAATTCCATGTTGCATCATTGTCTTTGTGGTAAATGTCCACTTTACTAAAACATTTCACTCCCCTGAGTTTTAATTATTGAGACATATACTGTAAAATTTTCTGAGAATATGATTACAAGAAATAGCTGACACTCCGCCTCCAAACAACTTAACCTCTTAATTTGTACAATTAAAGCCATTTTCTACAACAGGATGTTTATATTTAAAAACATATCATCATTAACATAAACATAATTACATCTTTAGCACTCTCTGGGGAAAATCGGCACATAACTAGTGATATTTTTCTTTTTTTCTCCAGAAAAAAAGACTGTTACGTCTCCTTAGAAGACAATATACAGAAAATGCTACACCCTACCGGTATTTTGGGGGAAAAACTCTGAACCCTTAAAATGCCAAGAAAATCTGAATCTGGAAATGTTGTCTGTTTATGTCGTCTGCTGAATATTTTTGCAAACTTTTCAAACCTATTTTTGCCTAAAGGAGCAGTCTGATCTGGGTCCACACTGTTTGCAGAAAATGACTTTTAAATTCACAAGAAGATGACAAAGCAGATGATAATTGTTGTGATTGGCGCTTTAAGGGTTAAAGTGCTAACAACTACTGCAGCAGATGGCATTTTTACTATTTTTTGTGTCATTACGAAAACACTCTTATTCACATATATTGAAAATTTTACGACCAAAAAAGAAAATTTTCAGATAAAAAATTCTAATATTTTTCATATTTCTGCTCAAAACATAGATTGTGGGTTTACGAGTACCCACAATCTATGTTTTGAGCAGAAATATGAGTACCCACAATCTATGTTTTGAGCAGAAATATGAACAAGAATTCTGCGGAAGGCAGCGTCGCACCTGCTGGGGCAAAAGTCACAGGACGTGGTTACTAAATAAATTCATATCATTCTTAGCAGTGCTTAGTTGGAAAAGTGACAAAAATTAAAGACAAGGATTTTATGAATATAGGAATTTCATTGAAAGCATATGAATTTTCTCATATGATGCATGAGATATTGGGCTCAAAAAGTACCCAAAGTCTGTACACTTTCATACAATCTGAGGTTCAGAAAATGACAAAGTTAAAGTGGAAAAAGTGACAAAAATAAATTTAACAAGAGGCCCATGGGCCACGACTCGCTCACCTGAGTGACATAACCACTGCAGATATGCAGATGTTATGCAACATTTTTCCAATCCTATCATCACAACCAATGAAAAGATCATCATTTGAGCAGTTCTTAGTTTTGAAGAAGAATATATGAGCCTGACAGTTAATGGAGCATAATCATTTGAATAAACTATCAATCACATTTCAACAGTAGGATCAATGCAAAATTTGGTGGAAATGGGCTAAGTGGTTTCTGAAGAATCATGATTTTATACATGTAAACAGCACAGTGGCAGGGAAATATAATAAATACAAACAAGATGACGGCCATCTTAGATTTCCAATCAGAACAATTTTTGGTCAAATGTCAATATACCTCCCGTCCCCGATGGCTTATGCAAAGATTCAGCCCCAAGGCATCCTCAGTTCTGGAGAAGAAGATTTTTAAAGGTTTTTACCATATATGGGCATGGCGGCCACCTTGGTTGACGAGCCGCGACCATTTTAGCAATCTTTCATTCCCCCAACCTAAGGAGGCTCCATATGAAATTTGAGCAAAATTGGCCCAGAGGCTCCAGAGGAGAAGTCATTTGAAATTCTGAACATTTTTCCCATACAAATGCATAAGGAAGCAAAATTTACTTTACCGTAAAAAGGTCAAATGTCAATGTACGACCATTATTTTAGCAACTTTGGTAGACCTCCTGTTTCTGATGATATATGTAAAGGTTCAGCCATAAGGCATTCTCGGTTTTGGAGAACAAGATTTTTAAAGGTTTTTCCCATACAAATGCATAGGGAAGCAAACTTGACCTTGCCGTAAAAAGGTCAAATGTCAATATACGACCTTTATTTTAGCAATTTTGGTAGACCTCCCGTCCCCGATGACTTATGCAAAGATTCAGCCCCAAGGCATCCTCCGTTCTGGAGAAGAAGATTTTTAAAGGTTTTTACCATATATGGGCATGGCGGCCATCTTGGTCAATGGACCGCGACCATTTTAGCATTTTTCGTTCCCCCAACCTAAGGAGGCTCCATATGAAATTTGAGCAAAATTGGCCCAGAGGCTCCAGTGGAGAAGTCGTTTGAAATTCTGAGCATTATTCCCATATAAATGCATAAGGAAGCAAAATTGACCTTACCGTTAAAAGGTCAAATGACAATGTACGACCATTATTTTAGCAACTTTGGTAGACCTCCTGTTTCTGATGATATATGTAAAGGTTCAGCCATAAGGCATTCTCGGTTTTGGAGAACAAGATTTTTAAAGGTTTTTCCCATACAAATGCATAGGGAAGCAAACTTGACCTTGCCGTAAAAAGGTCAAATGTCAATATACGACCTTTATTTTAGCGATTTTGGTAGACCTCCCGTCCCCGATGACTTATGCAAAGATTCAGCCCCAAGGCATCCTCCGTTCTGGAGAAGAAGATTTTTAAAGGTTTTTACCATATATGGGCATGGCGGCCATCTTGGTCAATGGACCGCGACCATTTTAGCATTTTTCGTTCCCCCAACCTAAGGAGGCTCTGTATGAAATTTGAGCAAAATTGGCTCAGGGGCTTCAGAGGAGAAGTCGTTTGAAAATGTTAACGGACAGACGGACGACGGACGAAAAGTGATCACAATAGCTCATCCTGAGCATAGCTCAGGTGAGCTAAAAATCATATCCAAACCACATACACTTCTGTAGACACAGGAGAAAACATGTGCAAAGTTTCAAAAAGACCGGTTTAAAATTGTATGAAAAGTTGAAATCACAAGATACCCACTGTCTATACATCTGAGGTCAGAAAATGACAAAGCTCAAAAAGCACAAAAAAGTGACAAAAAATACCGCAAGGATTATATGAAAAGCACATGCATATCTTCAGACTATGGAGAAAACATGTGCAAAGTTGCAAAAAGATTAGTATAAAATTGTATGAGGTTGTGCTCACGAGGTAGCCACTGTCTATATATTGAGGGTGAAAAATGACTTTTTTGAATGAAGTTTACAATGTGGAAAAAAGTAAAAAAAAAAAAAATTTTAACAATTACATCCAAACCACATGCACATCGTCATACCATGAAGAAAATGCATGCAAAGTTTCATAATAATCCGTACAAAACTGTAGGAGGAGTTGCGCTCACAAGAGGTACCAACTGTTTACATATAAAGGGTGAAAAATGACTAAGTTCACAATGTGGAAAAAGTGACAAAAAATGTTCTAACAATTATACCCAAACCACATGCAAATCCTCATACCATGAAGATTACATATGCAAAGTTTCAAAATGATCGGTACAAAACTGTAAGAGGAGTTGTGCTCACAAGAGGTACCCACTGTCTATATACTGAGGGTGAAAAATGACTTAGTTCACAATGTGGAAAAAGTGACAAAAAATGTTCTAACAATTATACCCAAACCACATGCATATCCTCATACCATGAAGAAAACATATGCAAAGTTTCAAAATGATCAGTACAAAACTGTAAAAGGAATTGTGCTCACAAGAGGTACCCACTGTCTATATACTGAGGGTGAAAAATGACTAAGTTCACAATGTGGAAAAAGTGACAAAAAATGTTCTAACAATTATACCGAAACCACATGCACATCCTCATGCCATGAAGAAAACACATGCAAAATTTCAAATTGATCGGTACAAAACTGTAAGAGGAGTTGCGCTCACAAGACACCCAGGGTAAATGTTGATGGAGAGACGAACTGACGGACGGACGGAAACTTGCATGCCTAAGTCGCCCATGCTAAAGCAGGTGCGACAAAAATAATGTATACCCCTGTAAACCCCAGTTTTACTATATAAAAGTGGGGTTTAAGGGGTTCAAAATTATACAGGCATGTTTTCATGATGGTTTTTCAAAGGAAATAAAGTTTGATATTTCATGTGACTCATCTGCCTAGCAAACAAATTACATACAATATCTTATTTTCTATAAAAAAAAAAAAAAAAAAAAATAAATAGACAAGCAAATTCCATGGGGAATTTATGTCCCCCGCCTTATTTTTATTTGAGGTGTTAAAAATGGGTAAGTTAACCAGAGGACCATGGGTCCTGTATCACTTACCTAAGTATTGAAGCAGGAAACCAGTAATAAAAAATAATTTCAGGATTCTGAAAAAAACACATGCATATCTTCAGACCATCCTTAAAGCACCTGTAAAGTTTCAAAAGGATCTGCTTAAAACTGTGGTAGGAGTTAGGGGACAAGGTACCTACTCCCTATACGCTTCTGTAGTATTAGAACTAAAAAAGTGTCTAAGTTAAAAATGCGGAAAAAGTGATAAAAAATTATTTCAGGATTCTGAAAAAATCCATATGCATATCTTTAGGCCATCCTAAAAGCCCATGTAAGTTTCAAAAGGATCGGCCAAAAACTGGGAGGAGTTAAGGGGACAAGGTACCTACTCCCTATACACTTCTGTAATATTAGAACTCAAAAAATGTCTAAGTTAAAAAAGCGGAAAAAGTGAGAAAAAATTAATTCAGGATTCTGAAAAATCCATATGCATATCTTCAGGCCATCCTAAAAGCCCATGTAAAGTTTCAAAAGGATCCGCCAAAAACTGTGGGAGGAGTTAAGGGGACAAGGTACCTGCTCCCTATAGACTTCTGTAATATTAGAACTCAATAAATGTCTAAGTTCAAAATGTGTAAAAAGTGATAAAAAATAATTTTAAGATTCTGAAAAAACCACACGCATATCTTCAGACCATCCTTAAAGCACCTGTAAAGTTTCAGAGGATTGGCTTAAAACTGTGGTAGGAGTTATGGGGACAAGGTACCTACTCCCTGTATTAGAACTGAAAAAATGTCTAAGTTAAAAATGCGGAAAAAGTGATAAAAAATTATTTCAGGATTCTGAAAAAACCACATGCATATCTTCAGGCCATCCTAAAAGCCCATGTAAAGTTTCAAAAGGATCGGCCAAAAACTGTGGGAGGAGTTAAGGGGACAAGGTACCTGCATCCTATAACTTCTGTAATATTAGAACTCAAAAAATGTCTAAGTTCAAAATGTGGAAAAAGTGAGAAAAGATTAAATCAGGATTCTGAAAAATCCACATGTATATCTTCAGGCCATCCTAAAAGCCCATGTAAAGTTTCAAAAGGATCGGCCAAAAACTGTGGGAGGAGTTAAGGGGACAAGGTACCTACTCCCTATAGACTTCTGTAATATTAGAACCAAAAAATGTCTAAGTTCAAAACGTGTAAAAAGTGATAAAAAATAGTTTCAGGATTCTGAAAAAACCAGATGCATATCTTCAGACCATCCTTAAAGCACCTGTAAAGTTTCAAAAGGATCGGCCAAAAACTGTGGGAGGAGTTAAGGGGACAAGGTACCTGCTCCCTATACACGTCTGTAATAGTAGAACTCAAAAAATGTCTAAGTTAAAAATGCGGAACAAGTGATAAAAAATAATTTCAGGATTCTGAAAAATCCACATGCATATCTTCAGGCCATCCTTAAAACACCTGTAAAGTTTCAAAAGGATCGGCCACAAACTGTGGGAGGAGTTAAGGGGACAAAGTACCTACTAAAAATTCGGAACCACACACTACGCACCACGGAAAGCCAAAAACAGTGTCCCTCCTCTTTTCTTCGAAAAGGCGGGGGACAATAAAATCTCTTCTGCTACAATTTTGCTTAGCATATTAAGAGTTAATCCTTAAAGCGCCAAGAAAAACTGCATCTGAAAATGTCGTCTGTTTATGCTGTCTGCTGAATATTCTTGCAGACTTTTCAAACCTATTTTTTGCATACAGGCAAACAGTGTGGACCTTGAGCAAACTGCTCCTAAAGAAGTTGTCTGATCTGGGTCCACACTGTTTGCAAAAATGACTTTTAAAATCAGATGACAAAGCAGACGACAATAGTTGTGACTGGTACTTTAAGGGTTAAGAGTTAACCTTTATCACTCTCTGGACTAATTCAGCAGAAAACAAATTGATGGTATTCTTATTTTTCCCAGAAAACAGGATTAGACATTTCAATTTGCATGCAAACTGTCTCTACTGGAGACAATTTGCATGAATGTCAAATCCTGTTCCTGGGAAGAATAAGAAAAAAAAAATATTTAAATATGTGTCATCTGCTGAAAGTTTTACCAGAGTGCTGAATGTTAAAACAATGGAAGGATGTAACTAGGAAAAACAGGGTGGGTAGGATGTTAATTTATGTATATTGGATTAGATTTGGAGAAAAGGTTGTGTTTTTTGGTTGAGTTTGTTTAACCTCACTGTCAACGATCTTTCAGTCATGTTGTGATGGTGTCTGGATGTGATGGTGGGAACTGATGCCCTTTTTATAGTGGCCCTGACGTGATGAAACCAGCCGTCACATTTTAAACTACTGCCAGTGCAATCAGTCCTCTTCATTGTAACGCTAAGCACTAAGTGAAAGAGCAGCTAGTACTAATTTTAGAAAGTCCTAGGTATGACCTGGCTGGGGATCAAGCCCACAACCTCCCAAAATGAAAGCAGATGCTCTACCAACTGAGCCACTCATCGGACTGGTGAGAAAATGTGGTGTGTGTGTTTTATTTATGTATATGACATTAGTTTGTGCAGGGATCATTACCTGTACAGTTAAATGTACACAAATGTTCTCCAAAATCTGTACCCTGGAACGTTAGTGTATGAAAAGATTATAAACATTTCTAAATGATGATTTAATGTGTTGTGTACTTTTCAACATTGCTTAAGTCATACTGAAGTGATGGAAGTGTGATAAACATTTGCATTGCGCTCATTATCATTTTGTCATAAAATACTTGCAATAGAGAGGAACGGACACAAAATATTTTCCTTCTTTATCATAGGGACTACTTTTAAAGGAAAGAATTTCCCCTCCACCTTCTGAAAGCACTTTTTTCCCTTTAACAGAAGTCCCTATTTTGGAAGTGATACTGAGGACATTATTTCTAGATTTTCCTGGGTGTGCATAAAAATAATTCCTTTCTGGCTATGCCTATGATAATGAACGTCTCAGTTCAATGAATGTCATATGGTCATGAGCTAAATTCCGCCTCCAGCAGGATTCTAAAACCTTCTCATGCTGAATAAATTAAGGTGCCACGCCCACTTCTAATTTCCAGCCAATCAGATTACTTGATCTGGGCTTTTGATAGAAATTCACATATTTAATGACTAACAGTGCAGATCCAGATCAGTTGGCTTCTTCAGAAGCCAACTGATCTTGATCTACACTGTTTGCTAAGACAGGGCATGTCGTATTCAGCAAGAGAAGGGTTAATCTTTCTGAATCTATCCAGACAGTCAGGAGACATAGCTCTTTGAAGATTTTCATGTAAAACCTTTAACATAAAGCTCTAAGTGTGTGGCCTTGACATCTAGGTCACAGGCATGAATTTGGTATTGTATAAAACTTTGGATCAATATTTACAATAACCACCAAATATACATGTAGCTGACTCTCATTACCTCAAACACTGATTACACAAACTACTGCTCAAGTCAAACTAAATAAAAGGCTATACTGAATGAATTTTTCCTCACATTTCAAATCCTATTATCTCAAACTACTGGGCCCAGTTGTTCAAAGCTGCAAAAGCTACTCACATTTTTTCAGCAAAAAATATCAGAATATTGTATACTGAATTCACTAAAACAGTTAACGAAATGATCCTTAACGAGCTCGTTAAGCTAACGATGCTTTGAACAACTGGGCCCTGATATGTAAAATTAAAATTTCCCTTGGACTGAGATAATGAGAGTCAATTGTATAAACAAAATCCATCAAGGAGATTGGATACTATGAGTTACTAACCCATTTTAGACTGAATAAACTCCTCCAACACTATGTGTTGGAAGAACTGAATTTCAATTTTAGGTATGTCAGGCTGTGATTTAGATATTCCTAGAGAAGAATAGCTAAATTACTAGCCAACAGTGGAGACCCTGACAAGATGCCGCATTCTGTGGCACCCAATCTAAAATGGGTTAAAAACTGGAAACTTTGACATTTTGTGGATGGTAATGTATTAGCTGTTCCTGCACTTCCATATAGGTGAGATAAAAATATTTCTCTATATCCAAAACTACACCTCTATCTGTTTTATTCTAACAGCCATACCTCCAGATAAGGATTTTTTTTCAACCAAAACCAACTGATATTTTTCTTATTTCTCCACAAAAACATACCTTATGGTACTCATTAGACACACCTCAGCAAGGAACTTCTAATGAGTACCCAAAACATGCCAAAATAAGAACAATATTTACTTGGTACCCCTCTTATCTGGATCTCTGTGCAAAGTATACCACTTCTCAGTACACCACCTCTTTATTACACTATTGTTGGGGTCCATAGCATAGACGGTGTTAGTTAAACAACCGTGCTATATCCAAACAAAAATGTATAGATTATATTGAAAAATGACCATTTATGGTCATTTTTTGATATAATCTATACATTTTTGGGATCCATCTTTGAACTGTGTTATATCCAAAACTGTGTTATAACGAACCGTGTTATAAAGAGGTCAATGTGTATATGTGTGTGTACGTGTGTGTATTTGTATTGTTCCGAATGGGTTTTAAGTGTATGCAGGGAAAAAGGGATGTAAAACAGAAAGATGCAGCAAACAGGTCAAGTTGCGACCACGCCCCTAGTTTATAAAACTTTTTTTCATGCTCAACTCAGCTGAGTCCTGCTAATAAATCTCAATTTACTAACAATAACAAATACTTTTCATGCTCAACTCAGCTGAGTCCTGCTAATAAATCTCAATTTACTAACAATAGCAAATACTTTTTTGCTAAACACAGCTGAGCGTGAAAATTTCTCTGTTAATAAATATGAAAATGCCAACTATTGTTGGCATTTTCATATTTATTAGCAGAGAAAATTTTCATGCTCAGCTGAGTTGAGCATGAAAAAAGTTTAATAATCTTGGGCGAGATGGTCTGGATTTTTGATAAGGTAAACCACGCTGTGTCTCTCTAACCAGGTTTCGAAGAGCGCTCTTGTTATCACAGATACACTCTACCACTGAAAACAATCTCTAGCTGGTACCAACACAATATGTGAGCCTAGCCAAAACACACAGTTTCAACCCATGCCAGCAAAGTTTATTTAGGTGCAGTCATCTTACATAATTAGTCAATATCCAAACTCCTTCCACAGCCTTATACGGCTATTAATGTCATTTTAGTGTCACCAGATAAATCTGTCAAGGCTACAATATTATAGTACAGACTATTATTATCATTATCATTACTATTATTAAAGCTCCCAAAAAAGATGCTTAATCCTTAAAGTGTTTATCACATACAACTACAGAAGATAACACTGAAATATTTGTTATTATTTTTTTTCAGAGAAAATAAGGCTTGACATTTCATGTGAATCAGGCAGATGATTCACATGAAATATCAAGTCTATATGAAAATAAAGCTTGACATTTCATGTGAATCATCTGCTAGGCAGATGATTCACATGAAATGTCAAGTCTATATTTTCTAGCAGATGATTCACATGAAATGTAAAGCCTTATTTTCTCTGGAAAAAAAAAATTCAAATTATCGTCTGCTATAAATTCGCTTAGCACCTCAAGAATTAACCCAATTTCTCATATCTCAAAAATTCTAATTGTTAGTCCTATTCATGGTGACAAATTCAAATGAGTACCTACAATACAGTCGAACCTCTTTATCTCGAACTCGCTTATTTCGAATTACCGCTTATCTCGAAGTGAAAATCTGATCCCTGTTTTAACATGCAACTATGACAACAGGTAACAAAATAATGTGGAAAAGAGGAGAAATTGCTCCTAAGGAGCAATTTCTCCTCTTTTCCACATTATTTTATATATATATTTCTAACGTCAGGAGTCAAATTACATATTCATTTGGTAAATATGTTGTTCAATTTATTGTTTTCCTCACTCTCTCAACTCTGAGTGTTTCAGCGAGTCCCTTGGAATTTGAGATAACGAGAGTCGACTGTATTTGTTTTCCATCAAAATGATGAGGTAATTCTAATAAGTATCCACTCATGCACAAGAAACCAGTATTAACCCAAAGTATTGGACACCTTATATCCTTAAAATACTTGTTCAGAATTTTGAACAATGAAATCTATAAGATTTGCCCTTGGAAACAAAGAACACATAAAAGATCTAGTAACGGTGTTTTCAAAGAAAACTGATATCCCATCGGAATTTTCCATTTTTCTACTGCTGTGACCATGAAAATTAAGTCAAGGTCACCAAAAATCTAATCAATTCTTTGTTATGTCCCAATTATATATCCATGAAAATTTCAGTAGTTAATAGAAAGCTAAATTCATGTTCAAAATTTCTCAGTCCCTAACACCTGAATACATTAATGAGATGTTTCGCACAAGACCCTTGAACAATACTCTTCAGTCCCTTAGATCATCAACAACCATAAATTATGTGCTGCCAAGACCTCGTAAAGAACTGTTTAAGCAGAGTTTGATTTACTCTGGACCATTGATTTGGAATAATCTACCTGACAAATTAAAACACTTAGGAACTGTTGATAGCTTCCATAAAAATTGCATCAAATGGATGAAAGGAATTCAAACTTAGTATATATACATATATATATATATATATATATATATATATATATATATATATATATATATATACAGGGCTCTGGAAATTTTGAAATCTGAATCGGTCCAGCCGATGACGATGACGTCATCAATGAGCCCATTTCCAAAAAAAAAAAATATGTATATATCACCTGTCACGAAAACTAATGACAATTGGCAGTCTTATAACTCCTTTTAAATAATACACCTCAACTCCGTTATATGACGGAAGTCCGGGTATAACGAGCATGATCAAAGCTGGGGTCATCAATAAATACAGTCAGGTATGTAAAAAGAAAGAAAAAAAAAAAAAAAAAACGGTTTTGTTTTATTTCCACCTCCGCAGGGTTTTCCTAAACTATTTATAAACAACTGATTCCCGTCTTGTATAAGCGCGAAGACGGCGGGAAACAGGAGAGATGGAACGAAACGACTTTCATGGACCTAATTAGGTCTAATAAAAAAGGCCTGCGCCACGGGCGGTTTTGCACTTTTCAATGTTTTAAGATTTGATCAGACTGCTTAAATTTTAAGCACTAATCAATCTTGTCTAGCGCAAGTGGTGCATTACTTATTTGTACCGTGAAATCTACCTTGAATTGAGTCCTCCGTGAAATCACCTGACCAGTAAATGACACCAAAACCTGACCAACCAAAATAGCTTACCAGTTAACGGTTAATGTTATTGCTTAGACAAACAATATTACCTATGTACTTTTTCATTGATAAATACAGGTACACATGCAGTTTTCATTGACAAATACAGGTATCACGATATTGTTTGTCTAAGGATTTACGCATGGGCGTGGTTATAGCCTTCTGACAGAGGAGTCAATTATACTCGCGTTTTACGGCAATCAACAAAAAAAAAAGAAAAAAGAAGCAACCAATAATACCCAGATCAGACGCCGTTGTATGCGACATCTGATCAGAACGTACACAGTTTGGGAATTCATTTATGGAATCTGGGACCGACACACCGTGTTGATCAAAACAAAAAAGAAGAGGTAGAAAACGGGTGCATTCAAGCGGTGCATTCTTTTATCACTCTCAGTAAAGCGACCTTTGATCTTTTTGGACACGCCGACTGCACCTGGATGTTTTGCAGTCTCAGTGTATTCACACGTGTCACACAAACGGATTAATTATCAGACTACCGTTACTGATGATTCGTGTTAATCGCTTGTTTACCGCACAAAGGTCAGTGAAGTGTTGATTTTTTGACAATGTTTGGATAATGTCGTAATTAATTTGTGCTGCGGTAGGTTGCCGTTATTCAGCTGTCTCTCCAATATACATGTCAAATGACCGTTTAGAGCCTTTTAACTACCATAATATCGCATTTAAAAGGTGCGCGGACGTTGTCAGTTTGGGAAGACTTTACTGTTTGTAGACATCATTGATTCGTGAAAATTGGTTGGTTGGGGAAAAATGGGGTTCAAGGCACAAACCTGTTGGACCGATTTATTAGCGTTTTGGGGTGTTTGAAATCGGTCCAGAATTCTTAATTTCGGTCCAGACCGGCTATTATTCCGGTTTTCCCGAGCCCTGTATATATATATATATATATATTTAATTTAGACCCTGTATATGTGTGTATTTTGTACATATCCATGTAACCTGGGTTCAGGACTTGTGTTGGGGTGGTTGGGTGGTGCGAAGGTGTCCTTTATCTTACATCACCGGGGCGCCCAACTGATATTGGCTTACAGCTGGGCAAGGCCTGCTATCCTTGTAGCAGGTAAGGGTAGAGGGGGATGTTTTTATTTCTTCTGTTTCTTCACTTTCATTCCTGTTCCTCTTTCTTCCCTGTTCCTCTCTTTCATCTCCTCTACTATCTCTTCTATCTTTTTTCTCCCTTTCTCTGGGAGACGACACAAAATGACCCACAAGGGTTGACATGTCGTTAAACCCCAACTCAATCAATCAGGACTTGTGTTTCGCTTTCGGCAAGACTGTTTTCTGGGGATATTACTGCATTTTTTTTTTTTTTTTTTTTTCCTAGTGACTGGTGTCAGATATGTCTTGTTTCAGTGAAATAAGGCAACTCTACATCAGCTCACAGTGTATATTCAAACTTGATCATCTCTCTTATTAGTGTGTGTGTGTATGTGTGTTTCTAGCCTATGCATTTTCTTTTCGTTGTATATAATATAAATAATAGAGGGCCTCATGGAAGATTAACCTGTATTGTTGCTAAATGTGTAACCCTCTGAAAATAAAGACCATTATTATTATTATTAATAAGATATTGTGCAGACAAGAAAGTGTCATGCCAACATTGATGCAGACCAAGATGCCAGTGGGATCTACATCAAAATCAATATGTCCCCCTCCCTGTGGGTAGGGGGACATAATGAAAATTCGAGACTCAGTGAAACTGAGACTTTATATGACAGCAATGTAATCTGCAGGGCTGCGTATGCTTCCCCACATCACTATCCACCAACCCCACTCCAACTCCCCAGCACAAAACCAAGAAAAATAAAAGCTGCACTACAATGAAGTCCATTTTACAACCCACTGATCTATGTAAAAACTGCTTCTGCATCATCTGATCTGGGTCTACTCTGTTTGCTCAGGCCTGTCTGTCCCAATACCTGGGTTATTACAGTACAAATAATGTGTACTCATTAGAACTGCCTCACTATTTTCGATTCTGGACAATACCATCACCCCCATAGCTGCAGAACAGAGATTCTATGTACAAACATTATGATTATCACATTATTTACCCTAAATATAGTAAAACCTGAATGACTTGAACACCGATGGTATGTTTACCATGGCTAATTCGAACTCGGTTTTGAGTCCCTAGGAAATTCTCTTGATAGCCCAAAAAAAGCAAATATTTATGGATATTTTAGGAAAATTTTTTTCTTTTATCATGCATTATCACTGAGGCAATTCTAATGAATGCACTCATCATACTCTTATTATATAGAAGATCAAAAAGATATCCCCACCAGAGGATTTGTTAAGGAGGAGTATTTGGTGATAATTATGGGATAATTTTTCTAATTTCTCCATAAAAACATATGTTGTGGGTACTCATTAGAAGCGCCTCACCGAGGCACTTCTAATGAGTACCCACAACATATGTTTTTATGGAGAACTGGAGAAAATTATCCCAGAATTATCACCAAATACTCCTCCTTAACAAGTCCTCTGCCTACATTATACCCATTTGCCTTGTAATCTGGGTTATGATTAACCCTTAGTGGCTCCAACTACGGTACCCATGCCTAATACAAATTAACATGGTCCCACAGAAGTTCAAGTTAAAGAGGTTCGACTGTATTTAGATACCTTCACTCGTTATCAAACTTGTCTTAAAATTTGAACATAATTTTCTACCTATTTCCATGTGTTTAAAAACTACCGGAGGAGTGGCGAACAGGTTTGACTCTGATCATAAAATGCATAATGTTTGCTCAGGCCTGTCTTTCTGAATACGTAATTAGGGTAAATAATGTTATGCTATTCCTATAGGCAATATAATGCAGTTGCAATGTTTGTTAATAAAATTAGACAATTACCTATAAATACAGCATAGCTCCAGATAAAGGAGAGTACCCAGATAATTTTCTTTTTTTTTTTTTTTCTCCATGAAACATATGTTGTGGTTACTCATTAGAAGTGCCTCGGTGAGGCACTTCTAATGAGTAACCAAAACATATGATCCCATGGAGTAATAATAAAAATATCAATCCTTATTGGTTGAAAAAAAAAAGTGCCTTATCTGGAGCTAAGAATTCATGCTATATAATTATGTTAGGATAACTATATATCAACCCTTGTCCTGCTGAATAAATTAAGATGCCACACCCACTTCTAATTTTCAGCAATCAGATTACTTGATCCAGATTAATGCTATAAATTCACATACTTGATGGCAAACAGTGCAGATCCAGATCAGTTGGCTTCTGAAGAAGCCAACTGATCTGGATCTACACTGTTTGCAAAGGCAAGGTATATCTGGGTTCAGCAGGACTAGAGAATTAAATTCTATGAATATTAGCAACTAAAACATTACTTTTTAACCCCAAAGCTTGTTATGATGTATTTCAGGTATACTGTGGGTAAAAGCTGGTACTGTAGTTGTCAATATATTTAATACACAAACTTTTCTGACAAAATAGCATATGCAAACAATACAGATCTAGATCAGACTGAATGAGCAATTTGATTAGGCATCACGAAAACATGCCTATATAATTTTGACCCCCTTAAACCCCACTTTTATATAGTAAAACTGGGGTTTACAGGGGTATACATTATTTTTCTTATTTCTGCTCAAAACATAGATAGTGGGTACTCGTTAGAACCGCCTCATCGAGGTGGTTCTAACGAGTACCCACAATCTATGTTTTCGAGGCGGTTCTAACGAGTACCCACTATCTATGTTTTGAGCAGAAATATGAAAAATATCAGAAGTTTTTATCTGAAATTTTTCATGTTTTTGTGGTAAAATTTTCAGTATATTTGAATAGGCATGTTTTCGTAATGATTTACACTGCTTTCCATTCCAACAAGTATATTATGAACAAAATCATTAAAACAAAGTTTAGGCAAAAAAGTATGGAAAATAAAATAGTTTAATATTTTCAGACAATGACCAGATCATCTCGCTGGCAAACAGTAAGGACACCAGCCATACAGGACAGCAATGGTCTATCAGGGTTTTCTCTGTTTCCAGAGGACTTCTTATGGAAGAGTATTCCATGATAATTCTGGGATAATTTTTCTCATCATCACGAAAACACGCCTATATAATTTTGACCCCCTTAAACCCAACTTTTATATAGTAAAACTGGGATTTACATACATTATTTTTCTTATTTCTGCTCAAAAACATAGATTGTGGGTATGTACTGGAACTGCCTCACTGAGGTGGTTCTAACAAGTACCCACAATCTATGTTTTCAGCAGGAATATGAAAAATATCAGAAGTTTTTATCTGAAAATTTTCCTTGTTTGGTGGTGAAACTCTTAATATATTTGAATAGGCGTGTTTTCATAAAATGATTTTCCATAAAAAAAAAAAAAAAAAAAAACAAGAAGAAAAAAACAAAAACAAAACATATTGTGGGTACTCATTAGAACCCACTATATATGTTTTTTTATGGAGAAATTGTGAAAATTAGAATTATCAAATATTCCTCCTAAACAAGTCTCTGGTTCCCCTATCAGGACAACTGTGCAGTCCAACAAGAGTCTGCAATGTTTGCATATGAAGTACCAGTTTTTTCATCAGTACACCTTAGTCATTATTACTGAATACTGGACCATGTCAAAGTAAAAAACATTCTAATATATCAAAACAAAGAAAACAAGACCAGTCCAATATATCAAAACAGTGAAAATCTCAGACCAAAATGGGACCAGTCAGTGTTCTTGATAAACTTAGAGGACCTGTTAAGGTGGTGTATTTGGGGATATATATATATATATATATATATATATATATATATATATATATATATATATATATATATATATATATATATATATATATATACTTCTCCTTAAAAACAGTTTTATGGATATTTGTTAGAATTTCCTGGATGAGTCAATTCTAACAAGGATCCACAATATATGTTTTTAATGAAGATTTGGGAAAATTATCCCTGAATTATCATCAAATACTCCTACACAAGTCCTTTGAAACCCAATTTTAGCTACTATAATTACCCTACTTATTAGGACAGGCCTGAGTAAACAGAACCAGATCAGGGCCCAGTTGTTCAAAGCATCATTAGCTTAACGAGCTTGTTAAGGGTCATTTCGTTAACTGTTTTAGCGGATTCAATATACAATATTCTGATATTTTTTGCTGAAAAAATGTGAGTAGCTTTTGCACTGCAAAAGCTACTCACATTTTTTCAGCAAAAAAATTTCAGCATATTTGCGTATCACTCGATGTAAATTTTAACGAATCGTTAACTAACGATGTCGTTAGCTTTGAACAACTGGGCCCATATGTCATAGAATATGGCACATGATCAGGATCTACAATGTTTGCCATTCATCCAGAATTTTTTAGATATACTGGCAAACTTCAATGGCTTGAACATCTTTGGGACCACGGAAATTTTTTCGAGACATGGGTAGTTCGAGCCATTGAGGGTTAATCATAGCGCCAGGTCAGAAAGCAAATGACAATAATTCAGGGAAATCTCTTTGATCTTCTATACAATAATGGTATTTTGAGTGTACTCATTAGAATTGCCTTGAAGAGGCCATTCTAACAAGTACACACAACATACAATTTTCATAACTAAATAAGAAAATTTCCCTAAATATTTGTTTTCTTAAGCTATCGGAAGAATTTTGTAGGAATCCAAAAATGAGTTTAAATGAGTCATGGTAAACCAGCCATCCCTGTTTGAGCTATTGAAATTCAACTGTAACAACAGAATGGAAAGGGGTTAGTTTCCCAATACTTAGGGTAAATATGGTAAGATAAAGCCGGGGGAAACCCAGATAAATATTTTTCTTACTTCCGCACAAAGACATATGTTGTGGGTACTCATCAGAAGGACCTCGCTACAGTGTGGACCCAGATCAGACTGCTCCTCTAGGAGCAGTCTGATCAGTCCACACTGTAATGAGGCACTTCTAATGAATATCCACAACATATATTTTCATGTAGAAACAAGAAAAACATCAATACTTTTTGGCTTAAAAAAGTGTTGCATCTAGAACTAAGTGATAATGTTTTATTTGGATACCATAGCGATTTAGTATGAAGTTTTTTATTTTGACATGGGTTTAAATCTTACAGCACCTACTCAATATGAAAGATTTGCACTAGGATCTGAAAGGAAAGCATCAAGCAATGTCAACACATACAGTTCGTTCGCTCCTAAAAATAAAATCAATTTTTATCATTAAACAAGATGACAATAAGACAGGGATTATTTTAGTGCAAGATTTTTAGAGATTTGCTCTTTTTTTTTTTTTTCTTCTTTTTTTTCTCACCAAAATTCAATTGAAATTAGCTAAACGGAAGAAAAAATCTCACAGCAAAATGTAATTTGACTATTAATGATTTTGCTAAAATTTCTGCCCAGTTTCTCCCAGATATTCTGAGCCAGAATTCACCCTGATAAGACATTTATATGCTTCATGAAATAGGATTTTTAACCCTGGTCCTACTGAACCTGGATATGCCCTGCCTTTGCAAACAGTGTAGATACAGATCAGTTGGCTTCTACAGAAGCCAACTGATCTGGATCTGCCCTGTTAGTCATTTAGAATGTGAATTTGTATCAACAATCTGGATCAAGCAATCTGATTGGCTGACAATTAGAAGTGGGCCTGGCATTTTAATTTATTCAGCATGTCAAGGGTTAAGAGTACAGACTTAATCCTCCATACATTAACAAATACATTATAGTGTTATAAAAGAGGGCCGTTGAAAAAGTATAACCCACAATTATATAACAGCAGCAGAAGACACAGCAGTTACAACAGCTTTTAGAATCCTTTCTCAAAAAGGGACTGCTTTTAATGGGGAGAATTTGCTCCAAATGCATACCCGTTCTGGACTTACTGCTGTAAACCAACTTTCCTTCGTGTGTGCAACAACTCTCTAGCACTGAGACAAAAACAAATTGCAAAATTGCAAAGCTTATTGCTGCTGCAAGCCAGTAATATCTACAACATCTACAAAATTTGCAAAAGTTACTGTGGATGACTATTAATGGATCATCAAGAAAATGCAAAAGATTCTGACTAAAGGAAGTTGGCTTACTGCATTCAACTAAATATACATGTATACTGATGTTTCTCTCACATCTCCAGGAAAACCTATGTCTCAACATGATACCACTCTCTGAGCTAATTCAGCGGACAAGAAATTGATTATATTTTTCTTGTTTTCCCAAAAAAACAGGTTGTCACATTTCATGCAAATTGTCTCCAATGGAGACAATTTGCATGAAATGTCAAAACCTGTTTTCTGGTAAAAACAAGAAAGGTCTATAAGCAGGGCTTATTAGATATCCCCACTCAAAAACCAAAATGTAATGGGTGGACAGATAAACAGACAGAGAACATGAAAACAGTATCCCCCCACCACCCCACCTCACCACAAACACAATTTGCAGGGGGTATAATAAGAAAAATATTTTAAAATTTAGTCTGAGGAAATTTCTATCCAGAGTGCTAAGCATTAACCCTTGTCCTGCGGAATAAATTAAGATACCACACCCACTTCTAATTTTCAGCCAATCAGATTACTTGATCTGGATTGTTACTATAAATTCACATACTTAATGGCAAACAGTGCAGATCCAGATCAGTTGGCTTCTTCAGAAGCCAACTGATCTGGATCTACACTGTTTGCAAACGCAGGGTATATCCAGGTTCAGCAGGACAAGGGTTAACATGAATGCAACAAGATATGGCTTCATGAAAAAGTAAGAAAAACAGCAGCACTGTTCTTGTCAAATACAATTCTGGAACTATCTGATTTACCTTGTATAACCCTAATGAACTGATATATGTGCTGCATCAAGCTAAAAAGTGCCTTTGAGCATGCTCAAAATGTACATGTACATGTGCAAAATGTACATGTACATGTGCAAAGTCCCATGCTCAAAATGTACATGTACATGTGCAAAGTCCCATCCAGGCATTTGTTCTCCATTGAAACATTCTATAGTATCCAATGATTTCGTTTGCAGACAGCTAAGGCCCTGATCAGACTGCACGGATGCGCAGGCTGATCTGGGCCTTTGCTGTCTGCATATGCCCTTTGATACGTTTTTGCAGGACGCAGTCAATATTTTCTTGTTTCTCAATGAAAACATATGTTGCGAGGTGCTTCTAAGGGGTACCCACACCATACGTTTTTCACATCACGAAAACATGCCTATATAATTTTGACCCCATTAAACCCCACTTTTATATAGTAAAACTGCGGTTTACTGGGGTATATTTTACTTTTTTTATTTCTGCTCAAAAACATGGATTTTTGTGGGCACACGTTAGAACCGCCTCACTGAGGGGGTTCTAACGAGTACCCACAATCTATGTTTTGAGCAGAATTATGAAGAATATCAGAATTTTTTATCTGAAAATTTTCATTTTTTGTGGTAAAATTTTCAGTATATTTGAATAGGCATGTTTTTGTAATGATGCAGAAATAAGAATAAATATGTATCTGGAAATCCCTCTTATGTAGAGTTAGGTAAACCATGAAATGAAATTTCCATTGTTTAATATGGAGACAAGGAGAGAACTGTTCTTGTTTAGTATATTAACCCATTGTAGACAGAATGAATTCCCCCATACTATATATTGGAAGATTCTAATTTCTGTTTTAGGTATGTCAGGCTATGTGATGTAGATATTCCTAGAGAAAAATGGTTGAACTATTTGCAAACAGAGAAGACCCTGATCAGATGCCACATGCAGCATCTGATCTGGGTCTGCACTGTTTGTCAATTACCCTTTTAGGGGTTTCCAGACTACAATTGGTTAAGCCATATTTAAGAAATACAAAAGATTAACAAAAAATAATAGGAAAAACTGAGGTCAGATTTAAAAACTAAAAAATTCATAAATTTGCTGAATGATATTAATACCCCTGTATACCCCCTGTTTTCACTATGTATTATCGTGGAACATGGGGGAATTTAGTACACAGACTTCTTATAAGAATGTCAGTAACAACAAGAAATTGCCAATAAGCCCTGCTTATTAGGTACTCCCCAGCAAGGACCAAAACATAACATATGCCCAGCTAGCATTCTACGTAAATCTACATCCGGCTGTCATCGGCCCGTCAGCTACCCTGACGGGCCGATGACGGCCCGATATAGATTTACGTAGAATGCTGACTGGGTGGATGGGATGGACAGATATGTGAACAGATGTGAAAACAGTATCCCCATCCCCGACCACCCCCACAAACACAAGAATAAAGACAATCTGAGCCCCAACTTCAGAAAATGTAGCTTCTCACATATGCGCCCAGCAAAATATCAGCTCAGCCTGTGCATTTGAACAGTTTGATCAGAATCTTCAATGGGTGCATTCTGGATAGCCAAGGATGCAAAGTTTCTTCATTTGGACAATGATGACTGATCAGACTACAGTAGAACTTCAATGGCTCGAACCCCGATGGCTCGTTTACCATGGATGAGTCGAACACGTTCTTGAGTCCGCAGAGATTTCCTCCAAATACGATATACGGATAATTTAGGATAATTCTATTATCTTGCAAATGTATGCTGTGTGAACTCATTAGAATTGCCTCGATTAGGCAATTCTAATGAGTACACACAACATACGTTTATGACATAGAACATCGAAAAGATATCCCACAATTATCTCCATTATGCCTCCTGGTATAGCACTAATAGTAACCCTCCGTGGCTCGAACTACCGCAGATTCGAACAAATTTTTTATGGTCCCAAAGGGATTCGAGCCATCGAAGTTTGACTGTATGTAGACACACAGGCTGATTTGAGTCTTGGTCGGACGCACACGTCAGAAGGTACATTTTCTCAAGTTGTAGCTCATATACCGTAAATATCCTAACCCTTGTCATGCTGAATAAATTAAGATGCCACGCCTACTTCTAATTTCCAGCCAATCAGATTACTTGATCCGGGCTTTTGATAGAAATTCACATATTTAATGACAAACAGTGCAGATCCAGATCAGTTGGCTTCTGAAGAAGCCAACTGATCTGGATCTACACTGTTTGCTAAGACAGGGCATGTCGTGTTCAGCAAGAGAAGGGCTAAATATTGGGACATCTTACCTCCTAACCATACATGTTCTAAAATTTGAACAAGTCCAGTTTGAATGGATCGCAAACAATGTAGACCCCAATCAAACATCACTGTGGCATCTGATCTGGGTCTACACTGCTAGCTCAGGTCTGTCTGTCCCAATACTTAGGGTAATTACTGTATCTACACTTAAAACCTTCACGGTGTAATAAAACAAATGAGCCTACCACTCTGAAGCGCCCCTAATCTTGTCTGTAAGTTCTCTAGTCTGTTTATATAATCATCATGGCTGCCAAAATCCCCATTAACCTCGTCCTGTGATGAAAACCGTACCCTACTGGGCCGTGACAACTGAGTTTGTGGGGTAGTTAATATTTTTCTGCAATCAAAATATTTAACATAAATATAATTTTCTAAATATAAGGATAGGGTATAGAATATTTCTCTGAAAATACAGTCGACTCTCTTTATCTCGAAGTCCAAGGGACTCTCTGAAACACTTTGAGATATCAGTACCTCAATATATCAGATTTACAGAATTGAGGAAAAACTAAATCAAACAACCACATTTAACAAATGAATATGTAATTTGACTCCTGAAGTTAGAGATATACTGAAAATATTGTCTCCTCTTTTCCACAATATTTAGTTACCTGTTGTTAGATTTTCATGTTTAAACAGGGACCAGATTTTCACTTCGAGATAAGCGGTTATTTGAGATAAACGATATCGAGATAACGAGGTCGACAGTAAAATATTTAGCATACTAATAAGTCCATTTACTTTATCAGGACAGGATATAGATCATTTTTCTGCAACCAAATTATAGTGGAATTACAACAGTTCAACATGAAAACCGGCCCCAAGGTTATAAAACTTTTTTCATGCTCAACTCAACTGAGCATGAAATTTCACTTCGACATAAAAATTAAAAATACCAACAATTAAAACTGTTTTCATGCTCAACTCAGCTGAGCATGCTCAGCTGAGTTGAGCATGAAAGGTTTTAAAAAATTGTCAGTAATTTAAGATTTATAAGCAAAACAAATTTCATGCTCAGCTGAATTGAGCATGAAAAAAGTTTTATAACCTTGGGGCTAGATGTTCCACTCATTTTCAACTCTCAAGAATACAAAGTTACCAATCTTTCCAAAGTTCCAGGAAAGCCTAAACATCTTCCAGCTCCTAACTTTTGCATTCTACATGTGTAAAAATACAGTGTATGGAAAACTTAATCGTTCTGCAAAGCAAGCAAAAAATGATAAAAAAAAATATGTTTGTCACTTTCCTTTACATCTGACATTAGAAATCATGGATTGTAAACTTAGTTTGTTAGGCACAAATATATTTATGTATATTTACAACTGAGAGTTTTAATTTAATTAACAAAAATAAGGTTTATGTACAAAGCAACGAAAAGCTGATGAAATGCCAATAAAGGTTACGAGAAAAAAAAAAAAAAAAAAAAAAAAGGAAAGAAAAGAAAACACCATCATGACAAAGCCTCTGTGTTTTTCATGCAGTTTAATCAGAACCAATATATTCTACAGTAAAGTCCAAGAAAATCCAACTATCAATATTCAAAATCAATATTCAATTTTAACCAAACTGTATAGCTTATACAGTCGAATCTCGATATCTCAAAAACACCGATGACTTGTTTACCATGGCTAATTCGAACTAGTTTTTGAGTCCCTACTTAATTTCTTCCAATAGCTCAAGAAAACAAACATTTAGGGATTTTTTCTTATTTATCATGAAATTGTATGTTTGTGTACTCATTAGAATTGCCTCATCGAGGCAATTCTAATGAGTACACAACATACAATTATTGTGTAGAAAATAAAAAAGATCCCCTAAATTATTGCTATTTGCTTCCTGACCTGGCACCATGATTAATTCTCAGAAGCTCGAACTACCCATATCTCGAACTAATTTCCATGGTCCCAAAGCTGTTCGAGCCATTGAGGTTTTACTGTATATAGAAAAAAAAAAAAAAGACTGGCAAGTGCCTTGTAAGTTTCCAATGGATTTGAAGTACCAACATTTAAGCTTTCAAAGTTTGACTATATTTAGTATACATTACTGAGGGAAGGCGAGGTAATCATTTTTCTGGAAACAAACCACTAAGCATGTACTATTTAGGTGAAGTAGTTCATATATATATATATATATATATATATATATATATATATATATATATATATATATATATATATATATATTTTTTTTTTTTTTTTTTTTTTCAAATCAAAATATCACTTAATATTACATGCATAACCAAGAAATACCATGATTTCTACCAGACATAAAACTGGTATTTTCCTTGTTTTCTAAGAGGAAAAATTTCCTCTTAGCCAAGGAAATAAATCTCTTTTACCAAAACTACTTTTTTTTTTGTAACATATGAACGGCCTAGATTTTGACGCGTGAGATGATCTCAAATCCTTATTTACCAGCTGAAAAAGTTTAAATCCATATGCTTTTTTCGTTGAATCAGGTCACAAGCATAGAAATTAATCCTATCTGAGCACAGAAACACATAAATATCCATTTAAATGGGAATATTTTATCACTTTTCAATCTCTCGATTCGTTTAGTTTTTTTCAAAATGGCGCCCAAGTGCTCACTGCTTCGAACTGTCAATGTCAGTGTATTACTATGCCAACCCAAAATAGAAATGACAGCTTAAACAAACTGGCAGACTAGACTTGCCACAAAAGCCTCTTAAATGGTGTACTCTATTGCGGCGAAATGCATGTAATATACAGTTTATTCATTTCTCCTATTTTAAATATGGGATTTATAAACCTCGGGAGGTAAAAAAAATCCGATAAAGAAACTCGTGCTTCGCGCTCGTTTCTTTATCAGATTTTTTTTACCTCCCGAGGTTTATAAATCCCATATTTAAAATAGAAGAATGAATAAACTCTATCTACTATAGGTGTGGTAATTAATATTTTTCTGGAAACAAAAAATACTGCTAATGGCAGGAGTTAAAATATTCCTGGAAACAAAATATTCAACATACATATGACTCATTGGTGGTAAGGAAGGTATTATTTTCCCTGAAATAAAACATTGAAGGATGGGTATACAATATTTAAAAAAACAAAAAAACAACAAAATACATGTATTTAGCAAATGTAATACTTAAGCTGTGGTACAAAATATTCTTATGGAAACAAAAACACCGAGCATATATATTATAAAGGATGGGTAGTGGGTGGTAATACTTTTCTGGAAATAATACATATATATATATATATATATATATATATAAATTATTGAAGATGGGATAAAATGATTTTTTTTTTCTAAAACTTAAATACCTAGCATACCTGTATATGTTCTTTGATCACTACAACATATGTATAAAAACGTATCTCTAAAAGCCATGAAATTGTTATTTTTGTAGAACTATCCAGATTTACTGTTAAATATCCTAAAATTTCAAACACTTTATTCCATATTTCTTTGGCCTAACTTTTGCTTTTTATGCAATTGTTTCTTAAAATATATAGTGGAATGGCATTCCAAACAGTTAAGACTCAGATCAGACTGCTTCAGAGCAGTGTGTTCTGGGTCAGCACTGATTGCATAATATGTCATTTTGTCAGAAACATTGGTGTACAAAAAATTTAGAACATTTACTGTAATTTAACATTTTGGCAGTCTCTTGCTATTGCCAAATTGCACGAAAATTCTGCATGGATTTCTTAAATATATAACTTCATTTTTACTGACAATTCATAAACCAATTACATGTATCATAAAAATTTAACCCTTAAAGCGCCAAGCAAAATTTTTAGCAGACATAATTTGATTTTTTTTTTTATTATTATTATCTATTTTTCAGAGAAAATAAGACTTGACATTTCATGTAAATCATCAGCTTGGCTGATGAGTCACATGAAATGTCAAGACTTTATTCTCTGAAAAAATAAAAGTAAAATTGTTTTCTATTGCAGTTGTGATTGGTGCTTTAACCCTTAAAGCGCCAAGAAAATCTGCATCTGAAAATGTCGTCTGCTGCATCTTCTTGCAAACTTTTCAAACTTACATTTTGCATATAGGCAAACAGTGTGGACCTAGATCAGACTGCTCCTAATGGAGCAGTCTGATCTGAGTCCACACTGTTTGCAACAATGACTTTTAAAGTAACTGGCAGAAGATAAAGCAGATGACAATTGTTGTAATTGGCGCTTTAAGGGTTAAGGGTTAACAACTTTTTAAACATACATGGGTCAGCACACAATAAAACCTACAATAAGACCGGCGTGACCAGCAATGACTTAGATCGATGTATACATCCATCCAGTATGGCAAAGCTTCTTGTTTATTTCTCTATGAATAGCCTGAAGGCTGCAGAAGGCACATGCAATCAGCAAAGACTCTGATAAGACTGTGCAGATATGCAGGCTGATCTGAGTCTTGGTGGGTCATACAAGTCTTATTGTAGGTTTTGTCACGGGCTGGCTCATATATAAGAAGTTTTACTTTATTGAAAAATGTCAAACTCATTCATTATGAAAACACGCCTATTCAAATATACTGAACATTTTAACCAGCAAAAAATGAAAATTTTCAGATAAAAATTCAGATATTTCTCATACTGCTGGTCAAAACATAGATTGTGGGTACTCGTTAGAACTGCCTCGGCGAGGCGGTTCTAACGAGTACCCACAATCTATGTTTTTGGACAGAAATAAGAAAAATAATGTATACCCCTCTAAACCCCAGTTTTACTATATAAAAGTGGGGTTTAAGGGGGTCAATAGTATATAGGCATGTTTTCGTGATGTTAAACTACGTTGACCCTTAAAATGCTTATCATAAATGCAGCAGACATTTTGATTTTTTTCCAGAGAAAACAAAGCATGACATTTCACATGAATTGTCTGTCTAGCTCTTGAAATTTTAAGTGATATTTCCACTGAAAAATAATAACAAAAATCAAAATATCTGTTACACAATTTTGCTTAGTGATTAAAGGGTTATAGGACAAAATTACACCAAAACTGCTTTATAACACCAATGCCCTGATCCAAAGCCAACACCATGTTTATAAATGAACAGTGGTGTTATATCCAAACAAAACTGTATAGCTTATATAGAAAAATGACCTAAAAAGGTCAACATTTTTGGGGTCTATCTTTAAATTGTTTTTTAACCAAAACTGTGCTATAATGCATCATAAAGAGGTTGCTGTGTTCCTGTTTTGCCAGCCAATGGTAGGTGTGAAGTAAGTTACGAGACCTTCTTGTACTATTCCAAAAATGTAAATTTAAGGTTTTACGCAAAAAAAAAAAAAAAAAAAAATCCAGAAACACCTACCTTCTAGCACCAGATGATGGCGAGGTATATCTTGTTGTACTACTGTAATCTTTGGTGGGTGGGGTAGTATGAACCTGACCGGTGATTCCCCGTGAAGATGAGTATGACAATGGCAAGAGTGTATCGACCTCGAGTTGTGACCTTGAGATGCCGTAGGCTGGTTCAGATGACCTTGGTGGTGAGTGATAGGATGATCGAGGTGGTGATGATGAGCGAATGGCAGCAGATGTAAATCTTGGAGAAGCAGGATGTCGTGGTGGAGAAAAACTGCCTGGTTCTGGCATGTAACCTGAGGAAATAACACAAAATTGGAAATAGGTATAACCCACAGTATTTGGACAGAGCAAACCATGCAGTCCCAGATCAGATACCACAGAACAACATACAAATAACAGCTTGATCAGATGAAAACTATAGGAGGAGTTAGATGGAAATGAAATCATGCTTGAACAATCTTCAAAGAGCCGTAACTCTATCAAAATTTGATCTACTGTAACCTAGAAGCAATATGCACTGCACCACCTCTTAGTCAAACTGTCCACCATGCTTCAACCCACTCGGATGAAAATTGTAGGAGTTATCTAGACAAAAAAGGCAAAGCATAATAACTCTATCAAAATTTGGTGTACTGTAACCTCAAAACAATACATACTGTACCACCTCATGGTCTAACTGTCCACCAAGTTTCAACATGATCCGATGAAAACTAATTATCCGGAAATTAAGTGCGTACAGACTAACAGATGGACGGACAGATGGTCTGTCAGACACCAGAGGGTATATTATAATACCCCACCACTATCGTATGGCTGGGTATAACAACTGAAATTCTTATCAAAATCAATTAAATCAAAAGAATAAGTAAATCTTTCAATCCTGTATGAGTCATAAAAGTCGCCAGATGGTTAACCCTTGTCCTGCTGAATAAATTAAGATGCCATGCCCACTCCTAATTTTCAACCAATCAGATTACTTGATCCAAGTTGTTGATACAAATTCAAATACTGAATGGCAAACAGTGCAGATCCAGATCAGTTGGCTTCTTCAGAAGCCAACTGATCTGGATCTACACTGTTTGCAAAGGCAGGGTATATCCGGGCTCAGCAGGACAAGGGTTAAACTTGTGCTGATGACAGCCAATACAAATCTACTGATAGCATTTACCCAAGCAATTCGGTGACTCAGTTTGAGTTCTCATAACAAAATGTTTTTTGTTTTTATTTTACTTGTTGATAGTTGGCTGTGCTTGGTAATTTTCATATGCAAGACTGATGAATTCCAACAATTTGGATTAAATTTTCTGACTATTTTTTTTGCTTGGAATAAAATGCTGCTGCAAAAAAAGACTGCAATTCTAAGTTAGACCCTTGGAGTCACACATCACGAAAACATGCCTATATAATTTTGACCCCCTTCAACCCCTCTTTTATATAGTAAAAGGAGTTTACAGGGGTATACATTATTTTCTTATTTTTACTCAAAACCCAGTACCCACAATCTATGTTTTTGAGCAGATTGCGGCAGTTCTAACGAGTACCCACAATCTATGTTTTTGAGCAGAAATATGAAAAATATCAGAATTTTCATCTGAAAATTTTCATTTTTTGGTGCAAAAATTTTCAGTATATTTGAATAGGCTTATTTTCGTAATGTCTGGAGCTATGGTCTGACCACAAATATTTCAGGTGACAATACTGAAGATACATATGTATATTTAAGTGCCATACCACAAAAAAATATGTCTTTGGGACATAGTCTGATAACGAAGGCCAGATCAGCTTGGTGTTGGCACAGTTCAATCAGGGCCTTCTCTGTCTGTTTACAGAATCATCAGGCACTGTACAATATACTTTATTCAATCTAATTACCACACTATGCATTTAGGTTTTTCAAAATTACTGGTAAAACGTGTAGTAAAAATATCTACCTTATAAGAGCACAATTTAAAGAAAGATCAGCAGAGGACTTCATAAGAAGCGTATTTAATAAAGCCTATGTGATGTTACTTTCTGATTTTCTTTACAAAAGCATATGTAGTGGGTACTCATTTGAATTGCCTCGACTTGTCGAGGCAATTCAAATGAGTACCCACAACATATGCTTTTATAAAGAAGTTGATAAAAGTACACTAAGACTACTAAATTGCTTGACTGTGTGCTAATAGGAGCATATGCGGTAATTAGGTCGATTACAATACATGTATTGGTGTATGGCAAATATCCTGAATCAGACTGCAAATTCACTGACTGATCTGGCTTTGCAGCCAGCATTAAGAGTATTATGACAGCCGTAACACTCCTTGAACAGTGCAGTTTCCATTTTTATTTTCCGTGGCATAACCAAGCCCATTAACCCATCTATGCCAAGTGGACTCTTCTACCTCAAGTCTTTGGACAGGTCCATTTTCAATAGAAGGGGTATTTGCTTAGTTTTATTATTACTATGTTTTATAGAAATTCCTGTACTTAATGCAAACAGTGTAGACCCTGATCAGTTTGTTTGTTTGTGTTGAGGTTTTACGGCCCAGTCAACCCAATGGGGTCATGTCGAGCGCGGTCAGTTTACCTAACCACACGTTTACTGGGCAGGCTTAGTCCTCTAAGCGGTTAACCAGTATTGTGCACATTCTTTCGCCAGAAACTGACAACTGCCCTTCTTGAATCAGCGGAAGGGAGAGAATGACCGTAGAAAATATTTCATGATCAATCTCCACGAAAAAATGTTGCCGACCTCGGCGGGGGTTGAACCCGCGACCTCCTGGTCTCCAGTCGGACGGCGCATCCAACTGAGCCACCGAGGCCGATCAGATGCCGCATTCTGCGGCATCTGATCTGGGTCTACACTATTTGCCAATGCCCCTTTTATGGGACACCAAGCTTAAATGGATTAAATGATTAAAGTATTTTGGAAAATTGAGTTCCGCCTAAGCTGGTGCTATATACCTATGCAGCCATGCAGACTGTATTGCTGCCATAAAAAGACAGACAGATTTCTGTTCCTTTATGTCTTCTTTGTTATCATAGGCAATCTTTATACAGTTTCTTTACCATAGGTGTAGTGTGGCCATTATTAAGAGTGCCTGATTCTTACCATTGATTTGATCAGCAGTTCCTCCTACAACCTCAGATCCTACTCTTGTTGCTCTCTTCCATTTCTTCACTAAATACTTCATTCTGTAACAATGAAAAGACATTTATATCACTGTAAATCCCATATCCAATTCAGCACCCACAAACTGATATTTATATTTTTCCCAGCAACTACTGTGCTTTGGACATCTTTCAGAGAGTTCAAGTGTTTGCTTGGTGCTTTCCACAAAAGAAGTAAATTTGCAAACTTTTGTCATGATTTACTGCAAAACCATTCGTTATAACTACCTATACACAAAAAGTTTTATTCTAGTCATTGATTTTTAAAAAAAACTGAATATTTTCACTTTTTCCCATAGTAAAAAGGAATGCAAAATATGCAGAAACTGTAGGGTATGGAACTTGGAGGCAGATTTTCAACAAGTTCCACTTATTCAATTTTTCGGAAATTTTCACAATATTGTTGTGAAACATCAATAATTAAAATTCAGCAAAGAAAAGTAAAAAATATTTTCTAAGACAAAAAATCCAAAAGATCACTTTACTTTAGAAATAGGTCAGACCAATTTTTGGCCGTTAATTTAATTTTAGGGTACATTTTTGAGAACAAAACACAGAAGCAGAAAAGACAAACGGTTCATCACGAAAACATGCCTATATAATTTTGACCCCCTGAAACCCCACTTTTATATAGTAAAACTGGGGTTTACAGGGGTATACATTATTTTTGTTATTTCTGCTCAAAAACATAGATTGTGGGTATTTGTTAGAACCGCCTCTGTGAGGCGGTTCTAACCAGTACCCACAATCTATGTTTTGAGCAGAAATATGAAAAATATTTGAATTTTTTGTCTGAAAATTTTCAATTTTTCGGTGATTAACTTTTCAGTATATTTGAATAGGCGTGTTTTCATAATGTCTGATAAGATATGGTCGATCAGAACAAAATACTTTCATTTAAAATAAAACCCAAGCAAAAAAACGTCTTTCTGAGTGATGTCGAAAGGACAGTAGACCTTGATATTTCATGCAAATTGTCTTCTTTGGAGCATGATATGTCAAAGCCTATTTTCTAAAAAAAAAATAACAAAAAGAGACAATCCGCATTAAATGTCGAAGTCTAGTTCCTAGGAAAAATAGAAAACTATTTCAAAATGCCAACTGCTGAAATTTTTACCCAGCCTGCTAAGCTTCAAACATCTGGACAGGACAGTAAAAAGGGAAGATTTTGACTTTTCAAATGGATATAATACTAGCCTTCCATTACAAAATGGATACTATCCTTCCACTGTTCTGTCAGATAAAGTTTGGTCATTAACTCGTATTCTTCACTGTTTTGTTCATATTTGTATTTTTTTTTATTTTTAAAGTTGTATTTATGAGGACTAGGTAATGTCTGCAACATATATTTTAAAGTACTGAACTGATTAAAAACACATACACATTATTTCTTAAAAGGGAAGGACCCGTAAGCTACCGTATTCGACCTAATTACCGCACTGTGTGCTTAGGTTTTTCAAAATTACTGGAAAACACTTGTGGTAAAATATGTACCTGCCTACTAAAAGGTACACTTGAAAAAGATCAGCAAAGAACTTATTAGATGATGTTTATGCCATTTTTTCTGAATTTCTTTATAAAAAAGCATATGTTGTGGGTACTCATTTGAATTGCATCGACAAGTCGATGCAATTCAAATGGGTACCCACAGCATATGCCTTTATAAAGAAGTAGCCAAACAGTACACTAGCTGTAATCCGAAGAGTACTGAATTGCTTGACTGTGCGCTTATAGGGGTATGTGCGGTAATTAGATCGAATACGGTAGTATTTGTAGTTTGGAAGAAAGGCATTCAGCAGCTTAACATTTTGCTGCGTTTCATGAAAATTGACTAATCTATTATAAAAGTTTAAAAAAATTGGTAATGTGAGTCCAGAATGAGGCTGCGAGTTTACGACATCATAAACTCACAATCAAGAATATCAAATAGCAGCCATTCTGATGCAAGATAATTTCAGTGAATGGCCAATTTATATACCTTTTATTGCATATAATTAAAATTTACTGTTTTTAAGAGAAAACAACTTATCCTTATGCTTGAAATTAGCCATTTCTTATTTCGTCACGTGACATGACTGACAAAATGGCGGCCTCCATAGAAAGCTATTGTGAAATGCACAAAAGGCCACATCTCCTAAACCACTCAACCAATTTACATAAAATTTGTGGCAAAATGTTTGCCTCTTTAACCCCTTTTACTGAAGAGACAGTTAAAGTTTGTGGCCCTTCCCTTTAACATCATTTTGGAAACTTCTCCAAGTTGTTTTCTCTAATTTGTTAGACTACATATTTATTTATTTCTTAAAAAATGAAAAGACCCAAATATATATATATCAGAGATATATGTAATAATGTACATTTTGTATTTATACACTCAATTTTAAGGGAAAATACTTTTTTTCTCTTTTCAGATTTTCACAGAAAATATAATAAATTTGGATGAACTTACTGATACATTTTCAAGGGAAACAACTCTGTCAAAACTGTTTTTGCCTCCCTTTTGAAAATCAGTCTACACTAAAAGGGAAAAATTTGCTCCCCTACCATCCTTGGGACTTGGTGTGCAGGAAAGCAAACCAATGATGTTGTTAGTTAATGTAGCGTTAAAACTTTGATCATTAAATATGGCATATGTGCTAATTTTTTTGCTGGAAAAATGTGAGTAGCTTTTGCATTTGCAAAAGCTACTCACATTTTTTCAGCAAAAATACCTGTGAATTAGATATTGCAATTACTAGAACAGTTAACATTTTGACCACTAACAAGCTCATTAAGCTAACCATGCTTTGAACAACTGGGCCCAGTAGTATATTGTCTGTGAAAAATGGTGCAAAATCTACCATCATAACAGAATAGAATAATTTTGTATCACATCAATTTTACCTCGTTATTGCTATGACAACTCGAACAGCACTACGGAATGTTGTGATTGGTGGCAGTTTTAGATGTCGATGATGAAGACTTTCGATAGCTGGAGTTGCTCCCATCCTTGCTAACAATGCCAAAGTTGTTTCCTCCGTATCCTGGAAGCCCCCTAGTAACAGGAGAAGGTATTTCTTCTGATAGATGAGTGCTTTACGGAAACTTTCAGCTCTCAGGTACTTTCCATATAGTCTCTGAATCTGTGGAAAAACAAAAAAAAGATCATTTGTATGAGTTCCTGCTTTTCAACTTGTTAACTGTGGGTGGTTGGGTGAGGCAAAGGTGTCATGTATCTTGCTTCACTGGGGTGTCCAACTGATATTGGCTTACAGTTGGGCAAGGCCTGCTATCCTTGCCGCAGGTAAGGGTAGAGGGGGAATGTTTTTATTTCTTCTGTTTCTTCACTTTCATTCAATTTCCTCCTTCTCCCTTGTCCCTCTCTTTCATCTCCTCTACTATCTCTTCTATCTCTCTTCTCCCTTTCTCTGGGAGATGAAATGACCCACAAGGTTGATGTGTCATTAAACCCCAACACAATCAAATCAAGGTGTTTGCATGAGCTCCTGTTTTTAAATGTGTCAATCTTTGTGGGCCATGATGTGTCATTTCCCAGAGAAAGGGACAGAAGAGCAGCTAACAGATGCTAAATAAATTAAGATGTCACACCCACTTCCAATTTTTAGTTAATCAGATTAGTTGATCAAAGTTGTTGATAAAAATTCACATACTGAATGACAAACAGTGCAGTGTTTGGGACTCTTAACCCTTGTCCTGCTGAACCCGGATATACCCTGTCTTTGCAAACAGTGGAGATCCAGATCAGTTGGTGAAGAAGCCAACTGATCTGGATCTCCACTGTATGCCATTATGTATGTGTATTTATAGCAACAATCTGGATCAAGCAATCTGATTGGCTAAAAATTAGAAGTGGGTGTGGCATCTTAATTTATTCAGCAGGACAAGGGTTAAGATCTAGGGGAAAGCGTCCGGAGTGATGCACACAGAATCAAATCCAAAAATAATCTTATTTATCTATGGCTTTGTATTTTAATCTATTCATGGTCTGAAAGCCAAAAATTATCAATAATTGGGCAATAGTTAACCAATAAAGCACAAAGCAAAGTGTAGCAGATGACAGTTTAAAACTGATTTCATTTTTCAGAGAAAATAAGACTTGATACTTCATGTGAATTGTCTGCTATTTTATTCAAAGTGTCATCTTCTGCAATTGTAGTTAGTGCTTAAAGACACCCTTTAAAACAACAAACCCCTTAATTTTATAAAGGGATCCCTTAATTCCACATAAGGGAGTCCATGGGGCCCTCACTTAAAAATCCTGAGGGAAAACCCTGAGTCTGACTTGAGTCTATGCTTGTCCAAAACATTATAGGCTTTCCCATCTGGACAGCTTTGTGTCCATTATTTTTGTCCTCATGGGAAACTACAGAAAAGTACCAATATTTTTCTTATTTCTGGGTGAAAACCTGTTATTGCATAAAAAGCAGTGCCACACATTATTAACAGCTGTGCATTAACCGGCAAAAAGCTGTGTATTAACAAGGCAATTCACGGGCTGTTAATGCATGGCTACGCAACTTTCAATATGATCGTACGGGGCCACAGATGTGCTGCCTTTATGAGATGTGTACTGACCGGCCCTAGAACGAGCATAGTCCATGAAAATTACGTTCGCGAGACATCGGTGAAAAGACGAAACAAAATAGTGCAAGAAATAACGCGAAATTTAGCAAATGTTTTCAGTTTTTATGCAATAACAGCGATCGAACATGGTTCTTCAATGCATTAACATTTGCCAGGTCCCTTGGGAGGTGTTGAAAACCGCGGCCTTCGGCCTCAGTTGTCAACACCTCCCACGGGACCTGGCGAATGTTAACGCATGAAAAACCATGTTTGATCCCTATATTGTTGGTACTCTTTAGATGTGCTTTATGCAAGGTATATGTTTTCAGGGAAAAGAGAAAATTTTTTATGTGGGTACCACTCTTACATCAGGAAAACATGACTATATAATGTTGACCCCCTTAAACCCCACTTTTATATAGTAAAACTGGGGTTTACAGGGGTATACATTATTTTTCTTATTTCTGCTCAAAAACATAGATGTGGGTACTCATTAGAACCGCCTCGCCAAGGCAGTTCTAAACAAGTACCCACAATCAATGTTTTGAGCAGAAATATGAAAAATATCAGAATTTTTATCTGAAAAGTTTCACTTTTTGGTGGTAAAATTTTCAGTATATTTGAACAGGCTTTTTTCGTAATGATCTGGAGCTATGTATTAGGTTACCTGAAACCACTGTAATTACAGGGACTTCCTAATAAGTTTTCTACATGCTATCTTTTAAACCATGACTGCATTCCTGCCATGAATCAAAGAAGATGTAATTCTTTTCTAAGATTAACCTTTATATGTGCCAATCACAACTTCAGCAATTTTGATTTTTTTGTTGTTGTTTTTTTTGTTTTGTTTTTTTTTTTTTCAGAGAAAAATAAGGCTGAAATTTCATGTGAATTGCTGCTAGGTACCATCAAATGTCAAACCTCATTTTCTCTGAAAAACTGAAAAACAAGAAAAGCGCCTAACAGCATTATCAACGGGTTTTTTAAAAGATTCACCAAAAGATAAACATCGGACGATGCCCGCCCGCCCGCCCAAACATCCCTTTTTTAAAGGACAGATTTTTTAAAAACCAGTCAAAAAATGAGAATAATGTCTGCTGCAATTTGGCATGAAGTTTTAAGCTTTTAAGAAGAATAAGAAGCAGAAATAAAAAGGTTTATAATCAGACAATGAGTATTAAGATTTATTTAAATCATTGTCATCAATCCCTTTTTTTTATATAACATAATTTCCTTTACCTTGACTTTGTCTGTTTCCTTAGTATCTGTTATTCCAGCAGCCACTCTACGTTCTCTCTCTACCCGAAGATCAGTCTGTAACTGGTCAATCTCTCGTTCCGCAACATTCAGGGACATCTGTAGGCTCAGCCTCTCTTTGGCCCAGTTGGCACGTTCTGCGACCAGTGACTCATCTGCTCTAGATGAAGCCCTCTGCATCTCCTGAAATAATTTAATACATTACTGCTACTATTTCTAATTTGCTTAGTTTGCATTATGTTTGCTTAATGCTTAGCACTCTAGGTAAAAAATTCACCTGACCACATTTTATTTTTTTTTTCTTATTTTTCAAAGAAAAGAGATATTGACATTTCGTGCAAATTGTCTCCATTGGACACATTTTTCATGAAATGTCAAAATGTGTTTTCTGAGAAAAATAAGAAAAATACAATCAATTGTTGTCTGCTTAATTAGCCCAGTGAGTGGTAAAGGTTAATGTACATCCAATATTATCCCATAGTATATAGTGGAGGTATGCAAAAGGATACATTATTGGGTGATTTACTTATTTATTTATTTATTTATTTTTTATGATGATGATGATGATGATGATGATGTTGATGATGATGATGATGATGACAGTTTAGTCTCTTACGTCCCGTCCCTTTAACCCTTCAAGGGCCAAGCAAAATTTGTAGCAGACAACATTCGAAATGTTTTCTTTTTTTTTTTATTTTTCAGAGAAAACAAGTCTTTACATTTCATGTGAAACATCTGCCAAGCAGACAATTCACATGAAATGTCAAGACTTGATTTCTCTGAAAAATCAAAAATTGTGGTCTGCTGCAGTTCTGACTGGTGCTTTAACACAGCAACAGATAAGGTGCTTTTTTCATCCGAAAAATGCTGATACCTTTCTTATTTCTCTACGAAAACATATGTTGTGGTACTCATTAGAAGCGCCTCAGTGAGGCACTTCTAATGAGTACCCACAACATATGTTTTCATCAGGAAATAAGAAAAACATTATGTGGATACCCCCTCTAATCTGTAGCTATGCTTTAAGGGTTAAAGATTGTTTAAATATCAAGATGACGGAAGACTGACAACGAAAGGCTGAAAAGCTTTGTGCAATGAAGTGTCATTTAATCACGAGATGAATTCTGCCTCCAGTGAGACTGAAACCCCTGGACCTTGTGACCCAAAATGTAAGTGCAAAACACTCAGCCAACTTCACACTTCTCTTTCAAAGTACTGTCTGTTGTAGTTTAGACTAGCACATTAAGACATATCCTTAAAAAGCACTAATCACAACTGCAGTAGACATTTTGATTTTTGTTTTTATTTTTAAGAGAAACTAGATATGTGTCCACATGTGACACATACCCACGTGTGGATGTAACATCACAGTGAAATGCTATATGCACTCCTGCCTTCTGTTTACCTGATATTTGGCATCTTTCCGTCTGTACTGCCAAATTTCTTCTTCAAGCCGAGACAATGCATTACGCAGCTCATTCTTCTCCTCACTGGACCGCGCCACAAAATTCGTCAGCTCCTCATTGTGTCGTAATATCCTCTCATTGACAGAACTGGATGGCTGTGTCATGAAGTCGCCTTCAATTTCCTGCAGCTGTTTGACCTCGTTCAGAAGATCACGTAATGAAGAATGAAGAGCATCGAAATCAACAACATCAGACTGACTACTTAGACTGAAATAGCAGCAAACATTTCATGTTTTGATTCATTTCACACATGCCATTTTCCTAGCAGATGACAAACTGATGATATTTTTCTTATTTTTTCCCAGAAAATAGAATTTGACATTTCATGTCATCTGACAATATTGGTTTTCCAAGATAAACCTAAGGAGACAATCTGCAGGAAATGTCAAATCCTATTTTCTGGGAAAAATAAGAAAAATGTTTCAAAATGTCTGCTGCAATTTTTACCTAGCATGCAAAGTGTTAAAACAACACAAGTCATATTTCACATATTATATCATATTATCAAGAATCTATTAACCTATTTCAGTCTGGAAACCCCCAAAAGGGTAACTTGCAAACAGTGCAGACCTAGAGCAGACACCACAGAATGTGGCTTCTGATCAGGGTCTACACTGTTTGCAATAAATACTGGAATTTCTATAAAGCATAGTAATAATAAAAACTTAATCAGACACCATGCTATTGGATATCGACCAGTGTTGTGGAAAAAATCCATTTGCTGTAAATGGGTTAATTAGCTACTGTAAATCAGGTATTAATCATGAAAGTTCAGTTTGCAGTTCTCTACTTGAAAGATATTTGCATGGAAACCGATTTTGCTGCAGCTTAAGTCATTAAGATAACCTGTAAAAATTGCACAAACCCTGATCAAACTGTTCCTAGAGATCTAGGTCTACACTGCCTGCTATTGCTAAATATGGTCAGTATTTGCAGAGTACATTTTACAAAACGTTTTTGTTCCTCTGCAGAAATCTGATTATTATATATATAATAATAATATATACTGTCATAAACAGATACCAAGATTATTTAATTTAATTAAAATTAAAACAATCTGTCCAAATGTGTGAAAACAAATTGCACTCAGAGAACTTGCTAAGGGGGAGTATTAACTATTTCATGATAATTTAGGGATAATTTTCTCCAGTTCTCCTTAAAAACATATGTTGTGGGTTCTCATTAGAAGTGCCTCAGCAAGGCACTTCTAATGAGTACCCACAACATATGTTTTTTTTGCGAAATAAGAAAATTTATCCCAGAATTATCCCTAATACCCTCCTTAACAAGTTCTCTGTACACTGATCCTGTGACTCACCTATGAGTGGATCTGCTGAGCTGTTCCCGACATCTGAGGACTAGGTAATGCAGACTCTGGCACATACTCTCAAGCTGTGAGCGATAAACCTGCCATCTCTCCTGACGATCTTCCTGACCATCTGCTGTTCCACTATCATCCTCGGACTGAGGGGTTGGTATTTGTGTTTCCTGTTGATGTACAGAAGTTACTGTATTCAACCTACTCAGGTTTCAATATGTTTCAGAAAGTTGTTTTTTGCTTGGCGCTTTACACAGAAGTAAATTTGCCAACTTTTGGTCATGATTTCATGCAAAACCATTTCTTGTAACTACCTATATACAAAAACTTTTATTCTAGTCATTGGATTTTAAAAAATCAAATATTTTCACTTTTCCCATGGTAAAAATTAATGAAAAAATATGCAGAAATCTGTATGGGCAGATTTTCAACAAGTTCAGCTTATTCAATTTTTCTGAAATTTTCATAATATTGCTCTGAAACAATGGTAATTTAAATTAAGCAAAGAAAGTAAATATTTGAGAACAAAACATAGAAACAGAAAAGACAAATGGTTTCTGATAAGATATGGTCAATCGGAACAAAATATTTATATTTAAATAAAATAAAATGCCAATCAAAAAACGTCTTTCCGAGTGATGTCAAAAGACAGTAATTACCACACATACCCCTGTAAACGCACAGTTAAGCAATTTCTTAGTCTTCAGATTACAGTGGATATTATGTGGATACACCACATTATTGGAGCTATACAAATAACTCTAGATTGGACGGGAACTGAGATACTTTTGTTTTCCATTTCTGTTCATAACCACTTCAAACTGACACTATACACACTGATCCCCTTGCTTCCTGCCCCAATCTCTATTCTGATGTCTATGAATACCCTGCTCCTCTCTCTGTGTCTATCTCTCCTCCTACCCCCCTCTCTCTCTCTCTCCTCCTCTCTCTCTGTCTGTCTCTACCTCTCCTCTCTCTGTCTCTCTCCTCCTTCCCATTCTCTCTCCTCCTCTCTTTCTGTCTGCCTCTCCCTCCCTCCCCTCTCTCTGTGTCTCTCTCTCTCTCCTCATTCTCGAGATGACGCTTTTTTTTTTTTCATTAACAGTATAGAGTTTTCTTATAACTACAAAAGCAGTGTCACACGTTATTGACAGCCGTGCATTAACCAGCGAAAAGCCAAGTATTAACAAGGCAATTCATGTGCGGTTAATGCACTGCTATGCACCTTTCAATATATTTGTACCTGGGCCACAGATTTGCTGCCATTACAAGATGTGTACTGCCCGGCCCTAGAACGAGCATAGTCCTTGGAAATTGCATTCAGTGAAAAGGCGAAGCAAAATAGTGCAAGAAATAACGTGAAATGTAGCAAAGGTTTTGAGTTTTTATGTAATAATAGTGACTGAACATGGTTTTTCAATGCATTAACATTTGCCGGGTCCCTTGAGAGATGTTGAAAACCGCCGCCTCCAGCCTCAGTTTTTAACACCTCCCATGGGACCTAGCGAATGTTAATACATGAAAAATCATGTTTGATCCCTATATTATTGCATAAAACCGGCAAAAGCTGTGTATTAACAATGTAATTCACGCGCTGTTTATGCATGGCTATGCAACTTTCAATATGCTGGTACCAGGGCCACAGAATTGCTGCCATCACAAGATGTGTACTACCATGCCCTCGAACGAGCATAGTCCGTGGAAATAGCGTTCGCGCGATATCGGTGAAAAGGCGAAACAAAATAGTGCAAGAAATAACACAAAATGTAGCAAATGTTTTCAGTTTTTATGCAATAATAGCATTTGAACATGGTTTTTCAATGCATTAACATTCACCAAGTCCCTTGGGAGGTGTTGAAAACCGCAACCTTCGGCCTCTGTTTTCAACACACCTCCCTCGGGACCTGGCAAATGTTAATGCATTGAAAACCATGTTTGATCCCTATATTCTGGGTCACTTAGGTGCTTCTAATGAGTACCCACAACCTATGTTTTCACGGAGAAAGAAGAAAACTTGCCTTCTCCAGAGCTTCCTCTTGAGTCTGGACAATGTGTAGTTTCACCTGCTCTAGTTCTCGGATAGCTTTCAACTCATTCTCTTGTAGCTCTGCCACTTGTTCCTCAAAACTCGAACACTTCTGTGTTAGTCTCTGGGTTTCTAACTCTTGTTCATGCTGAAACAAATATTTCCAATGAAATTTCCTTTTGAATGAACTGACATATATTTTTCTTTTTTTACTCTCTTGCATTATTTATGTTTAACCTATAGATACTACCCTCTAGGCAAATTCCGCAGTGAGAAATTTATATTTTTCTTATTTTTCCAGAAAACAGGATTTGATATTTCACGCAAATTGTCTCCTGAGGTGGTGATTTGCATGAAATGTCAAATTCTGTTTTCTGGGAAAAATAAGAAAAATCCAAAGACAATTTGCATGAAATGTCAATCCTGTTTTCTGGGGAAAATAAGAAAAAATATTTCAAAATGTTGCTGACTGAAATATTTACCCAGCAAGCTAAGCTTTAATTTTTGTTTGGTTGACACTGAAAAAAAACTGGGAGAACTGTGATATTAAAAGTGATAAAAAGGTTTCAAAACAAATAAGAGCCAGTGACCAGGGGTTCCCGTATACATCAGATCACAGCTGCATTAACACTATAAATAGTGCAAATTATCTAAGTCTATTACCTTGACTTGAAGGCCACTTTGTCTGAGCCTTTGATCAGTATGCTAATCAATGCAAGAATGATGTAAATCCATTCAAAGTTTGAGCAGATATAATCTCTTAACCCTTAAACCGCCAGTCATAACAATTGTTGTCTGCTTTGTCGTCTGCTTGTGATTTTAAAAGTCATTTCTGCAAACAGTGTGGACCCAGATCAGACTGCTCCTTTAGGAGCAGTCTGATCTGGGTCCACACTGTTTGCCTGTATGCAAAAATAGGCTTGAAAAGTTTGCAAGAATATTCAGCAGACACAAACAGACGACATTTTCAGATGCAAGTTTTCTTGGCTTTTTAAAATTCTAACCAAAGTTATGATTTACTCTCACCAGTTTCATTCTGTATTCTTCCTTCTCTCTATCAGCCTGTCTTACAGCCTTCTTGTCAGAAATTCTCTCTGCCTCGCGGTCCCGGTCTCGCTGAATCTCGAGTGTTCGGAGATTCTTCAGTTCTTCATTCATCTCATCTTTCTCCACCTTCAGTCGGTTTACATGTTCATGTTCTTTCTCATATTTATTCACAGCCTCTAACTTCTCAATCTGAAAAATCACAAGTACCAAATATGACCTCATTACTACACATACTTCTGTAAGCTCAGGGCCAAGCAATTCTGTAGCCATCAAATTACAGCCAGTATACTTTTATCTACTTCTCTATAAAAGCATATGTTGTGGGTACCCATCTGAATTGCCTCGACTTGTCCAGGAAATTCAAATGATTACTCACAACATACGCTTTTATAAGGAAAATAAAAAAAATTCACATAAGCATCATTAAATATGCCCCTCATGATTTGTTTGTTTGTGTTGTTTTATGGTCCGGTCAGCCCAATGGGGTCATGTCAAGCTCGATCAGTTTACCCAACCATACTTTTACAGAGCAGGCGTAGTCCTATAAACAGTTAACTAGTATTGTGAACATTCTTTTGCCAGAAATGGCCCTCATGAACTCCTCTGCTGATCATTTTTTTTTTTTTAAAGTTTGCCCTTATTAAGTGGATTTTGTTTGTGTTGAGGTTTTACGGCCCAGTCAACCCAATGGGGTCATGTCAAGTGGGGTCAGTTTACCTAACCACACTTCACTTGACAGCCTTAGTCCTCTAAGGAATTAAACAGTATCGTGTACATTGTTTTGCTAGAAATGGCCCTCATGAAATCCTCTGCTGATCTTTTTTTAACCTTTACCACTCTCTGGGCATTTTCAGCAGACGACAGATTGATGATATTTTTCTTATTTTTCCCAGAAAACAGGATTTGACATTTCATGCAAATTGTCTCCTTAGGAGACAATTTGCATGAAATGTCATATCCTGTTTTCTGAGAAAAATAAGAAAAATATTTCAAAATGTCGTCTGCTGAAAATTTTACCCAGAGTGCTAAGCGTTAAAGTATGTCCTTATTACTAGGTGTATTTTGTTTGTGTTGAGGTTTTACGGCCCGTTCAACCCAATGGGGTCATGTCAAGCGTGGTCAGTTTACCAAACCACACTTTTACTTGATAAGGGATTAACCAGTATCGTGCACATTCTTTTACCAGAAATGGTCCTCATGAAGCATCTGCTGATCTTTCTTTAAAGTATGTCCTTATTAGGTGGATATTTTACCACAAGTTTTTTCCAGGATTTTCAAAAACCTAAGTACAGAGTAGGGTAATTAGGTTGAATACCATATCCACAATTAAAGGGATTCAGAAGATCCCCTTTTGTTACTTTTGGACAAAATATTTTAACCCTAGTCCTGCTGAGTCTGGATATTATCTATCTTTGCAAACAGTGTAGATCTAAATCAGTTGGCTTCTGAAGAAGCCAACTGATCTGGATTTACACTGTTTGGCATTAAGTATGTGAAACTGTATCAACAACATGGATCATGTAATCTGATTGGCTGAAAATTAGAAGTGGGTGTGGCATCTTAATTTATTCAGCATAACAATGGTTAAGAGCAATGGAAAGACCTCCAAGGTCATTATGTGACATGTGAATATCTATTTCTATTCTCAGTGGTGGATAGGGAAGGGGTGGGGCTTAGTCCTCTAAGTGGTTAACCAGTACTTTGTGCACATACTTTTTTGCCAGTAACTGACAAATGAACCTTCTTGGATCAGTGGAAGGGTGAGAAAGACAGAAGACATTATTTCATGATCAGTGTCCATGAAAGTTATGTGGCAGAGCTGGGCTTTAAACTTGTGACCCCTGGCTCTGCAGTCAGACATGAGACCTACTTTGTTATGGAGCCTGGCTGCAATGATACAGCCAATAAATATAGCCGATGAAAAGAATCCTCTCAACATTAAAGAATGTACTTTTTTTGCAAACATTGCACACACCCATAGGTTAAAAGGACTCATAGTGTGATATTTCATCCAGAGCAATACTGGTTAAATTTGCTATATGGTCCTTTTTCATTTTTTTTCTCAAACTACTGTCAACTCAGATAAAATATTCTGGTCCAATGGATTTTGAGATAATGAGAGTAGACCTGAGATATCGAGAGTCAACTTGCATGCTGGGTAAAAATTTCAGCAGACGACATTTTAAAATATTTTTTATTTTTCCTAGAAAATAGGATCTGACACTTCATGCAAATTGTCTCCTACTTTTTCTTATTTTTCCTAGAAAATAGAATCTGACACTTTGTGCAAATTGTCTCCTCAGGAGACAATTTGCATAAAGTGTCAGATCCTATTTTCTAGTAAAAATAAGAAAAATATCACCAATTTGTCATCTGCTAAATCTGCCCATAGCATGGTAAGTGTTAATATTCTTACCTGCATAGAATCGAGGTCATGTTTAAGATGATGATTAACTTCCCGTTCCTGATCCAAGTGTTCCTGTAACATACGCTTTTCTGCTTCTGCCGATGACAACACTTCCTTTATGCTACGCTGCTCCCTCTGTAGAGCATTGTTGAGGTCATGAACTTTACCACGCTCCGTCTCAAGCTGAATTTGAAGATCTTCAATCAATGCTCGTTCTCGGCCTGTCGCCTCCTGCTGAGATTTTTCTGCTTCTAAGGACTGTCGTAATTTAAGTGTTAGACCATGTTCTCTTTCAAGAGCACTACAAATAGAAATTACATATACATTATAAACAGAGGACTTGTTAAGGAGTAGTATTTGGTGATAATTCTGGGATAATTTTCTCCAGTTCTCCATAAAAACATATGTTGTGGGTACTCATTAGAAGCGCCTTGCCGAGGCGCTTCTAATGAGTACCCACAACATATATTTTTACGGAGAAATAAGAAAAATTATCCCAGAATTATCACCAAATACGCCTCATTAACAAGTTCTCTGATAAATGTATCAATCCTGTAATAAATAAAAGTTCAAGATAAAATGAGTATTCAGAAGTTATTCTTGTTACATTTGCAATAAAAACATATTTTATAGGACTCGACTTGCCAAGCTTAAAACATCTTGTAGATATGCAAAGGAAAAATATGCAACAGCATTCAGCCGAAACTGACCTGCATACCTTTGTGATCTAGTCATCAAGAAAACATGCCTATATAATTTTGACCCCCTAAATTTTTTCTTATTTCTGCCCAAAAAACAAAGATTGGTAGTACTAGTAGTACCCACAATCTATGTTTTGAGCAGAAATATGAAAATTATCAAATTTTTGTTATCAGAAAATATTCATTTTTTGGTGGCAAAATTTTCAGTATATTTGAACAGGCGTGTTTTCGTAATGCCTAGTATTCAAACTATTTTGCATATACATATGTTATCCAGAATCCATACTGGAACATTCCTCTCTTTTCTCAATCATTTCACTGCTAATACAGTCGACTCTCGTTAACTTGAATTCCAAGAGTCTATTAAATACTTCGAGATATCTGTACCTTGACATATAAGATTGGCAGAATTGAGGAAAAACTTATTCGAACAACCACATTTTACAAATATATGTAATTGGACTCTTGAAGTTAGAGATACATTAAAAATATTGTGGAAAAGAGGAGAAATTGCTCCTGAGGAGCAATTTCTCCTCTTTTCCACAATATTCTTTTACCTGTTGTTAGATGTTCATGTTTAGGCAGGGACCAGATTTTCACTTCGAGATAAGTGGTTATTCGAGATAAGCAAGCTCAAGATAACAAGAGTCAACTGTATATAAATGAAGTTCTTCCGCCATGTTACCTGTGCAGAAAGTTGCAACACTCACTCTGGTTATGGCAGATATTGGTTTTGACACAGATTCAGAGGAAAAAGAATCTTTAAATCTTCTCTTAAAAATGTCATACCAAGTATACCTACCATGTTTGTCAGAATTTTTTGGTTATTGCCAAGACTGCCAGGAAGTTTTATGTTAAATATTTTAAACAGTATATTAGTTTAAGTTTCAAACATTGTAGATTTATTATACTGAACAAAAAGCAAGAGTGATTTTATAAATATCTCAAAGTAAATCAAGGCTAAATAACTCTGGCAATAAAAAATGATCAGAGCTCTGTGACCTTCATGCACATGCCCTGCTATATTCTTACTTTGCTGCAAAATTCAAATCAGTATCTTGAAAAGGGTAGAAGTTGCGGAGACACAAACCCTACTATGCCATGTGTATGAGGCAAAATTTCTAAGTAAATCAAGGGTATGTAACTAGCAATACAAATTTGATCAGAATTCTGTCACTTTATGCACTTGCTCAGCCTATATTCTTACTTTGCTGCAAGTATCAAATCACTATCTTGAAAACTGTTGGAAAAGTTGGGGTGACACGAACCCTACTTTGCCATGTACAGTCGACTCTCGTTATCTCAAATTCCAAGGGACTCTCTGAAATACTTCGATATATCCATACTTCGACATATCAGATTTGCAGAATTGAGGACAAACTAATTCGATTAACCACATTTAACAAATATATGTGTAATTGGACTCTTGACGTTAGAGATATATTGAAAATATTGTGGAAAAGAGGAGAAATTGCTCCTTAGAAGCAATTTCTTCTCTTTTCCACAATATTTTTTACATGTTGTTAGATTTTCATGTTTAGGCAGGTATCAGATTTTCACTTCGAGAAGCGGTTATTCGAGATAAGCGAGGTCGAGATAGCGAGAGTCAACTGTATATAATTTTTAAATATTGATTGAGTTGAGTTTTCACGGCCCAGTCAACACATTAGGGTCATGAAGAGTCGGTCAGTTTACCTACCTGCACTTTGGTGACAACATCCAGTCGACTCGTTACCTCGGCTTTGCTTACCTCTAATGATGGTTTATCTCCAAGAGAATATCTGGTGCTTGTTTTAACATGGAAATCTAACAACATGTAACAAAGTATTTTAGAAAAGAGGAGGAATTGCTATTAAGGACAATTTCTCCTCTATTCCACAAAGTTTTCAATATATCTCTAACTTCAGGAGTCAAATTACATATTCATTAATGAAATGTGGATGTTCGATTTACTTTTCCTCAATTCTGCAAATCTGATATGTCGAGGTATAGATATCTCAAAGTATTTCAGAGAGTCCCTTGAACTTTGGGAAATGAGAATCGACTGTAGATATTTTTTTTTTTTTATTTTTTTTTGTTCTTGTGAAGAAATAAGAAAATATTTTTTAGAGCTAAGAATCCTACCTATCCAGTTCTATGACTTTCTGTTTCTCGTTATCAATGAGTCTCTGAAGCTGTAATGTCTTGGCATCATACTCTTTTTGTATGGCCTGCTGATGTCTTTTCTCCATGTCCACCTCCTGTCGCAGGTTCTGCATGGTGACCCGGTCGATCTCATGGCGACTCTCGGCTTGACAACGTCTCTCCCGTTCATTTGTTAACTCAGCCTGAAGTTCCTGCAACAATGTATAATTAGCGTGTAACCCATTGTAGCCGGGTGACCCGTAAAAGGGTAACTGACAAACAGTGCAGACCAGATCAGATGCCGCAGAATACGGCGTCTGATCAGGGTCTCCACTGTTTGCAAATAGCTTAGCCATTTTTCACTACGAATATGTAAATCTCATAGCCGGACATACCTAAAATTGAAATTGGACTCTTCCAATATATAGTGTGGGAGAGTCTATTCAGTATACAATGGGTTAATGGGAATGGGTAAACTTGGTAGTCATTTTTACATAGCTCTAGTTAAGGCATTTTTTTCAATCCAAAAGCATTGATATTTTTCTTATTTCACTATGAAAACATATGTTGTGGGTACTCATTAGAAGTGCCTCGTCGAGGCACTTCTAATGAGTACCCACAACATATGTTTTTGTGTAGAAATAAAAACAAGAGGGCCATGAATGGCCCTGTAATGCTCACCTGAGCAACATAGCACTTTGAGAGCCTGATCTAGAACTGATCAAGGCAAACATTCTGATCAAAGTTCAAAATGATTATAACAAAGTTTTCTGCTGATTTGGCCCGGTGACCTAGTTTTTGATACCAAGCAACCCAGTTTCGAACTTGACCTAGAACTCCTCAAGACAAACGTTTTGTGCAAGATTCATGATGATTGCTTGAAACATGTGACCGCTAGAGTGATAACAAGATTTTACGCTTATTTGGCCAGGTGACCTAGTTTTTGACCCCAGGTGTTCCAGTTTTGAACTTGACCTAGAAATCATCAAGACAAACATTTTGAGCCAGATTCATGATGATTGTTTTAAAAATGTGACCGCTAGAGTGTTAACAAGGTTTTCTGCTGATTTGGCCCGGTGACCTAGTTTTTTACCCCAAGTGACCCAGTTTCAAATATATCCTAGAACTCATCAAGGCAAACATTTTGAGCAAGATTCATGATTATTGCTTCAAAAATGTGACCGCTAGAGTGTTAACAAGGTTTTCTGCAGGTTTGGCCTGGTGACCTAGTTTTTGACACCACGTGACCCAGTTTCGAACCTGACCTAGAAATCATCAAGACAAACATTTCGAGCAAGATTCATGATTATTGCTTCAAAAATGTGACCGCTAGAGTGTTAACAAGGTTGTCTGCTGATTTGGCCCGGTGACCTAGTTTTTGACTCCAAGTGACCCAGTTTCGACCTCGACCTATAAATCATCAAGACAAACATTTTGAGCAAGATTCATGATGATTGCTTCAAAAATGTGACTGCTAGAGTGTTAAAAAGGTTTTCTGCTGATCTGGCCAGGTGATCTAGTTTTTGACCCCAAGTGACCCAGTTTTGAACTTGACCTAGAAATCATCAAGGCAAACATATTGAGCAAGATTCATGATGATTGCTTAAAAAATGTGACCGCTAGAGTGTTAACAAGGTTTTCTACTGATCTGGCCTAGTGACCTAGTTTTTGACCCCAAGTGACCCAGTTTCGAACTTGACCTAGAAATCATCAAGACAAACATATTGAGCAAGATTCATGATGATTGCTTCAAAAATGTGACTGCTGGAGTGTTAACAAAGTTTTCTGCTGATCTGGCCAGGTGATCTAGTTTTTGACCCCAGGTGACCCAGTTTCGAACCTGACCTAGAATTCATCAAGACAAACATAATGAGCAAGATTCATGATGACTGCTTCAAAAATGTGACCGCTAGAGTGTTAACAAGGTTTTCTGCTGGTCTGGCCCGGTGACCTAGTTTTTTACCCCAAGTGACCCAGTTTCGAACTTGACCTAGAAATCATCAGGACAAACATATTGAGCAAGATTCATGATGATTGCTTCAAAAATGTGACTGCTAGAGTGTTAACAAGGTTTTGTGCTGATCTGGCCAGGTGACCTAGTTTTTGACCCCAGGTGACCCAGTTTCGAACTTGACCTAGAAATCATCAAGACAAATATATTGAGCAAGATTCATGATGATTGCTTCAAAAAAGTGACCGCTAGAGTGTTAACAAGGTTTTCTGCTGATCTGGCCCGGTGACCTAGTTTTTGACCCCAAGTGACCCAGTTTCAAACGTGACCCTGATTTAATTGAGGCAAACATTTTGAGCAAGTTTCATCAAGATTGGGTCAAAATTATGACCTGTAGAGTGTTAACAAGTTTTTCCTTTGATTTGACCTGGTGACCTAGTTTTTGACCCCAAGTAACCCAGTATCGAACTTGACCTAGATTTCATAGAGGCAAACATTCTGACCAAGTTTCATCAAGATTGGGTCAAAACTGTGACCTCTAGAGTGTTAACAAACTAATTGTTGACGACGGACGACGGACATAGGGTGATGACAATAGCTCACCCTGAGCTTATGCTCTGGTGAGCTAAAAATACTGACCTGATGATACCCACTCTTATCTCAACCTCTGTAATTTTTATCTACCATTTTTACAAGGGAAACAACTTTTATGACTTCCTCTTTGCCAGCCTGCACACCAAACCCTTTTGAAAAGGAGTCTACCCTAAAAGGAAAGAATTTGCTCCCATTGTTTGCATTTAGAGTAATCACTTTTTCAGAAAGAAGGCGTTTGATAGAGTACCTCGGAAGGTCATCTGGTGGGCGCTAAGAAAACTTGGTGTGGAGGTGTGGATTGTGTGACTGGTGCAGGGGATGTATGCAAATGCGCAGAGCGTGTCCGTGTTGGTGAGGGGTACAGTGAAGAGTTTGAAGCGAATGTCTGTGTTCACCAAGGCTCAGTACTCAGCCCGCTGCTCTTCATCACTGTGCTTGAAGCCTTATCACGAGAGTTCCTCTATGGGTCCCCTGGGAGGACTTCTATGCCGATGACCTTGTTATCATTGCTGAATTGCTCAAAGAATGTGTCAGGAGGCTCTTGACTTGGAAAGAAGCAATGGAAAAGAAAGGACTGACAGTAAATGCAGGAAAGACGAAGATCATGATCTGCGGTATGGGCCTGGACCTCCTGCAGAGTTCAGGCGAGTTTCCATGCGCCGTCTGTCACACTGGAGTGGGCAACAACAGCATCTTCTGCAATGGCTGCAAGCACTGGGTGAACAAGAAATGCAGTGGACTCAAGAGCTTGACAAAGGACCCTAACTATAGATGTACTCGGTGCCAGGGAACTGCACGCCCCTTGGACGGCAGACCACAGAAGGAAGTCCAGGTCGGACCTGACAAGCTGAAGGTGATAGCTTCCTTTTGCTACCTAGGAGACATGCTCTCAGCAGCAGGTGGCTGTGAACTTTCAACCACAACATGTGTGAAAACTGCCTGGAAGAAGTTCAAGGAGCTGCTACCAGTCCTCTCTTCACGCCACCTCTCTTTCAAGACATGTGGTCATGTGTGCAGCTCTTGTGTGCGGAGCGCAATGCTCCATGCCAGTGAGACTTGGCCAATAACAAAGCCAAACCTCCAGCGTCTGCAGTGGAATGACAGAGCAATGATCAGACAGGTCTGCAATGCCAGGCAACAAGACATTGTCACCACCAGGTCCAATGGGCCACTTGCATGACAAACAAATGAATGAACGAACGTAACAAACAAATGAATGAACAGACAAGCCCGAAGCAATATGCCCCCCAACTTGTCCAAAGTTGGGGGCATAAGAAACTGAAATCAGGGTCACCAAAACCCAATCAAGTCATGAACATAAAAGATAAATATTTTCAGGTAAAATAGTATCAATCACAAATAATTTTTTACATTTAGCAAACAAACTTCTTTCCAACAGATGTCCAAAGCACAGCAGATGACTTATATTTACTGTACTCACCTCTAGATGTCTTATATTTGGCAGTGATTCTTGTGACTGTCTCAGAGTCTCTAACTCTGATTGCACTCGGTACAGTGTCTGTCTTTCGGACTCCAGCAATTCGGACAGATTTAATGATTTTGATTTCTCTTCTTCTAAGGCATTTCTGTAAGGTTGAAAAGAAAAAAATAAATGGGTGAAAAAGAATATTACTTTTGACATACACAAAACAAAAGGATGTCCCTAATTTCCCCATTAGTTAACAACAATAATTCACCAGCTTTACTACTGAACATGCAAACTTCATCACTGCTAAGCAGGTCTTGGGTTAAACTTCAGACACAAATTTTAAAATGGAGACAATTTGTATGAACCATAAAAAAAAGCTATATTTGGAAAAAAAATCACCAATATGTTGTCTGTGGAGTTTGTCCATGGAGCATTTACCCTTAAGGTGCCAAGAAAAACTGCATCTGAAAAATGTTATTTGTTTATGTTGTCTGCTGCATCTTCTTGCAAACTTTTCAAACATACTTTTTGCATATAGGCAAACAGTGTGGAACCAGATCAGACTGCTCCTAAAGGAGCAGTCTGATCTAGATCCACACTGTTTGCAACAATGACTTTTAAAGTAACCTGCAGAAGACAAAGCAGATGGCAATTGTTGCGTTTGGCATCTTAAGTGTTAAAAGTAGAGTAAATATGGCAGTCAGCTTTGATTCAGAGTACATAAATGTCCTAAAATTTCGAACACTGAAGTTTCCGACAAAATGACATATGCAAACAGTGCAGACCCAGATCAAACTGCTTCTGAAGGAGCAGTCTGATCAGGGTCTACACTGTTTGCCTTTCCATTGGGTATTTTAAGAAACAACTGCATAATAAGTAAACCTTAGGCTAAACTAGTTTGAAATAAAGTGTTTGAAATTTTAGGACATTTACAGTACCATAGCATTAGCAGTCCAGTATTTACATGTATCATAGCATTAGCAGTCCACTATTAACATGTATCATAGCATAGCAGTCCACTATAAACATGTACCATAGCACTAGCAGTCCACTATTAACATGTATGAACACTGCAATTTGCTATGGATGTATCTTCTGACATTTGTATCTAACAAAGACTCAAATCAGCCTGCTCACCTGCACAGTCCAATCAGAATCTTTGTTGTCTGCATAAAGAAACTTTTCATCCTTGGCTACCAAAATGTGCCCAGTGAAGATTCTGATTAAGCTGTGAATGCATTGTTTGCATCAACACTGTTGATGGCTTTAACCCTTGTCCTGCCGGATGTTTTAAGAACCCACACCCTTTTCAAATTTTCAGCCAATCAGATTTCTTGATCTAGATTCTTGATATAAATTCATATACTGAATGGCAAACAGTGTAGATCCAGATCAGTTGGCTTCTTCAGAAGCCAACTGATCTGGATCTACACTGTTTGCAAAGGCAGGACATATCCGGGTTCAGCAGGACAAGGGTTAAACACTGCCGCTTAAAGGCAAACAATGTTGATTCAACAGGTAGTTGAACAGACCTTTTCAAATTTTAGGACACGTAAGAAACATGATGTTTGAATATTTATTGTTTGTTTGTGTGGAGGTTTTATGGCCCAGCGAACCCAATGGGGTCATGTTAAGTGTGTCAGTTTACTTAACCACAACTTCAGGTTGGCCTCTGCATAGGATCCCACTATATCCTAACTTAACAGCTTAAATTAAATGATAACAGACTCATGGATTGACAGCCAGTGCAATTTCAGTATGCTCCCACCGTACATTCCCTAAGTGAAGTAATAAATGGTAAAATGTTATGGTAAATGTTCTAAAATTTCAAACATTTTATTTTATCATACTTTAATGGCTTAATTTTTTATTTTATGCAGTTGTTTCCTAAAATTCTCTGTGGAATGGCAAACAATGTAGACCCTGATCAGTCTGCTCCTTCAGGAGCAGTCTGATCTGGGTCTGCACTGTTTGCATATGCCATTTTGTCAGCAATTTTTGAGTACAAAATTTTAGAAATTTACCATAACCTAACATTACAATCTCCACATTTAGTACCCGTAAATGTAAACTCATACATTCATTATTACCTTGCTACTTGATTTTGAAATTGTAACAATCTACAACGCCCTTCGTATATATTACATGTACATGCAAAATACACTTCCGTGGAACTTTCTGGAAGAATGTCGTCAACAGCATGGCAGTTGCACGTACACTGAGAATAAGCTTTGTCCATTTGCATAAGTTTGTCAATTAACTCACTTGTTGAGTCATTCATTTTGACTCAAAATGTGTTTTGCTTTCTAGCTCTCTCTTTTACATTTATTTCTTACACCTTCAGAAAAAAAAAATACTAAGCACAAGAATCTATTAATAGTTTATCTACATCTAGTTCAGAAAAAAACACCAACTGTATCATGTGAAGCAAAATTTGGACTTTGACCTTTCAACAAATATGCTGCATGCAGACTCAGATCATACTATGAATCTGGATCTTTCATCATTATATTCTGCAGCATTCAGCAGATAACAAATGCCCTCAATGGACCTCAGGAATATACAGGCAGATCTGGGAATTAACCATCTGCAAAAGCCAAACTTTTTTTTTTTTCAGCTAAGAATGTTCCCAAACTGGAAGAGTACAGCACCTACAGAATCCAATTACAGTCTATGCTCTTTGGAATAAGATTCTAACTGGCCCAGAAGGCTGTGTATAAAATGGGCAGACTCTGATTAGACTGCAAGAACACGAATGCTGATCCAAGCCCTCACATTCTACATGTACTTAAAGAATCCCCTTTTGTTTTATGTGGACTAGCCACCACTTGTGGAGTAATTCCTCAGAATAAAATTCCAAAATGTTTGTATCATCAAGAAAACATACCTATATAATTTTGACCCCCTTAAATCCCACTTTTATATAGTAAAACTGGGGTTTACAAGGGTATACATTATTTTTCTTATTTTTGCTTGTAAACCTAGATTGTATGTATGGGTTAGAACTGCCTCACTGAGGCAGTTCTAACGAGTACCCCAATCTATGTTTTGAGCAGAAATATGAAAAATATCACAATTTTTTTATCTGAAATTTTTCACTTTTTGGAGGTGAAATTTTCTATATATTTGAATAGGCGTGTTTTCGTAATGTAAAGTCTGAAGCAAACGTATCATCACTCACAAATCTGAAAACTCATCAGAGTCTGCCTTAACAGTTCCATATAGATACCTTTAACCCTTGTCCTGCTGAACCCTGATATAGCCTGTCTTTGCAATCAGTGTAGATCCAGATCAGTTGGCTTCTGATCTGAATCTTCATTGTCATTCAGTATGTGAATTTGTATGAGCAATCTGGATCAAGCAATCTGATTGGCTGAAAATTTAAAGTGGGTGAGGCATCTAATTTATTCAGCATGGCAAGGGTTAAAAATATCAAATGCTTGTTAGTCAAACATTACTATATTTACCCTAAATATACGGACACCTTAACTCCTTACCATACTTGTCCTAAAATGTGAACAGGTATGTTTTACCACATTTTAATGTGTCTAGAATCTGCTGGATGAATGATAAACAGTGTAGACCCTGAACAGATGCCATCCCCAGAGTCTACACTATTTGCCTGGGCCAGTCTGTCTCAATACTTAGGGGAAATAAGATATGCTTTATTGTAAAGACGCGGCTGCCATCTTGAATGATTCTGATCTCTAACTCATGAATATTTAATATCAGACTTGTATATGATAGGTAATTACAGTGTGTACCATAAACAATCAATTTCCACATCCTACAATGTCATAAAACAACTGTAAAATAGCTCTGAATGATGGGAAAATAGTCAGATGGGCAAAAAAGGAGAAAACATCTAACCAAAATATCTTACTTTACAATGTACTAGATTCTGATCAGAAATCAATTTCAGAAATCCAACAGTCACTGATGTATATATCCTCAAAAACAAACCACTCTGAATTACCACAAATTAACCATCTTACATCTTGAGTATTTTAACCCTTATCCTGCAGAATGATTTAATTATCCACACCCATTTTTGACTATCAGCCAATCAGATTACATCATAAAATGTTTTCGTTCAAATTCACAAACTGAATGACAAACAGTGTAGATCCTGATCAGATGGCTTCTTCAGAAGCCATCTGATCTGGATCTACATTGTTTGCAAAAGTAGGGGTTGTTGCTAACAGCAGGATAAGGGTTAAATGATAAAAGAGACTTGAAAAATATCCTTTGATCTAAAGAATTTAAATGAAATAGCAGATAAAATTTATATAAAAAAAAGTCTAAATAGCAGACAATGATTTAAAATATTTTTCAAGATAATAAGGGTTAAATCTTTCCTTTGTTTTCTGGAAGAAATGAGATAAATACCATTAAAATTAAATCAAGCGGCTAAATGGTTTACACCTCTCTTGGCTAATTCAGAAGGTGACAAATTGATAACATTTTTCTTATTTTTTTCCAGGAAAAAAGGCTTTAACATTTCATGCAAATTGTCTCCTTAGGAGAAAATCAGCATGACATGCCAAAGCCTATTTCATTACCAAAACATGCCTATTCAAATATAGAGAAAATTTTACCTCCAAAAACTGAAAATTTTCACATAAAAAAACTCTGATATTTTTTATATTTCTGCTCAAAACATAAATATGGGTACTCATTAGAATCCCCTGGGCAAGGAGGGTTCTAATGAGTACCCACAATCCATGTTTTTGAGCAAAAATAAGAAAAATAATGTATACCCCTGTAAACCCCTGTTTATCTATATAAAAGTGGGGTTTAAGGGGATCAATATTCTATAGGCATGTTTCCTTGATGTTCTGAAATAAAGTAAGAAAAAATATTTCAAAATGTCACCAGTACAATGTAATTTTTACCCAGCATGCAAAGTACTCTCCCAGATTTGAGCCTATGACATTATATGGAACAAAGTTATGCATATAATTCTCTGAAAGTTACAAAGAAATATCAAGCAGCAAACTTTTATATAAGATGATCTGATTAAAAAAATCACATTTTGTTATTCCAATTTTCAAAGAAACCAAAGGTCCAATAATATTTAAATGTCAAGCTGAAATTAACTGACAGTTAGTTGTCCGAAATAATCCAAAGAATTTTCATTGTACTACTTCCTGAGAATATTACACATTCCAAGAATACTCCGAACTTATTCTGTTATACTGCATCCTGGTCTCATTCAAAAACAAACATGAAATATAAATTAAGTATAGATTTTATGAAAAAGTATCATCCAGGACAGAGTCATAAGAATATTTTTTTATATTTGCAAAACCTAAGCAATATTAAATCCAAGGAGTCTAATCTTAACACTTTGCATGCTGGGTAGAAATTTCAGCAGATGATATTTTGAATTAGTTTTCTTATTTTTCCTAGAAAATAGGATTTGACATTTCATGCAAATTGTCTCCTAAGGAGACAATTTGCATGAAATGTCAAACCCTATTTTCTAGGAAAAATAAGAAAAGTATCATCATGTTGTTGTCTGCTGAATTTGCCCATAGCATGGTAACTGTTAATCTCCATTCTAGCCAAGTATTTAAAATCCTTTGAGATTAAAGGTAAGCTTTGCCAATTTAGCATTATTGTTCATGTAAGTATTAAAATGACCAAGATCTAAAAACAATAAGCAGCCTGATCAAACACAAAAGGGTGTTAACCTGGGAAATACTTACACGAGCAACGGGTCAAAGGAAATAAAATATTGTTGGGTTAAATTTGGACATATCTGAAACATTTTACCATGATTTTGCAATAATTTGGGGATATTTTTTGCTGAAAGGAAGTTTACTCCCTAGCACACTACAACCTCTTTATAACATGGTTCGTTATAACACGTTTTCGGATATAACACGGTTCAAAGATGGATCCCAAAAATGTATAGATTATATTGAAAAATGACCATAAATGGTCATTTTTCAATATAATCTATACACTTTTGTTTGGATATAACACGGTTGTTTAACTAACACGGTTTATGCTATGGATCCCAACAATAGTGTTATAAAGAGGTTGTGGTGTATTTTAAAACTTTGAAAACTGGGGGCTAATATTAATGTGGGGATGGACTGCAAATTCTTTCCTTTAAGATAGCCCCCAGTATGAAGAATTTGAATTGATTTGTAGTTTTTCAGCCCAATCCACACTGTTAAGGTCATGTAGAGCCAGTGAGTTAACCTTCTCACTTTTCTAGGACAGACTTAGTCCTCTAAGTGGTTAACCACTACTTTGTGCACATACTTTTGTCAGTAACTGACAACTGCCCTTCTTGAATCAGCAGAAGAGGGGAATGACTGTTGAAATGATTTCATGATCAATCTCTATGAAAGTTAAGTGGCTTAGCCCTTAAACTGCCGATCACAATTGTTGTCTGCTTTGTCATCTGCTTCTGATTTTAAAAGTCCTTTTTGCACAGAGTGTGGACCCAGATCAGACTGCTCCTAGAGGAGCAGTCTGATCAGGGTCCACACTGTTTGCCTGTATGCAAAAATAGGTTTGAAAAGTTAGCAAGAATATTCAGCAGACGACATAAACTGACGACATTTTCAGATGTAGGTTTTCTTGGCAATGGAGAAGACTGGTGATTTATTCTGCAACAAATCACTAGGCAGAAGCGCACAACACTATCTGGTGCTGTTCCAATGTCATTTTGACACTTTGCAGTAGTCAGTCATTTCCAAGATGTTAGACAGTGTAACATTGTTTTTCTCGTATCAACAATGTAAGAAATTCATGTAAACATCAGCGTTACAGTCAAAACTGTTGGCGGAATGTCTTTATTCGATCATTACGAAAACACACCTATTCAAATATATAGAAAATTTTATTTCCAAAAACTGAAAATTTTCAGATAAAAAAACTGTGGGTACTCATTAGAACCGCCTCACCGAGGCTGTTCTAACGAGTACCACAATCTATGTTTTGAGCAGAAATAAGAAAAATAATGTATACCCCTGTAAACCCCAGTTTTACTATATAAAAGTGGGGTTTAAGGGGGTCAAAATTATATAGGTATGTTTTCGTGATGGTTGGAAAGTTGGAAGAATCTGAAGGATGCAATTACTTTTTCATTGTTTTCTATGTGTTAGAATTGAAATAGATCAGCTCTTGTGCATGACTTGTTGAGTAATAAATCACAGTTTATCGGTCAGTTGTAAGAAGATAAATCACTCATGCTCCGCGCATGATTTGATCTACTTTACAACTGACCTCCAAACAGTGATTTATTACTCAACATTTCACTGCTAGAGCTGATCTATTTCTTAACTGACAACTGCTCTTCTTGAATCAGCAGAAGACGGGAATGACTGTAGAAATGATTTCATGATCAATCTCCATGAAAGTTATGTGGCCAAGTTGGGATTAAAACTGCATTCAGACGCAATATTGAAAGCTCTATGGAGCCTGGTCCCAATAAGATGAGATTATTTCCCTTTCTTTTTATGGCCAAACACTTTCAGAAAGATACATCACAAAAACATGCCTATATAATTTTGACCCCCTTAAACCCCACTTTTATATAGTAAAACTGGGGTTTACAGGGGTATACATTATTTTTCTTATTTCTGCTCAAAACATAGATTGTGGGTACTCGTTAGAACCGCCTCGGTGAGGCGGTTCTAATGAGTACCCACAATCTATGTTTTGAGCAGAAATATGAAAAATATCGGAGTTTTTTATCTGAAAATTTTCAGTTTTTTGGAGATGAAATTTTCTATATATTGGAATAGGCGTGTTTTCGTAATGAAAAAAATCCCAAAAAGTCCCAGAAACCCTCAATACTGAAAACCCACTTTTCCAATACTGAAAATTACCTTTTTCCTTTATTTTATATAAGATAAATCTTCTCAATACTGAATTCAGTATTAATACTGAAAACTTTCACCCATGAAGCACTGAACAAAACTTTGGCTGAAAGAAAAGCACTTTATCTAGTTATCTATAAATATGAAAAAAAAAAAGATAAATATGAAGCCCCAAAATATAATTTTTCTGACAAAAAATATCTGAAGCTCTAAAATAGATTTTTTTCTAAAAAAAAAAAATCTTTTTCTCTGCATGTTTAATAAGGCAAGTGTGAAGGTAATTTGTAGCACTACTGAACAGGGTTGATTTTTTTTCAGTTTGTCACGGCAAATAACATACCAAAATGGTGCATATACAATATCCATCCTAAAATCTTAAACACATTTTTTTTCCTCAAATTCCATTGTTTTTTTTTTTTAAGCCCTACAATGGAGGACATGCTCTTACCTCATGAATGACCTAACCCTTGTCCTGCTGAATTAATTAAGATGCCACACCCACTTCTAATTTTCAGCCAATCAGATTACTTGATCCAGATTATTGCTCTAAATTCTCATACTTAATGGCAAACAGTGCAGATCCAGATCAGTTGGCTTCTTCAGAAGCCAACTGATCTGGATCTACACTGTTTGAAAAAACAGGATATATCCGGGTTCAGCAGGACAAGGGCTAATATATTCATACCCCCTCCCCAAACAAATGCAAACGTCAGCAGCTACCTTAATTTATATTCAAATGAACACTCAGAACATTTTCATGGACAATCAAGAAAACCATGTTTGGTTTTATCTCCATAACAATGACTGAAACCTTAATTGAAAATAAACTTCAATGACCCCCACCCCCTGACACACAAACACAGATGCCGATATACAACCACCTACCTCATTACATGCTCAACAAGTGAAATAGTTCTGGTCTGCAACATTTTTTCGGTAAGAAAAAAAAATTCTGTACATGAACAAATGTAGGGTATAGTAAAAAAAATCTATTTGGACAAAATTCAAACTATGATGACATCTGCCAAACCAAAACTGTACTTCTATATGTAATGATTATAAGATTACATGCTATAAAAATGTACTGACGAATTCTTGTAGAAATAAGACAATAGGGTCCTGCTGAGAGAAAACCACCCTTATTCCATATTTCAATAGTGAATATATCTCTCTGCATGTTTAATATATATATATATATATATACATATATATATATATATATATATATATATATATATATATATATATATATATATATATATATATATATATATATATATATATATATATATAGTGAAAAAGCCAATTAAGAGATAATAAAAATAAGAGGAGTAAATGTAGTTGTTTAATTTTTTCGTTAGCGCTTTCACAGCTAATGCTGATCTTCAGACAAACATATATATATATATATATATATATATATATATATATATATATATATATATATATATATATATATATATATATATATATATATACATATATATTTTTTTTTTCCAGAAAACAGGACTTAGCTTTTTAAGCAAACTGTCTGAAAAATCAATTTACATGAACTGCCAAGTTGTGCAAGTGCAATTTTCTCACAGTGTTAACTTGTACTGTCACTGTAATATTTCTTTTTTTTTTTTTTAACTTTTTGCAGGCCCAACCACTGAGAATGCTGCAATCTTACCAATCCTTCTGTGTTATCCTGTCAATTACCAAAAGACAGAGACGTGTGAAAAAGACTTCTTAAAGAACGAAGCGAAAACAAGCTTTTTTCCAAAGCCATTTTGCAAAATGAGCAAGGCAAGTGTGAAGGTAATTTGTAGCACTACTGAACAGGGTTGATTTTTTTCAGCCTGTCACTGCAAATTACATACAAGTGAAAATGGAGCATATACAGTACTCATCCTAAAATTTTAAACACTTTTTTTTTTTTTATTCATTTGTTTCACAAAAAAACTTGGTGAAATGGCACACCTTGTAGACCCCTGAAGGAGCAGTCTGATCTCAGTCTGCTCTGTTTGCATATGCAATTTTGTCATTAAACTGGTGTACAAAATTTTAGGACAGTTACTATAAAACACCTTTCACCTGCTTCAGGTAGAATTTGGGTGCTGTGAACCCTCTGCTTCAGGTAAAATTTCAGTGCTGTGAACTCTCTGCTTCAGGTAAAATTTCAGTGCTGTGTACCTTTTCTTTTCTCAGGTGAAAGTTAAGCAGATAAAACTATTGACGATATAAATCTCATTAAACTGTGACTGAAGAGAATAAGCTTAATTTCTTTAAAATGCAAATGTTAAAATAATCATGATATTTAAAAGCTAATCTAAGTGAGTTCAATAAAAATAAAACACATCGAGGGTTGAGCGCAAGACTATGGTAACTCAAACATATTTTTGAAACCCTTGTTTAGGGGCAACTTGGACCCCTTTGTAAACAATGCAAATTTAGGTGCCATTGCTCATACGAGCAATGGCACCTAAATTTTCATTGTTTACAGAAAGAAATGTTGTAATCTTCATAACACCTTCATGGTGAGGAGATTAGGTTTGGGGAAAAACAACCATCTGACTTACGCTAGTCTTGCGCTCAACCCTCGACATGTAGTATTCTTAATTAAAAAATCTGTTGAACAGCAAAAGCCACACCAGCCAACATCTGAAATACTGATGGGGTAAACTGACATTTTATTAGGGGTGAGTACTGGTTTTTATTTCTGTGGTGTGTTCCTTGCTAAAGGATCCATCCTTCCAGAATTTATTTTCAAAATAATATATATATTAACATATCTGACCTAGTTACTGCACTGTACACTTAGGATTTTCAAAATTACTGGAAAAAAACTTAAAGTAAAATGTCCACCTGATTAGGACTTTAAAGAAAGGTAAGATGATGATTTTATAAGATGATTATTTAATGATGCTTATGCAATATTTTCCTGAATATCTTTATAAAAGCATATGTTGTTGGTACTCATTTGAATTGCCTTGACTTGTCAAGGCAATTGCCTTGACTTGTCAAGGCAATTGCCTTGACTTGTCAAGGCAACTGAAATGACTACTAACAACATACGAGGGATGTTCGAAATGAATTGCTTATTTCTATCTGGAGACTTCAAATTTCAAGTTAGCCCAAAAGTACTCATTTCATGCCCTCGAAGTACTCCCCGTGCCTAGAAATGCAAAGTTTCAGCCGATGTATCCACTTCTTGAAGGCGTCACGGTACACTGATTTGGGCACAGTAATAAGGTACTGATGAATGGCAGATCCAAGTGCCTGTCGGGACTGGTATTTCCGCCCAGCAAGGAATGCTTTCAATTTCCGAAACAAAAAGAAATCACATGGGGCAAGGTCTGGGGAATACGGGGGGTGAGGCAAAACAGTTACTTTTTCTTTCTTCAAAAACGCCGTAACTATTGCTGAGGTATGAGCTGGGGCATTGTCATGTAGAAGACGGACATGTTTAAAACCAGTGGCAGGGCATCGTTTCTGATAATACTTCTTCAGTTTCTTCAGTACTACGTCTTTGTAGTACTTTCCGGTGATGCTTTTGCCCTTTTTCACTGGCACTTTTATTGCGACTCCTTCACCAGAGAAGAAGATTGCATACAAAACCTTCTTTGTACTCAAAGAACGTTTGGCAATTATTGGGTGTTTGCTGTGTTTAGAGACCCAGATCTTATTGCTAACCTTTCTGACAGGCTCAAAATAATGGACCCAGGTTTCATCACCTGTGACGACATTGGCAAACTGCTTTTTGTCATATTTTGGAAACATTTGAAGCAGCTTTTTGGCCACTTTAACCCGTTGCCTCTTTTGCTCGTCAGTCAACAGATCTGGCACCCATCTAGCAGAAATCTTTCTGACTTTCAAATGCTTCTTCAAAATAAGGTGAACCGTTGAAAGTGATATGCCTACCTTTCGTGCAATATCACGAACTGTAAATCTGGCATCTCCTTCAATGATTTCCTTTATTTTGGAAATGATTTCTTTATGAGATGCAGATTTTGGCCTACCTGATTTCGGTGCATTTTTGATGGACTCTACACCAGACTCAAATTTCTTTTTCCACCGCCGAACTGTGTCATAAGACACACAAGAAGGTCCAAAAGCAGTAGCAATTTCAGTCATCAGCTTCTTCAAAGAACAACCAAGTTTTGCGTGAGCTTTGATATAAGCCCGTATTTCATCTTTTTTGTCGACGCTTCTACCAACCATTTTTACTGCAGTGGTCAATGACTGTGTGTATTCAAATGGCAAATTTTATGTCTTACACTTAGTCTAACATGTACATTTATACACCATTGTGTAGATACTGAATAACCCTATACAGGTATGTACTGGTATTCATCGTGCCCCACGTGGATATCGAGCTAGAGGACAATAAGCAATTCATTTCGAACATCCCTCGTATGCTTTTATAAAGAAGCAGATGAAAGTACAGGAGCTGTCATCTGAAGACTACGAAATTGCTTGACTGTGCGCTTATAAGGGTATGTGGGGTAATTAGGATGAATATGGTAACTCTCCCCTAAAGTTCTACAAGGGAATTCTTTCCTTAGCATTCAGTGTTGGTAGGAATGATGATAAAGCCTTTCTAAGTGTTATGAAGAACAAAAATATAAACATTACCATATTTACCCTACTGTGCTTTCGACAATTTTCAGCAAGTTTTTTTTTTTTTTTTTTTTTTTTTTTTTTTTTCTTGGTGCTTTACACAGAAGAAGTAAATTTGCAAACTTTTGTCATGATTTAATGCAAAACCAATTGTTGTAACTACCTGTGCACAAAAAGTTTCAGCAGTTTTCAGACAGTGAATTTAAATTTCAAGTTTACCCTTGTCCTGCTGAATAAATTAAGATCTAGATTGTTGCTATAAATTTACATATTTAATGGCAAACAGTGCAGATCCAGATCAGTTGGCTTCTTCAGAAGCCAACTGATCTGGATCTACACTGTTTGCAAAGGCAGGGTATATCCGGGTACAGCAGGACAAGGGTTCAAAAGTCAAATTTTGTTCAAAGTTGAGGACAGGTACAATATGGCATTAAAGTGTCTGAATATTTTTTGTAAATATGGTAAGACAAGACAATATTGGTGTCAGTACATTTTATGAATACACTTTTATCAAACTGACAAAATAAAACATAAATGATACAGAATATACAGCACATACTATTACGACAAATTTTAGCATCAAAAAATCATACCAAATAAATATAGTCACAGAAAATATCACTCCTGAAAATAATTAGGCCATAGACAGTAAACTAAACTTGACATTCAGACAATGCCTCCAGAATAAACAAAAGGTATTGATATGTTTTCAATTCTCCATGAAAACATACGTTGTGCTTCTAATGAATACCAAACAACATATGTTTTTGTGCAGAAAAAAGAAAAGTATTCACCTGATAACTCCTCTCTGATCTATGCGGACCAACCATGCTGTCCCATTGTTTCAACCAAAAAGGGATGATACTTTTTATTTCTCCATGAAAATTTATGCTGTGATACTCATTAGAAGCACCTCATCAAGGCACTTCAAATGAGTAACCACAAAGTATATTTTTATGTATAAATAAGAAAAATATTTACCTGATAAACCCTTCTTACCTAAGAGATCCATGCTTTCACATGGTTTTAGAATTTACTAATACTTGTGTAGTGGGGATATATATGACATTAACTGAAGGCAAGCGTTACAAATTCAGGTTACTGACAATTCAAGCTACTGTAAACCAACTTTCTTTTGCTGGCATTTTAGAGACTTTTTAAGAAACTTTATAAAATTTTATCATGTAAACTGATATAGTACCATAATTAAACAAAAAGTTAAGTAATAAACGCAAATAATAAGAAGTAATTGATTTAATAACTACCTATGTTCAATAATAAAGTAAAGAGCAGTAACCTAACTCATCTTGATATGTGAAGCAATGAAGTTGCCTCCCTTCGCAAAAAATAGTTTGACAACTTGTAGTGCTAAGAATACTGTCCAATGGTTAGAATATTAGACAAAAATCCTCATACACTTAACACTGAATTATGTATAAGATTTGAGAATAATAATTCAAGAGCTTTAGTTCAAGAACAGAATTAACGTCATCTGCTACAATTTTGCTTAGTGCATTAAGGGTTGTTTGTTTGATTTGGGCTTAACATCGCTTTCAACCTCTTTCAGTCATACCGCGGCGGTGTCTGGATGTGGCAGGGAGCTCAATGCTCACTTTTAGAGTGCTGCCTCACTGAAATATCATGCCCCAGACACTTTGACATGATATTCCACCCAGTCACATTATACTGACATTGAGCTGACCAGTTCTCGCCCTACTTTCTTAATGCTGAGCGCCAAGCGAAAGAGCAGCTAGTACCATTTTTAAAGTCTTTGGCATGACCCAGCTGGGGATCGAACCCGCAACCTCCCGGTCACAAAGCTGAAGCTCTAGCTCTACCACTGAGCCAATGTGCCGGTCTGCATTAAGGGTTGATATTCAAATTCAATGCATTGGGGGTCTACAATCTTAAGAGATTAAGTCTCTCCCTATGACAGAAAGAGGGTTCACAGTAGGTGATATGACCTTTTAAAAGAAAACAGGACAAAAAGTGTCACACTTAACTACATCACTTCACAAGCTGTGCATGCAAAGCTGTGAAGCATTTCATACGACTGCCGCAGCCACTTACACGAGTGAATTCCACATTAACCTATAGAGACATACAGCAATCAAAGGTAAAACATTAATTCTCTACAAGAAAAAAAAACTTTACAAGACCTTCAAAACTGGGAAAGAAATCACACAATATAATGTACATGGGCCATTCGAATTTCAAAATGTTTCAAATGAGGTAGACCCTGAGGTTAGATATGGCTTCCAGCTAGCATTCTACATAAACCTATATTGTTATAGTGGACTGTTATCTGCCTGACAGGATTACTGTTGCACTGATAACAGTCGTATATAGACTTAAGTAGAATACTAGGTGGCATCATGAAAACACGCCTATATAATTTTGTGCCCCTTAAACCCCACTTTTATATAGTAAAACTGGGGTTTACAGGGGTATACATTATTTTTCTTTATTTGCCAAAAACATAGATTGTGGGTACCCATTAGAACTGCCTCAGTGAGGCAGTTCTAACAAGTACCCAAAATCTATGTTTTGAGAAAAACTATGAAAAAAATTAAGAATTTTTATCTGAAAATTTTCCCTTTTTGGTTATAAAATCTTCAATTTATTTGAATAGGCGTGTTTTCGCAATAGCTGTTTGTCCATTTGTGTATCTGTAGGGTTCTAAAGCAACTCAAACGAATAAGCATTATTTGCTTCTACAATGATATGCTGAAAAAAAAATAGTTCAAATGTAAAACCACAAAAAACATGAGTTGTTAGTAGACAACAAAGCCTATCGGGCATAAGTTGGAGGAGGGCAAATTATTCAAAGTGCAAGGACTCTTTACCTTAACCCTTAAAGCGCCAAGCAAAATTTGTAGCAGACGACATTTATTTTTATATTTTTAATTTTTCAAAGAAAACAAGTCTTGATATTTCATATGAATCGTAAATATCAAGAGTTGTTTTCTTTGAAAAATTAAAAAAACCTATTTCAAAATGTCGTCCGCTGCAGCTGTGACTGGCGCTTTAAGGGTTAAAAAGCAGTTACTTAATCAAGGGAGGTAATACAGCTGCAATTACTAACTTCTTAAAGTTACTGCTGAGCAGCCCAAATGTTATCCAGAAATTGTCCAGACAAATTTTGTATAACCTGAGAGCTTAACCAAGGGAGGTTACTTAAACATGAATAACTTTAGAGCTTGCAGGTAAACCTTAACCAAGGGAGGTATTACAGCTGCAATTAATAACTCCTTAAATAAAAAGTTAATTTTAAGCCAAAAAAAAAAAAAAAATAGAGGCAAATAGTAAGAAAGAATATGTTAAATAATATTTTCCATCATGTTGATTTGTTTTGAGAATAAATTTGTGAAATAGAACAAATAAGAGCTAGAAGGTAAACTTTTATCAAATGTGGATGCTGACGACGATTTTGATTGTGTTGGGGTTTAACGACACATCAACCCTTGTGGGTCATTTTGTGTCGTCTCCCAGAGAAAGGGAGAAAAGAGATAGAAGAGATAGTAGAGGAGATGAAAGAGACGATTAGGGAAGAAATAGGAACAGGAATGAAAGTGAAGAAACAGAAGAAATAAAAACATTCCCCCTCTACCCTTACCTGCTACAAGGATAGCAGGCCTTGCCCAACTGTAAGCCAATTTCAGTTGGACGCCCCGGTGACGTAAGATACACGACACCATTGCCACTCCCGACCATCCCCTGCTGATGACGAGGCTGACGCCTGACGCCAAGGGTATGGCAATTACTCCCCTTACTTTCGTTAAGGCGAGCTAAAAAAAAGATCTGTGTGGAAGTATTTTTGGCTATATTACTTCAAGGGTTGAGCGCAAGACTAGCGTAAGTCAGATGGTTGTTTTTCCCCAAACCTAATCTCCTCACCATGAAGGCGTTATGAAGATTACAAGATTTCTTTCTGTAAACAATGAAAATTTAGGTGCCATTGCTCGTATGAGCAATGGCACCTAAATTTGCATTGTTTACAAAGGGGTCCAAGTTGCCCCTAAACAAGGGTTTCAAAAATATGTTTGAGTTACCATAGTCTTGCGCTCAATCCTCGACTTGTACACTATCTAGCCTAGAAGTACCTTAACTAAAGCATTCTATTCATTTTTCCTAATTCTGTATTCATACAAAAGGTGCATAAAAACATAGCTATCAGTTTTCTTCCAACGATTTTTATATGATTTATTCAAATTTAAATATTGTATAAAATAAAAATTAAATATGGCATATATTTTTTTCTCTCTCGTTTTTTCCTTCTTTTTTTCATTTTTTTTTTAAACTTAACTTACAACAACAGAAGAATCCAAATGGCCCACTTTACATACACAAAAAATATGCAAATAATATAACAATACCCAGCATAAATCAACTGAATCAAGCAGGCTGAACATGCAAACACAAATCCTAGCTAGTCTGGTTTGAATATTTACCCTAAATACGAGGGGTGTTCAAATATGAATGCAACTGGGTTAATTTTCAGAAGCGCTTAACAAACAATGCCAAAATCTTTATCTCAATCCTTCAAAATACTTGCCACCATGTGATACACAAAGTTTGAGTCTTTTAATCTAATTTTCAAATGAGTTTTCATAATCTTTTCGCGGTATACTGTTCAGACACTGAAAAATAGTCGAACCGAGATTTTTGCGTGTTTGATATTTTCTTCCAGCGAGGTGTTTTTTGAGCCTCGGGAATAGGAAAAAGTCACAAGGGGCAAGATCTGGCGAATAAGGAGGGTGCGAAAGCTCGACAACCTTCTCCTGTTTCAGATATTCGGGTACAATGGCCACTTTGTTTCATTAAATATCTCTTTCCCCTGTATACCAAGAATACAGCGGTTCTTGATATAGGACCGTATTTGGTCAGTGAAAGGAGACCTTTTCCCAACCATTTTAGCTTTAGTGTACACGAGTAGACAGTGTTAATCGAGCAATTGTCAAAGCTAGACTGAACGGATTTACACATGTATTGTATCAATGGAGAGCTTACACAACCATCTATACGATACATGTACCTATTTCGTGCAAATCGTGGTTAAAAGCGAGATATTGGCCTAGTTGCATTCATATTTGAACACCCCTCGTATTAGGACACACAGGCCTATGCAAACACTGTAGACAAAGCTCAGATGCTGCATAATCCAGCATCTGATCAGGGTCTACATTGCTTGCCACTAGTCCAACAGGTTTAACCCTTAAACTGCCAAGAAAACCTGCATCTGAAAATGTCGTCTGCTCATGTCGTCTGCTGAATATTCTTGCAAACTTTTCAAACCTATTTTTGCACACAGGCAAAGTGTGGACCCTGATCTGACTGCTCCTACAGGAGCAGTCTGATCTGGGTCCACACTGTTTGCAAAAATGACTTTTAAAATCACAAGCAGATGACAAAGCAGACGACAATTGTTGTGATTGGCAGTTTAAGGGTTAAGATACACCAATGGATAGTAAATTAGGACAAAAGTTTAGGCGTCCCCAATATTATGTTACTCATAAGTCAAACTGTATCCTCTATGAGGGGCACAGCTACCTTAATCAACTAAAATTATACAAGTGACGATAATGATGATTTGGTGTTTTTCTTCCCTTTTAACATTATGAAATCATATTGCGATAATGCAAGGATGATAATGAAAGACTCTGTGCTATAAAGCAACGTAGAGTCATAAGCGAGAGTCAAACTTGGATCCTCGTGACCAGAAGTCTGGAGTGCTAACCACTTGGCCACCATTAAGCTTCATCTACAAGTGACTGTTTCATGTATTTGCTAATATCCATTCCTTACAATCTTCTTACATTAATAATAATATAAAAATAGTCCACATTAAAATATTACCTTATTTTATTAAAATTACTTTTAAATCTTGTCAACATAATATTCCTGAAGGAGAAATCATTGTAGTTTCCTGCCATCCTATCAAAATACACTTCAACCTCTGTATAACATGCTTTGTTATAACATGGTTTTGGATATAACACGGTTCAAAGATGGATCCCAAAAATGTAGAGATTATATTGAAAAATGACCATAAATGGTCATTTTTCAATATAATCTATACATTTTTGTTTGGATACAACATGGTTGTTTAACTAACAGGGTTTGTGCTATGGACCCCAACAATAGTGTTATAAAGAGGTTGTGGTGTATGTCTATAGTTCCAGATAAAAGGGGTATACAGATAAATATTTTCTTATTTCTCCACAAAATGCCTTTCATTGCACAAGGAAAACTACTCCAGCACAATTAATTAGGGTTATTAGTGGTGGGTTTACATTGAGACTCAAATGATTTTTCAACCAGCCCCATCTTTAATTCATTTAATTACTTCAGACCTGTTTTATTAACCTTTAGCATGCTAAATCCAAATTTTAGCAGATAAAAGAAGAAGATTTTTCTTGTTTTGTTTTTTTTTGTTTTGTTTTTTTTCTTCAAGAAAAAAACAACAACATGGCATACCATTTATCTAACTATAATCATCTTGAAATGAAATGTCAAGACTTATTTTCTGAGAAAATTAAGAAAAATATGGCTCATCTGACAACATCATGAAAACATACCTATATAATTTTGACCCCCTTAAATCCCACCTTTATATAGTAAAATGGGTTTACTGGGGTATACATTATTTTTCTTATTTCTGCTCAAAAACATAGACAGTGGGTACTCATGGCAGTTCTAATGAGTACCCACAATCTATGTTTTGAGCTGAAATATGTAAAAAATATCAGAACTTTAACCAGAAAACTCAGTTTTTGGTGGTGAAGTTTTCAATATATCTGAAAAGGCGAGTTTTCATGATGAAAAGGCATAGTTTTTGACCAAAAGGTATTGATATGTTTCTTATTTCCCTACAAAATGTATGCTGTGGTACTCATTAGAAGTGCCTCAGTGAGGCACTTCTTATGAGTACCCACATCATATGTTTTTACACAACATACGGTATGTCAAGAAAATAAGAAACTATTCATTTGGATATCTCCTTATCTCGAGCTATGGAAATCTACTAATTTCACCACTGGTATGTTAAAGGTGAACAGAAGAAAATTTTATGAGATAATTGAAACATTTATGATGCATTAACCCTTAAAGCGCCAAGAAAATCTGCATCTGAAAATGTTGTCTGCTTATGTCTTCTGCTGCATCTTCTTGCAAACTTTTCAAACTTACATTTTGCATATAGGCAAACAGTGTTGACCCAGTTCAGACTGCTCCTAATGGAGCAGTCTGATCTGGGTCCACACAGTTTGCAACAATGACTTTTAAAGCAACCGGCAGAAGACAAAGCAGACGACAATTGTTGTGACTGGCGCTTTAAGGGTTAACTCCTCATTTAAAAGCACAAAATACCAGAATCAATGGTTATATTTAGCTATTTCCACATCTGTCAAATTCAATATATTACTGATTTTTGTTCAAATTTTGAAAAGAAATGCAAACTACCAGGTACTGCAAACTTTAAATATAGATTTTTTAATACTAACCCTTTGAACTTTAAAATCTTAATTTACTGGATTTGCCCTAAGTATTCAAAAGATAGGCCTGAGTAAACAGTGTAGACTCATATCACGATAATAGATACCACAGGTGGCATCTGATCAGGGTGGGTCTACACTGTTTGCTCAGGACAGTGTGTCCGAATACTTAGGGTACAATATTCTATGCACAATAGGGTACAATATATAGTTTCAATATTCATTAGACTTTCAGTAGAGTGAAGAGAATCTGATGTTATCGCAGAGGTCATTCCACTGAAAAACTGTTAAAAACAAACATCTAAAGGTTTTATATTGCGGTCTTATCGATTGCGCAATTCTGATTATTGACATACTCGTACCATATCCGAGTTATCCCGCATACGATTGGTTTCGATTCAGCAGGCGGAGACAATTTAAGCCAGTAAATGATCTATGATTAACGTCCTCTATCTGGTCAGGTAAAGGTGTTGTAAAATACTGGCAGGCTTTATTTGTGCATCTTACGTGAATTACTCGCAACCCGATCAACTGCGCGGGCCACTCAAAATAATAAAACGGCTAACATTGTGCGTAAAGAATGTCCGTCCTTGTAAGTATGCACGATAAATAAAATAGATCCTTATCAGACTGCACAGTTTTGTCTGGGTCAGCAATTTTGCAATAAGATACGCTTTTTACTACTTGGAACACTATGTATAAACCGGCAGACTCGTGAACCGTAAAATAGTTACTTACTTCTTGGGCAAGATACGATGACCTAGACTAGCCTGCACATAAAAATTCTAGGTTCTGATAACGCTGTCAAGCAAACCATAGGTCCTGATCGGAAGAAGCGGATACGGCAGCCTGCTGCCCTATCATAGTTTTTGGCTACTTTCTTTTAATGTTGAATAACCGCCTTCCGTTACGCAAGCGACTAGTTTGATGTTTTTGTGGACGGTTTCTGATCAATGCTTCTGAAATTGGCTGCCGTTAGACAGCTGTTGTGTGTCACATCCGCACCAAAGTCTAATGGATATTGAAATGCGTAGTATACAGTTGTATTTCTTGGAGATTTTGTTTGTGTTGAGGTTTTACAGTCCAGACAACCCAATGTGGTCATGTCAAGCGCGGCCAGTTTACCTAACCACACGTTTACTGGGCAGGCTTAGTCCTCTAAGTGGTTAACCAATATTGGGCACATTCTTTCGCCAGAAACTGACAACTGCCCTTCTTTAATCAGCAGAAGGGACAGAATGACCGTAGAAAATATTTCATGATCAATCTCCACGAAAGAATGTTGCCGACCTCAGCGGGGGTTGAACCCGCGACCTCCCGGTCTCCAGTCGGATGGCACATCCATATGAGCCACCGAGGCTGGCTTTCTTGGAGAATTAAGAAAATATTTGTATAAACACTCGGCTTATCTGAAGTACCGTTTTAACCCTAAGTATTGGGACTGTCTAGATAAGCCATTGCAAACAGTATAGACCCTGATCAGATGCCACACAATGAAGCATCTGATCAGGGTCTACACTGTCTGACATACATACAGCAATATTTCAGATAATTCAAGAGGTAGTAGAATGGACTAATTCAAATTTTAGGACAAGTATGGTTAGTAGATAAGATGTCCCAATACTCAGGGTACATATGGTACCAATAATTTGCAAAACCAAACAGTGGAACAACATACCTGCTATCTACATGTGTAGCTATAATTCTAAAGTCTACATCTACATATTAATTCCATGCAATCACTAAGAAAGAACCTCTACAAGCTAGGCCCAGAAAAAAGGAAGGGTACTTATACATTAAAATTAAAAAAGATTTTTATGCATTTTCTCTGAATATACATTTCATTCATATTACAAATTGAACAGAATTTCTACTTTTAAGAAGAATATCCTAAATTAAGTGGTTTTTTTTTTTTGTGTTTTTTTTTTTTTTTGTAGTTCTAAATTAAGTTTTTTTGTTTTTGTTGTTTTTTTTCCCAACAGAAAAATATTTAGTAATACTGTCTGTATTGTAAAATATCCTAAAAAGAAGGGAAATAACAAGTCTTGCGATCCCTTTTATAAACTCAGTTACTTCCCTTCGTAACAACTGAAAATTTAGGCCACTAATTTATGTGTTCCACTGTTTTATCTGTCCAAAATTATGAGAACAGTAAACAACGCTGCAAAAATGACCAGGATGGGGTTTCGATGTTCCTACCGTTGTTCTGGACCCAAGCTTAGAGAAGTTATTTGTGAAGACAGAAAGAAGGATAACAAAGACTGAAACAGAAGTGAAAACATGAAAAATGGTAGAACACACTAGGTACCACATCTACCCTAAGTATTCTAAATCCAGATTAGATGCTAGAGCGTCTAGCATCTGATCAGGGTCCTCCAGCAATTTTCTGACACCTCAGAACTATTGTAGTCTGCTTTGTCATCTGCTTGTGATTTTAAAAGTCATTTTTGCAAACAGTGTGGACCCAGATCAGACTGCTCCTTGATCTGGGTCCACACTGTTTGCCTGTATGCAAAAATAGGTTTGAAAAGTTTGCAAGAATATTCCGCAGACGACATAAACAGACGACATTTTCAGGTGCAGTTTTTCTTGACGCTTTAAGGGTTAAACTTAAGGCCAAGTATGGCACAAAGTTAACCCTTGTCATGCTGAATAAATTAAGATGCCACACCCACTTCTAGTTTTCAGCCAATCAGATTACTTGATCCAGATTGTTAATTTAAATTAAAATTCTTCAGAAGCCAACTGATCTGGATCTACACTGTTTGCAAAGGCAGGGTATATCCGGGTTCAGCAGGACTAGGGTTAAGGAGTCTGAATAAATATTTAGGGTAAATACAGTGTATAAGGGAAGGAGACAGGAATCTTACACAATTTGAACTTGCTAAACTATTCTATTTATGTGACAGAGGCAAATGGTAGCACAATAGGTCATAGCTCCAGGCTCATTTTCATCTCAAAAGTACTGATATTTTTCTTATTTCTCCATGGAAACGTATGTTGTGGGTACTAATTAGAAGTGCCTCGGTGAGGCACTTCTAATGAGTACCCACAACCTATGTTTTCATGGAGGAATAAATAAAATATTACCTGGATATCCACTCTAATCTGGAGTTATGGGATCTAATCTGGTACAGGGAGGAGTCAAGGATCAAATCAAGTTGTAAACTTGCTGAACTTACGTGACAGAGACAAATCTACTTTGCTCCCTCTCCAAGGTCTCCTTGAGTTTTCCGACCTGAACTTGCAGTGAGGACACATTTGACTGAAGGTCAAGATTGCTGCTTTTCTCTTGGTTAAGTTGCCCTGACAATGTTCCACTGCGAGCACGCTCGGCATCAAGGCTGGTTCGAAGGTCATCCTGCAGTACTTTCTCCTGCTGGATTTTGAACTCGAGAAGTTGAACTGAAAGCATATCAGGTAGGTCTCAATATAGGGATCAAACATGATTTTTCTTGCATTAACATTCGCCAGGTCCAGTGGGAAGTGTTGAAAACCGAGGCCAAAGGCCGCGGTTTTCAACACCTCCCAAGCGACCTGGCGAATGTTAATGCATTGAAAAACCATGTTTGATCGCTATTATTGCATGAAAACTGAAAACATTTGCTACATTTCGCGTTATTTCTTGCACTATTTTGCTTCGCCTTTTCATCAATGCCTCGCGAACAAAATTTCCACTGACTATGCACCTTCTAGGGCCGGGCAGTACACATCTTGTAATGGCAGCAAATCTGTGGACCCGGCACGATCATATTGAAAGTTGCGTAGATGTGCATTAACAGTGTGTGAATTGCCTTGTTAGTACATGGCTTTTCGCCGGTTAATGCACAGCTGTTAATAACGTGCGACACTGCTTTTTATGCAATAATATAAAATTCATACATTCAGATGGCTTTGATATAATCTTGAATCAGATTTACTCTGAGTATTCCTCGAGAAAGACCTGAGAAAAATAGTGCAGATCTAGATGCCACAGAATGGACATTCTTCATCACCCATCACATAACTGCTTATACCTCTATTTAATGAAACAACATCTTTATCATTTAAAAATACTTTATAACAAAACAAAACTATATACAAAAAAAGAAAAAAAAAGCTTGTAAAATAAGATCACCAATATAGAAACATAGCAGGTTCATCTAAGGCAGAAAAAAATAACAAAAACTACACATAACAAAAATATGAGGACCATTCACTATATATTACCATCATCCTTTACTTCTTTTTTCACCACGTAACTATGATTAAGGGCCAAAAGTCTGTTTTGATATAAACTAAGGGTCGTTATTGCCTCAATGATGACCAGGGCCCAGTTGTTCAAAACTAAAGATGTCGTTAGTTAACGTATCCTTAAAACTTTGATAATTAAATATGGCATATACGCTAAAATTTTTGCTGAAAAAAATGTGAGTAGCTTTTGCATTTGCTTATTGCAAAAGCTACTCACATTTTTCAGCAAAAATACCTGTGAATTAGATACTGTATTATTATTAGAACAGTTAACATTTTGATCACTAACGAGCTCGTTAAGCTAACGACGCTTTGAACAACTGGGCCCAGAAGGCTGTGAGTGCCTCAATATGCAAAGCACACAGACAATTTTATTGAGAGTATTGCTACTGCTGAAGAAACAATGGTTCACCACTATGACCCAGAAGTCAAAGAACAAAGAAAACTGGACTGGTGATGGTTCACCTCATCCCAAATAGTTCAAGACCCAGCTTCAGCTGGCAGTCTTGGTGACAGTCTTTTGGGATGTTAACCCTTGTCCTGCTGAACCCAGATATGCCCTGCCTTTGCAAACAGTGCAGATCCAGATCAGTTGGCTTCTGAAGAAGCCAACTGATCTGGATCTGCACTGTTTGCCATTCAGTATTTGAATTTGTATCAACAACCTGGATCAAGTAGTCTGATTGGCTGAAAATTAGAAGTGGTCGTGGCATCTTAATTTATTCAGCATGACAAGGGTTAAGGGCATCTTGCTTATTTATTACCTGCAATGCAGCCAAACTATTACTGAAGAGTACAACTCCAATGTTTGGACCATCTACAGGCTGCTATCATTGCATAAAGGTGCAGAAAGGTCACAAAAGGTATGCTACTCAAACATGACACAGAGTGCTTTCTGTTGATGAAGTTAAGCATAATAGGCTCAAAGTTTTGCCTGATTGACCTTGCTACTTGTGACTGCTTTCACTTCCCAAACTTGAAAAAGAAATTGTGTGGATGCCATTTCTGTTCTAATATTGCCTTCCAGACAAGGCAGTTTTATGAACAATTGCCTACTTTGTATCAGAACAGACTTTTGGTCCTTAAACATCGTTGCACAAAGAGCATCAACCTCAGTGGTGATTATGTGGAGAAGGAAGTAAGGGATTATGCTAAATAGATTAGGCTGGTTATGTAATGAGTGACTCTTGTATGATCTAGCACATCCAGTAATAATGAAAAATATTTTTAATGTATCACCAGCTAGCATATACCCTAATTTATGTACTTTTTTGTTGTCAAACAATAGATTCAGAATTATTTAATTCCCACCACAAACAAATCTAGTGTTGCATTAACGGAATGACAGACTGGCCTAATGGTTAGAGTGTCTGATTTGGAATCCAAGGTTCGAATCTCTGCTTGTACATTTCCAGACCATTTGTACAGTTATACCACACCTGATCAGCCCTGAGCTGAATATAGGTGGACAGGGAGGCATTTAAAGACAAGACAACTGCTCTACCTTTGCATGTGAATTACTAAACCCAGGGCTCTACAAATGTATGCAAGCGTACACAATACCTGCCCAAAACAACTGACACCAGCCCTGCTGCATGGCAAGTAGAATAGGATTCACCTGTATACTATGGGCAGCGTAAAGGAAAGGAGTGTCTTCAAACATGCAAAATGCCACGATTCGGCTCATCCTGTACAGGCACAAACTATCATCCGGGCCTTTGCTCTCCATTCATGCATTCTGTAGTATCCAATGATTCTGCTAGCTGACAGTGAAAGCCCTGATCCGACTGCGCAGATGCACAGGCTGGCCTGGGCCTACAATGTGGGCATATGCCCAAAGACATGTTTTCTAATGGCATGGCCCATATAATGATTGTATTTACACTAAATATTTGGATACCTTTACTCTTATCATACTTGTCCTATAATTGAGGAAGTCCATTTTTGGAAAAAAATTATCTTTCATGCAAAGGCACTAATTTTGATCTTGGATTGTTTATCACTGGCATTTAATAACTTTGAATCTATACACTGAGCAAAGTACCCCTTGTCTTGCTGAACCCGGATTTACCCTGCCTTTGCAAACAGTGTAGATCCAGATTAGTTGGCTTCTGAAGAAGCCAACTAATCTGGATCTGCACTGTTTGTCATTAAGTATGTAAATTTGAATCAACAACCTAAATCAAGTAATCTGATTGGCTGAAAATTCGAAGTTGGCATGGCATTTTAATTTATTCAGCATGACAAAGGTTAACAACTACTTCAAAGTACCTACTGAAACAGCCTATTAACCCTTGTCCTACTGAATAAATTAAGATGTCACTCCCACTTCTAATTTTCAGCCAATCAGGTTACTGGATCCGGAATGTTGCTATAGATTTACATACTCAATGGCAAACAGTGCAGATCCAGATAAGTTGGCTTCTTCAGAAAACAACTGATCTGGATCTACACTGTTTGCAAAGGCAGGGTATATCCGGGCTCAGCAGGACAAGGGTTAAGTGCACTTATTTTATAAAACAAGCAACTTCTTCCTGTGTACCAAGAACAATCACATTCCACACCACAAAACACCAATTAACAGATTATCACCACATACTACCCACCACATGTTGTACAAAAACCATCACAGCACTTGTTAATTAAGGAAGAGTATTTGATGTCCAGTTCTCTATAAAACATACATTGTTAGTACTCATTAGAAGTGCCTTTCTGAGGCACTTCTAATAGTACCCATAACATATGTTTTATGGAGAAATAAAAAAAATATGCCACAATTATAATATCACAAAATACTCCTCCTTAACAATTAAGTCCTCTGACCACACTTTACTACCGTATCTGATTGGCAACTTTAACCCTTACTATATATATCCTCAAATTTGAACACATTCATTTGTGTCTAAAAACAGCAGACTGAATGAAAATTGTCAATAAACAGCACTTATTCGATACCCCCCGCATACATCATAAAATTTTTTCTATCAAAATTAAAGTTTCGAAGAGCCGGCATGACCTTGAAAATAAAGTCAAGGTCACCAACTCTAATAAAACAAGATTCCTAAAATTATTAAGCAAGATACACAGGAAAAACAAAGTGTGACCGACATTAAAAAATTGCAAAGGGGAATAACTATAACAGTATTGATCCCCTGACCCTTCTTTTTCTGAAGCAGCAGTATCTTATGAATACGAACATTTATGCAAAATGTGTTAAGATTCCTAATAATACTAATCAAGATATGCAAAAAAAAGAGTGCACACAAGCCTCACTTTTTGAGTATTTATAATGTAGTGACCTTGACAATAAGGTCAAGGTCACCAAAATCTAATCACTTCTTCCCCCCATCCTGATGATGTATCTGTGCTAGTTTGGTCAAATTCCAGCCACTGGTTAAAGAGATAGTCTGCACACAAACTTTTTACTGCATTAAGAAATTTACAAAGGGCAATAACTCCAAGAGAATGGCCCCTAGCCATTACTTTCTCTTATGTAGGTACACTTTATTGATATCAATGTGTCAATTAAGCTTTTTTCTATCAAAATCTGAGCTTCAAAGTGTCAGTGTGACCTTCAAAATGAGGTCCAGATCTAATCACTTCTTTCCCTTATCCCAATGAACTATCTGTGCTAGCTTGAATAAATTCCATCTGATGATTCATGAGATAGGGTGCACACAAGGGTCATTTTTAGAGTCTTTATAATGTAGTGACCTTAAAAATGAGGTAAAGGTCACAAAAATCTAATCACTTCTTTCCCATGTCCTAACGATGTATCTGTGCTAGTTTAGTAAAATTCCAATCATTGGTTCAAGATATAGTGTGCACACAAGCTTTTTTCTATCAAAATTTGAGTTTCAAAGTGCCAGTTTGACCTTGAAAATGAGATAAAGGTCACCAAATCTAATCACTTCTTTCCCCAATCCCAATAATATATCTGTGCTAATTTGGTCAAATTCCATCTATTGATTCATGAAATAGAGTGCACACAAGGCTCACTTACTGAGTATTGATAATGTACTGGCCTTGAAAATAAGGTCAAGGTCACCAAAATCTAATCACTTCTTCCCCCCATCCTGATGATGTATCTCTGTGCCAGTTTGGTCAAATTCCAGCCACTGATTAAAGAGATAGTGTGAACACAAACTTTTTACAAGGCTCATTTTTGGAGTCTTTATAATGTAGTGTCCTTGAAAATGAGGTCAAGGTCACAAAAATCTTATCACTTCTTTCCCATGTCCTAACGATGTATTGGTGCTAGTTTGTTAAAAATCCAGCCATTGGTTCAAGATATAGTGTTCACAAAAACTTTTTTCTATCAAAATTTGAGTTTCAAAGTGCCAGTGTGACCTTGAAAATGAGATAATGGTCACCAAAATCTAATCACTTCTTTCCCCAATCCTAATGATGTTTCTGTGCTAATTTGGTCAAATTGCATCTATCGATTCATGAAACAGAGTGCACACAAGCTTCACTTTTTGAGTATTTATAGTGTAGTGACCTTGAAAATAAGGTCAAGGTCACCAAAATCTAATCACTTCTTTCCCGCATCCTGATGTATCTGTGCTAGTTTGGTCAAATTCCAGCCATTAGTTAAAGAGATAATGTGCACACAAACTTTTCACTGCATTAACAAGGCTCACTTTTTGAATATTTATAATGTAGTGACCTTGAAATATAGTCAAGGTCACCAAAATCTAAACACTTCTTTCTCCCATCCTTATGATGTACCTGTGCTAGTTTGGTCAAATTCCAGCCATTGGTTAAAGAGATAGTGTGCACACAAACTTTTACTGCATTAAGAAGGCTCACTTTTTTAGTACAGTCAAACCTGTCTTAAGCAGCCACCCATGGGAAGCTTAAAATGTGGCTGCTGAAGGCAGGTGGCTGCTTAGTACAGTTCAAATATATAAGTCTATGAATTTGGGGGCAACTTTCCTCTGGCTGCTTAATACAGGTTGGCTGCTTAATAGAGGTGACCACTAACACAGGTTTGACTGTATTTATAATGTAGTGACCTTGAAAATAAGGTCAAGGTTACCAAAATCTAATCACTTCTTTGCCCCATCCTTATGAGCGTATCTGTGCTAGTTTGGTCAAATTCCAGCCACTGGTTAAAGAGATAGTGTGCACACAAACTTTTTACTGCATTAAGAAAATTTTTTACAAAGGGCAATTGGCCCCTAGCCCTTACTTTCTCTTATGTAGGTACACCTTATTAATATCAATGTGTCTGCAGAAACTGATGAATATCCATCACTGCGTTTTGAAGATATTAGGAAAAAACCAGCATTGCAGACGGACACATGGACAGACAGACATGAAAACAGTATACACCCCCCCACCCTCCCCCCATAAACAAAGTTTGCGGGGTATAATGACAGACAGCGTAGACCCTGATAAAGTTGCTTCTTTAGGATCTAGATCCACACTATTAACCCTTATCTTGCTGTTAGCGACAATAGTCGCGCTGGAGGGGCCTGCCAACTCAAAAGCCTGTCATACTTACAATATACCACATGCAACCATTCAGAGCAAGTGTTCTCATACAGGAGTGAACCTACTTTCATACAAACACGCAACTTTTCATTAGATAGTCAGGTGCTGGATTTTACCCACACTAAAAAAGACCGAGAATACCAAATTTCAAGCTGCCATTAATTTCAGCACTCACTTCAACAAATTGATCAGGCTTTTCTGGAAAAAAAGCCCATAACACCTGAATCATTTCCAGTGAGGAAGAAGTAGGAATAACAGTAGAACCTATGATTGTCACTCGTTTCATTCGCAATAGTACACAGTAGGCTCTGGTCTCTTGTAATTTTTTTTTTTTTTTTGTCTTAAACAGTTCCCGGTTTACACATGACTGTCACGTGACTTTCTAGTCACGTGACCATCCTTTCTCCGGTAAAATGGCCACCTAGGTCGGCAAATTATACGTGAAAATTTCATGAAAATCGAGGCAAAATTCAGGGGGTAATGACTTCTCAAGTAGAGGTACCCCCTCTTACAGGCCTGATTCATTTTTTTTCCGGCAAGAGAAAGGTTAAAATAGACATCTGCCATAATATTTATGTTAAATACTATAATTGTATCAATATGAGATCAATAGATCTCATATGTGTAAGTGCTGAAGCCCCAGATGGTAGAAGACCAATTTGCACCTCTATGCAATTTTTGACAAGGCATTAGAGGACATACTTTAGGTGGTAATTTATTGAATTTATTTTTAAATGAAAATACCGGTCATGTGTACCCACTGGAACTGCCACAATTCAGAAATTGTGGGTGATTTTAAGGAGTATTGTAGTTACCCTTGATATCTGGACACCTCAAATCCATACCATAGTTGTCCTTAGATTTGAACAAGTCTGTTTTGCTACCTGTTGGTGTATCTAAAAACTGCTGAATGAGTGGCAAACAGGACGGTAAATGTCCTAAAATTTGGAACACTGGTCTGACAAAATGGCAGATGCAAACAGTGCAGACCCAGATCAGACTGCTCCTAAGGAGCAGTCTGATCAGGATCTATACTGTTTGCCATTCCACTAAGTATTTTAAGAGACCACTATGTAAAAAGCAAAATTTAAACAAAAAAAAGCATGGAATAAAGTGTTCAAAATTTTAGGACATTTACCATATAAACCTTGATCAGTCATTATATGAGGGCGTGCCAATAAATAACCAGCCTATCCCATTTCCGATGGAATGAGATGGTCACGATTTTCATACTTTGTTTCAATGTATGATTTATACATGGGTACAAAATTACACGCGTATTGAGTCATTCTTTAATAAGCTATTGAATGTCAAACATGGCTAGTGATGCAAAGGCATGCTTTTCATCTAAAGTTGAGTACCGTGCTGTAATTCGATACTTGTATTTAAAAGGTAAAACGGGCAAGGAAATACACGGCGAGTTAGCCGATGTTTATGGGTCTTCTGCACCATCTTACGCTCAAGTTAAATTCTGGGTAGGGGAATTCAAACGCGGTAGAACGTCTTTAGAAGATGAAGCCAGGTCTGGACGCCCACTGGATGCCACCAACGAAGAAATGTGTAAGAAAGTTTGGGATCTGGTATACTATGATAGGCGAATTCAGGTGGAAGAAATAGTGCAGGCATTAGGCATTTCACATGGTAGCGTTAAAACAATCTTACATGATCGTTTAGGTATGCGCAAGCTAACAGCCTATTGGTTCCCCAAATCCCTTAGCAACGAGCAAATAGCACCCAGAGCATCAGTATGCAGCGCCTTGTTGAAGCGTTTTAGGTCAAAAGATGATTTTCTTTTGCGTCTGGTGACTGTAGATGAGACTTGGGTTCATTATTATGAGCCAGAGAATAAAACTCAATAAGGCAGTGGGTAGGGCCTAGGTCCCCGAGGCCAAAGAAGTTCAAGACACAACCATCTGCTGGCAAGGTGATGGCCTCAGTATTTTGGGATGCAAAAGGCGTTATTATGTTGGACTTTTTACCCAAGAGAAGTACAATAACTGGAGTGTACTATGCAAACTTGTTAGACCAGCTGAGAACCACCATCCGTGCAAAACGCCGAGGTAAACTCTCTAAAGGTGTTTTGCTGCAACAGGACAATGCGAGAGTCCACACTTGCAAAGTTGCAATGGATGCTGTAGAGTGAAATGGGTATGAATTAATACCACATCCTGCCTATTCACCTGACCTAGCTCCTAGTGACTTCTTCCTATTCCCAAACTTGAAAAAGGATATCCGTGGACTTCATTTCCGGTCTGATGAAGAAGTCGTGACGGCAGTTGAGGAGTGGGTCAATGGAAAGGACTTTTTCAGTTCTGGGCTGATGGCACTTGAACACCGTTGGTCTAAGTGCATCACACTAGAGGGCAATTACATCGAAAAAGAAGAGGTGGATCTCAACCAGAAATAAGTTAGGCTGGTTACTTATTGACTCACCCTCGTATTTTGAGGCATCAGCCTGTCTACATGGTTTGCTCAGGCCTGGCTGTCTGAACCCTTAGGATAATTGCAGTATTGCAATGTGGGTAACCTATTAACTCTCAGTATTTGGGCCTAGGTCTACACAGTTAGATCTAGCCTGTCTCTCCCAGTATTAAGAGAACCCTTGTCCTGCTGAACCTGGATATACCCTGCCTTTGCAAACAGTGTAGATCCAGATCAGTTGGCTTCTGAAGAAGCCAAATGATCTGGATCTGCACTGTATGCCATTAAGTATTTGAATTTATAGCAACAATCCAGATCAAGGAATCTGATTGGCTGAAAATTGGAAAGGGGAGTGGCATCTTGATTTATTCAGCAGGACAAGGGTCAATAATTATGTTACCCACACTGCAATACTGCATTTATTCTGATATACAGGCCTAAGCAAACAGTGCAGCATCTCATCAGGATCTACACTGTTTGCCACTCATCCAGCAATCTTTACATACAACCGTGGGTAGTAAAATGGACTTGCTAAAATTTTAGATTTTGATTGTGTTAGGGTTTAACGACATGTCAATCCTTGCGAGTCATTTTGTGTCGTCTCCCAGAGGAAGGGAGAAAAGAGATAGAAGAGATAGTAGAAGAGATGAAAGAGAGGAACAGGGAAGAAAGAGGAACAGGAATGAAAGTGAAGAAACAGAAGAAATAAAAACATTCCCCCATCTACCATTACCTGCTACAAACAGTGCAGATCCAGATCAGTTGGCCTCTTCAGAAGCCAACTGACTTGGATCTACACCATTTGCAAAGGCAGGTCATAGCCGGGTCAGCAGGACAAGGGTTAACCATCAGAATTCTCTAGGCTATTTCAGCAGGCAAACTGATCATATTTTTCCCAGAAGATAAGGTTTGACATTTCTTGTGATTTCTCTCCATAAGGATCTACCCGCAACAAACTAACATCAAATATTACAATCCACCAGAACAAAAACATTTCACATGAAACACTGGGTAAGATTAACCCTTCTCATGCTGACTAAATTAAGAAGTCACGTCCGCTTCTAATTTCCAGCCAATCAAATTACTTGATCCAGGTTTTTGATAGAAATTCACATATTTAATGACAAACAGTGCAGATCCAGATCAGTTGGCTTCTTCAGAAGCCAACTGAATTGGCTCTACACTGTTTGCTAAGACAGGGCATGTCGTGCTCAGCAAGAGAAGGGTTAATGTATTATTGTTATATTACTGTAAGCGTTTTCGATTTTTAGCGGCAAAGCAACGTCTACTGGAATCTTTCCACCTGTGATGTCATGAACAATCTTTGCAAATGCATCAACACTGCCACAATCTGCAAGCAGCTGATCTTCCGTGAATCCAGTCTCCTCCAGAACTTTCAATTTTTCTTTCATCCTGATTTTTATTTATCCTATCTAGCTTCAGTACAAAACAAACTGGATTGTTCTACCTAGTTAGAAACAAAATCTTTTTGACTGCTATGTTTTTTGTTGTTTCTTTTTAAATAATTGTCTTAATGCAGTTTTATGTCGGATTTTTTTTTTTTTTTTTTTACTTATTTAACACTTAGCACTCTGGGTAAAATTTGCAGCAGACAACATTTTGAAATATTTTTCTTATTTTTCCCAGAAAAAAGGATTTGACATTTCATGCAAATTGTCTCCTTAGGAGACAATTTGCATGAAATGTCAAATCCTGTTTTCTGGGAAAATAAGAAAAATATCATCAATTTGCCGTCTGCTGAAAGTGCCCAGAGAGTGGTAAAGGTTAACATTGCTTTTTCAGACCTTTCCAATACAATCACTATAAAACTAATGAAAATTCTTATTATATTCTTGAAAATACTGTTATGATAGTGAAATTAAATCAAACAGGTTACTTCACTTGTTAGTCAAAATTAACTATACATCATTAGCATTTTCATTTCAGCCTAATATCTAAAATTTCTATCATTACTTGCAAATTAATTTTTTTGTAGCTTCCATCGGAAAGAGCCTCCAATCAACATAACACTCAAAACTTTTTCAAACATAAGTCACTTATTCCAAACCATCCCATCATTACAAACTTTTTTTTCTTTGGTCGCAACTAAACATTAGCTTTTAAAGATACCAACATTGAAGCAAAATTGCCACCTGACAAATTTGATATTTTCTGGAAAATAGTTCTTTTCCAAGGGAAATTATTCATTGTCCTCCCTTCTCAAAGATGGCTATTTTGAAAGGGAAAAATGCTCTTGCCAGGAGAGAAAATTTTCACTTTAAGAAGGGATTCATACAGCAGGAATACAAAATAATGGTGTGAAAAGAATGGCTAAAACTTTCAGCTTAAAATTTGCTCTCTTTGAGATATGAGCCAGGGCATGACAAAACCTACAAAAATGGCATGTGCGCCCTGCTAAGACAGATCAGCTTGGGCATCTGCACAGTCTGATCAGGGTCTTCGCTGTCCACATGAAGAAAGCTTGGGTCCTTAGCTACTCATTGGGAGCACAGCAAAGATTCTGATCAGACTGATCTGATTTTTTTTTTTTTTTTTTTTTGATTTGGGTTTTATGGTCCTTTCAAGAATACTGTATTCGACCTAATTACCGCACATGTTCCTATAAGAGCACAGTCAAGCAATTTAGTAATCTAAAAGATTATAACCAGTTTACCTTTTATCTACTTCTTTATAAAAACATATGTTGTGGGTACTCGTTTGAATTGCCTCGACTTGTCGAGGCATTTCAAACGAGTATCCACAACATATGCTTCTATAAAGAAAACAGAAAATATAATCGCATAAGCATCATTAAATACGCTCCTCATGAAGTCCTCTGTTGGTCTGTCTTTAAAGTGTGCCCTTATTAGGTGGATGTTTTACTACAAGTTTTCCCAGTGCTTTTGAAAAAACCTAAGCGCACAGTGCGGTAATTAGGTCGAATATGGTACTTCATTTATATCGAGCCGATCATTCATCAAAGGTGGGCGAAAACCGATGAACCCGGGGAAAAACCACCTGACCATCTGTAAGCAGAACTTGGCTTTCCCACATGTGACCCAAGCAAAGCTCGAAACATAATGGATTAAGAGTCAGCTCTCTTATCCACTAGGCTACAGGGACCCGCCCAGGCTGATCCGAGTCTTTACTGGGCACACATTTTGTAGGTTTTGTCATGCGCTGGCTCTTATATCAGTAAATAAAATTGGTATTTCAGAATGTCATCTACTTAAAAAGAAAATAATATTTGATGAAAATATTCGTATTACTCATTATCAAAAAAAAAAGGGATTCCATACCACCAAAGCAGAAAGAATCTGTTGAACTACAACTGCAGGCAAACAGAATGAACCTTTAATTCTGTGATTACTTTCCATAAAACATAAATACAAGTAAGCATAAATTTTAAAACAATGTGTAGAAATCAACGGTGCTAAAACCATATATCTTGTAGTAATCAACATATATTTTCCATAGCTGATGTAATGATAAATCCCTAGTCATATTCACAACCCCACCAACAATATTTTGACATTAAAAGAATAATATTTCCATTTAATTCACTATATTTTGATCTTTTAAATGTAAAAACAGATTCAAATTACTGTCCCACAATGTATGTTGGTTGATTCAATTACTAGGTAATGTATTAATGACTGGAAGCAGCTACTTAATATGTTTTTCCTTTGTTTGAAATAAATAAATATATTTATGGGTTGTAATGTGAGAAAAGGTACCTTCTGGCATGTGTGCTCAATGAAGACTCTAATCAGCCTATGCATCTGTGCAGTCTGATCAGAGTCTCAGTTGTCTGCAGGAAGAAACTTTGCATCCTTGGCTGTCCAAAATGTGCCCAGTGAAGATCCTGATCAGACTGCGCAAATGGGCAGGTTGATCTGAATCATCACTGGGTGCACATGTCTACTGGTACCTTTTATGATGTTGCAACTCATATATTGTTTGTTAATGCTTAGCATGCTGGGTAAAAATTTCAGCAGACGGCACTTTGACATATTTTTTTCTGTTTTGTTTTTTTTTTTCAAGAAAATAGGCTTTGACATTTCATGCAAATTGTCTCCTTAGGAGACAATTTGCATGAAATGTCAGTCTTTTTTCTGGAAAAGATAAGAAAAGAAATTAAATTGTTGTTTGCTGAAATTTTTACCCAGCATGATAAGCAATAAATACATGTACTATAGACTGCATGGATACATTATCTATAGACATCTAGAAGTCTTTGTAAACAAACAGTTCTCATGTATTCATTTATTATCGCTTAGCACTCTAGATAAAATTTTCAGCAGACAACATTTTGAAATATCTTACTTATTTTTCCCAGAAAACTGGATTTGGCATTTCATGTAAATTGTCTGCACTGGAGACAATTTACATGAAAATCCTGTTTTCTGGGGAAAAAAAGAAAAATATCACCAATTTGTCATCTGCTGGATTAGCCCAAAGAGTGTTAAAGGTTATTGATTTTGAATATGATATTATTCTTTGCTGACTGTCTCTAACAGATAAACTTGCATGGTTTATATAAACTTTTAAGCAATACACCAAAAAGTAATTGTTTAAGTCATAAATAAAATAAAGTATATATAATATTCATAAAAAGTTATGCATTACTTTGATTTTTTTATTCTTTTTTTTAAGACACAGTGCAAAAACAAAAGTAATCTGGCATGATGTTGTTCGTGTTGAGGTTTTATGGCCCAGTCAATCCAATGGGGTAATGTCGAGCATGGTCAGTTTACCTAACCACACTTTTATTGGGCAGGCTTATTCATCTGAGCAGCTAACCAGTATTGTGCACATTCTTTTACCAGAAACTGACAACTGCCTTTCTTCGATCAGCGGAAGGGAGAGAATGACCATAGAAAATATTTCATGATCAATCTCCATGAAAGAATGTTGCTGACCCGGCGAGGGTCGAACCTGGAACCGCGTGATCACCAGTCGAGCCCACATCCAACTGAGCCGCCAAGGCATCTGGCATGATATGAAATAGATGGCGTGAATTTGTGTCTATCTCTCTTTCAAGAGTACTTCATTTACCCAGAGACAATGGAAGAGCAATCATAAAAAATTTGGTGCTGTACAGTCAATCTGCTTTCAGCTCTCAAACCAAGGTATCTGTGATCTGAAGTTAGAAGTGCTCACAGATCAGCCATATGGATGCTCCTAATCGGCTACAAAATGGCTATTTTTTCATGAGGAATCCATATAGGAAATTTCAAAACAGTAGCATGCATGTGTCTTAAGTTATGCAATGCATCAAAAAGCATGACAAATGGAAGGGCAGATGGACGAACAGGCAAACACCCCAGAAGCAATATGCCCCTCCAACTTCAAAGTTTGGGGGTTAACAAAGTAACCATAAGTCAGAAACAAAACAATATAAAATGTTTTGCCTATTCTGTATCATATGAATGGTTAAGCAAGACTTTTTAGGAACAGTGTACTATTGCTTGTGATCGTTATCCAGTCTGACATGTTAGAATACCCTCTTATACAGATTCAGTGGTCCAGTCATATAATAGGTACAAAACCTTGTCCTATCAAACTAAATCTTGTTTACCATAATCCTCCTAAATATTAAGACACCATTAAATCTTTGCCATACTTCCCCTACAAACTGAAACCCTATTTGACTATTTGGTGATGCATCTAAAAGAGCTCATTTAGCTAAATAATAAGTATGGTAAATGTCGTAAATTTCTGAACACATTAATCCATACTTTTTTTGCCTAAATTTTACTTTTTATGCATTTTTTTTTTTTTTTTTTTTCAAAAATTACTTAGTGGAATGGCAAACAGTGTAGACCCTGATCAGACTGATCCCCATCACAAATACATGCCTATATAATTTTGACCCCCTTAAACCCCACTTTTATATAGTAAAACTGGGGTTTACAGGGGTATACATTATTTTCTTATTTCTGCTCAAAACCATAGATTGTGGGTACTCCTCAGAACTGCCTCATGGAGGCGGTTCTAACGAGTACCCATTATCTATGATTTGAGCAGAAATATAAAAAATATCAGAATTTTTTATATGAAAATTTTCAGTCTTTGCTCTATATATTTGAATAGGCGTGTTTTCGTAATGACACCATTAAACCTTTGCCATACTTCTCCAACAAACTGAAAAACCCCATTTGACTATTTGGTGATGCATCTAAAAGAGCTCATTCAACTAAATAAGTGCAATAAATATCTTAAATTTTTTGAAACCTAAATCCATACTTTTTTGGCCCAAGCTTTTTTATGCAGACTTTTCTTAAAATGCTTAGTGGAATGGCAAACAGTGCAGACCCTGATCAGACTGCTCCTTCAGGAGCAGTCTGATCTGGGTTTTCACTGTTTGCATAATATGCCATTTTGTCAGACATTTTGGTGTATGAAATTTTAGGACATTTACCATAATGCAGACCCTGAACAAGGTGCTCAGTTTAATCAGGTATCCATCTGAATACTTAGAGTACCGTATTTACCCTAATTATTGGGACACATTATCTACTTACCAAACTTGTCCTAAAATTGGAAATAGTCCATTCTACTACATATCGATGTGTCTAAAATATTGCTGTATGTCTGGCAAACAATGTAGACCCTGATCAGATGCCGCATTCTGTGGCATCATATCTGGGTCTACACTGTTTGCAAAGGCCTATCTGTCCTAATACTTAGGGTTATTACGGTAAATATGGTTGATAAAAAACTTGTCTTAAGCAGAATAGATACACTTTCAAGGGAGGCAATTCTGTAGAAATGGTTTCCATTCATCCCCTACTGGAAAAATATCTGCTCTAAAAGGAAAGAATTCCCTCCCCTTGGGAGCAAATTCTGTCCTTTTAGAATAGACTTTTTTTCTGAAGGGATTTAGTGGGCAGGAAAGTCACCAAAGTTAACTCCCTTGAACAAAATGGCAAAAAATCTGATCGACCGAGTTCCCTTGGCAAACTCTTGTTCAATTATGACAATAGTTTAGATAATTTGCATTTTTTAACACTAGGCATGCTGGGTGAAAATTTCAGCAACCATCGTTTTCTTCAGAAACTTCCTAGTCTGGCCCAGAAAACTTCACATTTCAGCTGTGAGCATGTTCCTGATTGTTCATTTTAGAATCTACATATACTTTATTTTTTCATGCAAATTTCCTCCTTAGAAGACAATTTGCAATCCTGGGCCCAGTTGTTCAAAGCGTCGTTAGCTTGACGAGCTCGTTAAGAGTCATTTCGTTAACTGTTTTAGCGGATTCAATATACAATATTCTGATATTTTTTGCTGAAAAAAATGTGAGTAGCTTTTGCACTGCAAAAGCTACTCACATTTTTTCAGCAAAAAATTTCAGCATATTTGCATATCACTCGATGTAAATAATAACGAATTGTTAACTAACGACATCATTAGCTTTGAACAACTGGGCCCTGGTCATGCTTTTTAGAATCTATTTGACTTTTCATGCAACATAATGAAAACATACCTATATAATTTTGACCCCCTTAAACACCACTTTTATATAGTAAAACTGGGGTTTACAGGGGTATACATTATTTTTCTTATTTCTGCTCAAAAACATAGATTGTGGGTACTCGTTAGAACTGCCTTGGTGAGGTGGTTCTAAAGAATACCCACAATCTATGTTTTGAGCAGAAATATGAAAAATATATCAGAATTTATATCTGAAAACTTTCAGTTATTGGTGGTGAAATTTTCAATATACAGTCCAACCTGTATTGGGATAAGGCAAAATAGCTTGCTTAAGACAGGTGCTTGCTTAATAGAGATTTGACTCAGACCTGACAAAAACTGTTTCATCTCTACCAAGGGGTACTCATCAGGTGGCTTGTATGGCCTGTAACATTACTGGACCATTCCAGAAACAAAAGAAATCTGGTTTATAAATCTGGTCATCAAAACAAACAAACATCCTTTGAATTACCCAGTCATGAATTTTTTGCATCTTTACTCAAATTACTTATGTGACATTTACCACACTATTGGACAGATTCAGCAGACAACAAACTAATATTTTTTTTTTTTCCTAGAAAATAGGATCTAACACTTCATGCAAATTGTCTCCTTAGGAGACAATCAGGACGAAGTGTCAAATCCTAGTATAAGAAGACAATTTGCATGAAGTGTCAGATCCTATTTCTAGGAAAAATAAGAAAAATATTTCAAAATGTACCTTGCTGAATTTTTTATCCAGCATGCAAAGTGTTAATACGGTAGGATTAGCATCTCATCGAGGTCGTGGCCTATGGCGTTTTTAACTCTTCATTGCATTATAAAATATAATTTTCGCACCTGTGCCAAGTGGCGAGCAAACAATTATTATCCATTAACTGATTACACCTGCGAAATAACTGTATAACTGTAATTTTTGTATATTGTTCAAAACAATCGGTGGCTACACGATAACTTTCTTTTTGATATTGGATTTTGTAAAGATTCTACTGGTTACCGGTCTAACCGTGCTGAATTTGAACATATCGATTTTTACCGGGCTACAGTGGATAAAAATAATACACCTGTTCGTTTAGCTCTATTGGGCGGTTGGGTTTCACTAAACACCGAAATAGTCAGACTCAGCACTCTGATTTTACACCGACATAATATGATGCCGAAAAAAAAGATACAGCCGCAAAATAATGGCCTTTAAGCAAGTGTTTTATGCAATTTTGGATATATTTTACTAGCCAGGTCGCATTAGACAGGTGCTTGCTTAATGCATAGTCATTTACATGGGAAATCGTTTGGGGGGACCAAAAATGGCTGTTAAAGACAGGTGGACACTGAATAGAGGTGGTTGTAAGTACAGGTTGGACTGTATTTGAATAAGCCTGTTTTCGTAATGAATTGCCTCCTTTGGAGACAATTTACAATCCTGGTCATTCATTTTAGAATCTATTTTACTTTTCATGCAAATAGCCTCCTTAGGTGACAATTTGCATGAAATATTAAACCCTACTTTCTAGAAAAAATAAGAAAAATATTTCAAATGGCATCTGCTGAAATATTTTTCCAGCATGCTCAGTGTTAAATATGCTGACTAAATGGCAGACTGTGCAGACCCTAAGCAAATATCTACTTTGATCAAACTACCCCTAAAAGAGCCATCTGATCTTTGTTCATGTATGTGTGTTGGAATATTCATCAATACAGCAAAACAGTTCCTGATATACGCTCTATGATTTTCTTTATTTTAGACCTTCAGCAGAGAATAAATATAATTTGCCACATAAATTCCTGCAAAGAGCCATTTTCAAAACAGCACTACTTGAAAATACAGAAACAAATCTAGCTACCCTATTTTATCAATATCTATACAATATTTGGCTATCCCAGAAAAAACGAAACTACCACATGTGCCATTCTTTCCCCCAGTGCTTAAGGGGAACCGATACACTTTCAAGAGAGGAGGTAACTCTCTTAAATGATTGTACCATTCTGAAAAGAGATCTACTATTAACTCTTTCACTGCCACAGGCAATAATACACCACAACCTCTTTATAACACTATTGTTGGGGTCCAAAGCATAAACCGTGTTACTTATACAACCGTGTTATATCCAAACAAAAATGTATAGATTATATAGAAAAATGACCATTTATGGTCATTTTTCTATATAATCTATACAATTTTGGGATCCATGTTTGAACCGTGTTGTATCCAGAACCGTGTTATAAAGAACCGTGTTATAAAGAGTTTAATGTGTAATAGGCTTTTGCAAACAGCATAGATCCAGATGAGAATGCTCAATGAGCCATCTCATCCGGATCTTGGCTGTTTGACATTCAGTCTATCAACTTTACATATAAATGTCTTTCCGAGCGATAGTTTGTTAAACTAAAATAAAAGCAGACGACATTTGTAGTCTTAAATTTGGCACCGAAAGAGTTAAAGGGGAAGAATTTGCTCTCAGAGGGTAGAGTAGATCCCTTCTCAGAAGGGGCTTGTTGTGCAGGAAGGTAAACAGTAAGTCACAAAAATCATCACCCTTGTAAATATGATGTATCAATTCCCATTAAGAGCAAACTCTCTAGTGCTAAATTTTCTTTCAAACAGAGCCTCACTATGATTCCAGTCACCAGCTTACCTCCAGCTGTCATGAGATCTATTGCTTCAGAAAACGAATTGACTGGCAGATCTTTAAAAACAGTGGAATTCAAAGACATAAGTCAAACTAGTATATTTACAACTTGAAAAATGAATGTCACATTAATTCCAGCTTACATTTTTCAGTAACCAATTCAGCACGACATTATTTCAAATCAGTACTTCTTTCATATTTAACTAACAAAAAAGATATTTAGAAAATAAGCTGATTTCTTCATTACAGACTGATTAAGCGTTTAAGACAATGACAATAAATCAAATCATAGCACGTCTTACCCCTTATCCTGCTGAGCCCTGCTATTCCCTGCCTTTGCAAACAGTGTAGATCCAGATCAGTTGGCTTCTGATCTGGATCTGCACTATTTGCCATTCAGTATGTGAATTTATATCAACAATCTGGATTAAGTACTCTGATTGGCTGACAATTAGAAATGGGTGTGGCATCTTAATTTATTCAGCATGACAAGGGTTAAAATCTCTTAGATTCTAATGGTTTGTGTCATGCGAAGCAAAACCATTTTTTTCCCAGCATTTGGGAATTGAGAAGGTTCAGATCAGTCTGAGCATCTTATAGTAAGCATAGCAACAGATAAGGCGCTTTTTTTCATCCGAAAAATGCTGTTATTTTTCTTATTTCTCCACGAAAACATATGTTGTGGGTACTCATTAGAAGTGCCTCATCGAGGCGCTTCTAATGAGTACCCACAACATATGTTTTTGTTCAAAGGTTCCTTTTCTTACTGCTATAGCTCAGATATATACAGATATTATGTCAATAAAAGGACAATATTTATGTATCACTTCATCAATTCAACAAGACACTTACACCTGGAATGATTTTGTTATCTGAAATTATTGCCCTCTTAAGACATTATTAAAACACGATTGAAAATCAAAGTAAATGCTGACATGGTCCTCATACCATGATCATTTCAGCTAGGGCACAGTATTTCTTACAAGACTGCTTTTGTGCCAAGCAAAGACTCAGATCAGCCTGCACATGTGTAGGCTGATCAGAGACTTTGCTGTTTGTCTGACAACATTTTAGATCCTTAGCTACGAGCAGAGTACCCTGCAAAAACTGATGTCTGTGGGCATGCACAGGCTGATCTGAGTCTTCACTAGGCAAACATGCGATCTTGTAGGAAATGCTGCACTTCGACTATTTTATAGTAGACCCTTTTTGGGACCCCTGATCATTGTCAATATCAATTGCACAATCAAGACCACAGTTAACTAAACTGTAAAGTCATCATCACAGTCAAGTGGATAGTTGTGATCACAGTCAACTGCAAAATCATGATCAGTCAACTGCAGAGTGATATTCAGTGGACATACACAGTAACAATCACAGTTAAATGAACAGATATGACAATAATGAACTGTAGTCATGATCATTGTCAACTATACAGTTATGACCAAACTTAACTACAAAGTCATGTTCACAGTCAACTGCACATTTATGATCACAATCAACTGCACTGTCATCACCAGTCAGCTACAGTCATATCACAGTTAAATACTTAGTCAAGATCACAGTTAACTGTACTGTCATGATTTATCAGCTGCAGTCAACTACAGTCACCATCACAGTTACCGTAACTGGAGTCATGATCGCAGTTAACTGCACTATCATGATCGGTCAGCTGCAGTCAGCTAGTCAAAATCACACTTCAGAACTGCACAGTCATGATCACAGTCAACTGCACTATCATGATCAATCAGCTGCAGTCAACTACAGTCAGGATCACAGTTTGTTTGTTTGTTTGTGTTGAGGTTTTACGGCCCAGTCAACCCAATCGGGTCATGTCGAGCACAGTCAGTTTACCTTACCACACCTTTACTGGGCAGGCTTAGTCCTCTAAGCAGTTAACCAGTATTGTGCATATTCTTTCGCCAGAAACTGATAATTGCCCTTCTTGAATCAGCTGAAGGGAGAGAATGACCATGGAAAATACTTCATGATCAATCTCCACAAAAGAATGTTGCCTACCTCAGCAGGGGCTGAACCAGCGACCTCCTGGTCTCCAATCGGAGGGCGCATCCAACTGAGCCACCGAGGCCTCAGGATCACAGTTAACTGCATAGTCATGATCACAATTAAGTGCACTGTCATGATCAGTCAGCTGCAGTCATGATCACAGTCAATCCATCAACTGGACAGTCATGATTACAATCAACTGTACAGTCACTATTAAAGTCAACCACACACTCATAAGTAAACTGTAGAATCATAACAACAGTCAACTGCACAATCTAGATCACAGTCTGAAGTAATGTCATCAACATCACTTTTAAATAAAATTAGGGGAAGGCATCTTAAAATATTTTCTCCAACATAACTTTTCCCCAGACATTTCTAGTACTTCTAATAGAAAAATAAGGTAACTTAACACCACAGATTAAACTATTACCATATTTACTCTAATTTTTGGGACACTTTATCTCCTTACCATACTAGTCCCAAAATTTGAACTAGTCCATTAATAGTACCTATAGTCGACTCTCGTTATCTTGACCTCGCTTATCTTGAATAACTGCCTATCTTGAAGTGAAATTCTGGTCCCTGTTTTAGCAAGGAAATCTAAGAATAGGTAACAAAATATTGTGGAAAGGAGGAGAAATTGCTCCTAAGGAGCAATTCCTCCTCTTTTCCACAATATTTTCAATATGTCTCTAACTTCAGGAGTCAAATTACATATTCATTTGTTAAATGTGGTTGTTTGATTTATTGTTTTCCTCACTTCTGCAACTCTGATATTTCGAGGTACGGATATCTCGAAATGTTTCAGAGAGTCCCTTGGAATTCTAGATAATGAGAGTCGACTGTATTAATATTCCTGAAAAAACTGCTAGACGAGTGGCAAACAGTGTAGACCCTTATTAGATGCGGCATTCTATGGCATCTGATGTGGGTCTATACTTTTTGCTTAGGCCTATCTGTCCCAATACTGAGGCTAAATATGGTAAGCAGAATACTAAAAATTGAATGCTTCTCTGAATCTGAAAAGCTAAAAATTGAAAATATTAATATCAGATGGTTAGAAAATCCACACTCTTAATATTCTGTTACTTTGTCACATGAAAAATACACTTCTACAAAAAATTAAATCTCAAATATATTGAATATTAAAAGTAACATAAAACATCAACAAACTCATTATCAAGAACACTCATTTTGGTGTTGATTTCACAACAGACCTTTTAAGCAATGATTAGGACAATTCACCCATACAGCCCCATGCAAAATTGTCATAGAGGACATTCTCAAATACTTTTTTTTATTTACTTTTCAGAGGAAATAAGGCATTTTAGATTTTTATGGCATGTCATCTGAACTGTCAGCAAGGTAGAAAATTTATATAGAACATTAAGAATTAGAATATTTTTTTTATTTTTTTTTTATTTTCATGGAAAATAAGGCTTGATAGTCCATGCTAATTGCATTACCATTAGGAAAACACACCTATTCAAATATACAGAAAATTTTACCACCCAAAAATGAAAATTTTCAGATAGAAAATTCTGATATTTTTTTATATTTCTGCTCAAAACATAGATTGTGGGTACTCGTTAGAACTGCCTCGACGAGGCGGTTCTAACGGGTACCCACAATCTATATGTTTGAGCAGAAATAAAACAAATAACAATTACCCCTGTAAACCCCAATTTTACTATACAAAAGTGGGGTTTAAGGGGGTCAAAACTATATAGGCATGTTTTCATGACGCAGACTATTCACAAGAAATGTCAAGCCTTATTTTCTATGTAGAAAATTCACATGACATGTCAATCTTTTTTCTCTTTAAAAAAATACAGAATATTATCTGTTGGGACTGGTGCATAAGGGTCAAAATAAGTGTACTTGATAATCTCCTTAGTTACAGGTTAGGAGAAAATCTTAGGGATAATATCAGCACCCTATTTTACCTTTATAGTCAGAACTAGACGATGTTTCATCCTCCTCCTCATCTGAGTCTTAAAAGAACAGGAAACCTTATACTACAGGTCCAGTTAACCTTTAGCATGTTGAATATCAACATCGCTTTAAAATACAATAGAATCTCATTATCTCAAAAACTGACAGCTTCAACTACTGCTTAAGTCAAACTAAATACAGTAAATGGCCTAACATTTTAGAACACTTTATTCTATACTATTATGGCCTAAGTTTTGCTTTTTACCCAGTTGTTTCTTAAAATACTTAGTGGAAAAGCAAACAGCAAAGACCCTGATCAGACTGCTCAGTCTTATCTGGGTCTGCACTGTTTGCATATGCCATTTTGTCTGACACTTTGGTGTACAAAATTTTAGGACATTTACCATAAAGAAAAAATATTGGTTTGGTTTGCTGTATTCAGCTCCTCATATCTGAAACTTCTATTATTTCAAACCAAAATCTGTGGTCCTTTGGAATTTGAGATAATGAGATTCAACTGTAATGTTATTGATGTGAATGAATACTTATGAAAGATTAAGCAAAGGGAGACAATTTTGCAGACTGGAAGTTGCCTCCCTAGTATTTATTTGTTTGTGTTGAGGTTTTACGGTCCAGTCAATCCAATGGGGTCAGTTTACCTAACCACACCTTTACTGGGCAGACTTAGTCCTCTAAGTGTTTAACCAGTATTGTGCACATTCTTTCGCCAGAAACTGACAACTGCCCTTCTTGAATCAGTGGAAGGAAGAGAATGACTGCAGAAAACATTTCAAGATCAATCTTCACGAAAGAATGTTGCCAACCTTGGCGGGGGTTGAACCTGTGACCTCCTGGTCTCCAGTCGGATGCACAGCCAAGTGAGCCACCGAGGCCGGCACAATATTTTTAACCCTTGTCCTCCTGAACCTGGATATGCCCTGCCCTTGCAAACAGTGTAGATCCAGATCAGTTAGTTTTTCTGCACTGTTTGCCATTAAGTATGTGAATTTATAGCAACAATCCAGATCCAGTCATCTGACTGGCTGAAAATTAGAAGTGGGTGTGGCAGCTTAATTCATTCAGGATGACAAGGGTTAATATTAATGTTTTGACATGAAAGTTTTTGCTACCTGAATATTCAGCAAAGGGAGAGAGTTTTTTAGACTAGGAATTTCCTCCAAAGTATTTAACCTTTAGTATGTCGAGCATCATCATCATCATTTTAAAATAATCTTAATGCAAATGAATAGATAGGAAAGAATTTGCTATCATTTAGGAAAAAAAAAAAAATCTTTTGCAGATAGGATGTTGCCTACATAATATTTGGAACTTTTCCAAAAATAGGGGCTACTCCTAAGGACTGCCTGGGAGCAAATTCCGGGAACAAATTATTTCCTTTTAGCCTAATTTAGTGAGAGGGGAGGCAACTATTTCCCTCACAGTTGGTTCCCTTCCCTTCAAGTTTAATTGAAAATGACATTCCATTTGAATTGCTTAGAGTAATTGTTAAGGATTGACATTTCATATGAAATGCTTAGCTTTGCACTTCAAAAGTTTTATCATGATTTAATGTAAAATTGCTTGCCTTTACTCTATTGAAATAAAAAAAGTTTGTTTTTTGATATATATTTTTTGTTTCAGTTTTTTTTTTTTTGTATTTGTCATTGTTTTTTTTTTTTTTTTTTTTTTTTTTAATATTTCCCATTATAGTAAAAATAGCATAAAACTATTCAAAAATTGACAGGGTAGGTTATTTGGATTTTTTCAACAAGTTCCACTAAACATTTCTGAAATCTTAACAATACTGCTATGAAACATCAAGAATCAAAATCAGTGGAGAAAACAAAATATATTTTAAAAAAAAAATGGTTTACTATTGAATTGGGATATGTCAGATCAATTTTGGCAGTAAATTCTTTTTAGGGTGTACATTTTTGAACAAACACTTTTCCTTTCCAAATGATATCAAAGCATAGCAGATTTTTGACATATGAAAACTCCTTCTCCACTTGTGTGGCCTTCTACACTACAACCTCTTTATAACACAGTTCGTTATAACACGGTTTTGGATATAACACGGTTCAAAGATGGATTGCTCGGAGAAGATTTCACATAAGCTTTAATTAGCTTGTTATCTGATCCTCTATGTCATTTTTGTATGTTTGTGTTGTACTCATTATATTTAATAAACTATTGTTTAAACCAAAGATGGATCCCAAAAATGTATAGATTATATTGAAAAATGACCATAAATGGTCATTTTTCAATATAATCTATACATTTTTGTTTGGATATAACATGTTTGTTTAACTAACACAGTTTGTGCTATGGACCCCAACAATAGTGTTATAAAGAGGTTGTGGTGTATATCTAAGGACATTGTCCTCACCTTGTCTTTTAAGTTGTCTTTCCTTCTTCGATCCAGTATCTTCAGCATTTGCCAGTTTCTCATTCAGTCTTTCTCGTTCTTCCTGGTGGTGCATACGACTGATGGTGGCGTGAGCTCGCAGATCACGAATCTCAGCCAGCATCGACTGACGATCAGCCGAAAATATTTGATCCATGGCAGAATGGTGATGGGCTTCCTGTGAATATATGATAAAAATATGTTATATGGCAATTCCCATCAACCCTTAAAGTGCCAAACACAACCACAGCAGAAGACATATTTAAATTTATTTTACAGAAAATAAGTCTTGGCATTCCTTGTGAATTGTCTGCATATGAAATGTCAGAGCTTATTTTCTATAAAAAATTTAGAGTGTCATCTGCTACAAATTTTGCTTGGTACATTACAAGTTAATATTCAGAAAGACAGCCTAGGCAGTGTGAAAGAGCAAGCTGATCAGGGTCTATAGTGTTTGCAACTTCAATAAAACTTTACAAAAATCATCAGGCAATCCAATGGGTTTGTTCCAATTTAAGGATAAGTATGGTAAGGATTTTTTAGTTGGGGTTTTACGGCCCGGTCAACATTGTTAAGGTCATGTTGAGTCAGTCAGTTAACCTACTGACATTTTTCCTGGGCAGGCTGTCCTCTAAGTTATTTACCAATATCTGTGCACATTACTTTTGCAATTATACAATTATTGACATGATAAGACGATTTATCAACCCAAGAAAGTGATCTTCACTGAGGCCTAAAGCTGAAGTAAAAATCCCTTTTGAGGGTTGATAAATCCTCATACTGATTGAATTGAATTCAATAACTGTTTGTTATATGACAAAAACTGAAATAATTGATATTATATGGAAACAAAACAGACTTTTCGAAAGTTATAATTACATCTGAAATACACAGAAAACATCATTTCCTTAACTAGGTTAAACTTTGGCTTCTGTACTCTAAATAATACATATATTGTTTTTATAAACTGGTACTTTTAGAGTCCTTTTCTGTTAAAATTTTCTCTCATTCCTCTGAAATCAGTGAAGCAAATCTCTCTTTAATGTTTTCTGCCATTTTTTCCCCGAACACACCAGCCAGAGATCTCCTTGTAACATAAAATCTGATTGGCTTTTGAGAACATATGCTTTAATTGTGATTTGTTGACATTTGACTCAGAATCGTGTTTCATTTCATTTTATTATTCATGACTATTTTAAACTGTCTTAAAGTGATATAAAACTCCTGTCAAAAATATTGACCTCTGGAAAATGGTTTGTTCTGCTTGCCTTAATATTAATCTGCAGAGACCAGATATAACAATAACTGCTCTTCTTAATGCAGAAGGAGGAGGGAGAATGACCATAGAACTGATGTCATGATCAATCTCCAAGAAAGTGTAAGCTAGGATTCAATTTTGCGCCCCCTGGATCTACAAACAGATGTGTTATTGACTGTGCTATGGAGCCCTGCACCAATATAGCAAAAAGTCAACACTTCTACATATTTGTGATTCTTTTTTTTTTTTTTTTTCTTCATAAATCTTTTATGCAGGGATCTCATTCAAATCATCCTGATGAGATGGTTCTATTGAAAACAGTATGGCATGTTTTCACAGACCAGTAAAAACAATAAGCGATAATAAAAGGTAATGTATCCTCAGCCAGCAACGACTCAGACAGCCTTTGTACCTACCGCAAGGGTCTGCCATCACGAAAACATGCCTATAATATATTGACCCCCTCAAACCCCACTTTTATATAGTAAAACTGGGGTTACAGGGGTATACATTATTTTTCTTATTTCTGCTAAAAATATAGATTGTGGGTACTCGTTCGAACCGCCTTGCCGAGGCGGTTCTAACGAGTACCCACAATCTATATTTTGAGCAGAAATATGAAAAAAATATCAGATTTTTTTTATGTAAAATTTTTCCTTTTTTGAATGTAAAATGTTCAATATATTTGAATAGGTGTGTTTCCGTAATGCATTAAATGCACTGGATCCGTGGCTATCCACAAAGCACCCAGCTAAGACTGATGAGATTGTGTGGGTGTGCAGGCTAATCTCAGTTTTAGCTGGGTACCTATATCGTAAAGTACATTATCTCATGCTTTGGATTACATATATATGTACATATTATTATATAAATCTTTTCCGGTACCCTGCAAAAACATCTTTAATGCTAAGCATGATGGGTAAAAATTTCAGCAGACGACATTCAGAAATACTGTTCTATTTTTTCCCAGAAAATAGGCTCTGCCATTTCATGCAAATTGTCTCCAAAAGGAGACAATTTGCATGAAATGTCAAAGCCTATTTTCTTGAAAAAAAAAAATATATATATATCATCAAATCATCGTCTGTTGAATTTGCTCAGAGGGTGGTAAAAGGTTAATCGTTGTTTAGTAAAGCTTTTCTACAAGTCTTAAGACAACACTGACCTGATTTCTAATTTTCTGTTCTAATCGCTGAATTTCATCAAGACTAGCATTAGGATGAGATAGAACATGTGACCTGAGTTCAGCCAATAATGCCTCTCGTTCCTTTGAGAACACATAACCAATGGCACGTAGCAACTCTGCTCTCCAATCAGACCCTTCAATACTCTGTAAAGAGAGATAATCATTGGTCAGTTCAGCATACAATAATTTCATTTCATTTCAGACAAATTTTTTACCAAAAAGTAATATTTTTTTTCTATTTCTGCTTGAAATCATATATTGTGTATACTCTTTAATAACATTTCATCAAGGTACTTCTCCTGAGTACTCACAATTATGTTTGCCTGCAAAAGTAAGAAAAATTATCCCATGCCTCTTACCTAAGAATACAAATCACTCTCTTTTTGACATCTTTCTGAAAGTCATTTTTTGCCTGGCACTTTACACAGAAGAAGAAAATTTGCAAATTTTTACCACTATTACTTCTACTATTTACTAATCTTTACTTACACACAAAAAGTTTTATTCTAGTCATTGGTCTTAAAAAATTTGAATATTTTCATTTTTTTTCCCCCATAGTTAAAATGGCTGCAAAATATGCAAAAATCAATCAGGTAGACAGTTTGGATGCATGTTTTCAACAAGTTCGCCTTATTTAATTTTTTTTAAATTTTCACAATACGGTTATGGAATATCAGTAATTTAAAATCAGTGAAAAAAAGCAAAAATATTTTGTAATAAAATTTTTTCCAAAAATACAGTTTACTAAAGAAACTGCATAAGTCAGACCAATTTTTTGGTCACAGAATTAATTTTGCGGTAAATATCTGGAAATTAAGCACAGGAACCAAATCAACAAATGGTTTCTGATAAGATATTGTCAATCAGAAATCCATGTTTCCATTTAGAATCAAATGCCAAGCAAAAAACGTCCTTCCAAGGGATGTCGAAAAACACAGCGTTAGATTTTCCATTATTTTTTGCAAGGGAGACAACCTTAGTAACTTCCTGTTTTGTTATTCTGCACATTAAGGTCCTTCTGAAAAGGGGTCTACTCTAAAAGGAAAGAATTTACTCCTAAGAGGAGTAAATTCTTTCCTTTTAGAGTAGAACCCTAAAGGGACCCTCTAGACTCCCAAGCGAAGCAAAAGAACCCCCCAGGGGAGCAAATTCTTTCATTTTAGAGTAGACCACTAAAGGGATCCCTAAACAATCCCAAGGGGAGCAAATCTTTCCTTTTAAAGTAGACCCCTAAAGAGATCCCAAAAGACTCCCATGAGAAGCAAATTCTTTCCTTTTAGAGTAGACCTCAAAAGGGATCCCTAAAGACTCCCAGGGGGAGCAAATTCTTTCCTTTTAGAGTAGACCCCTAAAGGGATCCCAAGAGAAGCAAAATCTTTCCTTTAAGAGTAGACCTCTAAGAGGATCCCTAAAGACTCCCAATGGGAGCAAATACTTTCCTTTCAGAGTAGACCCCTAAAGGGATTCCAAAAGACTCCCAAGAGAAGCAAGATCTTTCCTTTAAGAGTACACCCCTAAGGGGATACCTAAAGACTCCCAATGGAAGCAAATTCTTTCTTTTCAGAGTAGACACCTAAGGGGACTCCTAAAGACCTAAGGGAAGCAAAATCTTTCTTTTCAGAGTAGACCCCTAAAGACGGAAACAAATTCTTTCCTTTTAGAGTAGACCCCTAAAGGCTTCCCTAAAGACTCTGAAGGGGAGCAAATTCTTTCCTTTTAGAGTAAACTTCTTTTTAGAAGGGGGACAAAACAATTTTGACAGAGTAAACTCCCCTGAAATAGTATCAATTCTCCTTGATAAAGAACAGTATTGTTATTCATAAATGAAATAAATGTCTTTTCATCATCTGTTTTTATAGCTATCATTCAGCTGCACAGCAAAAGACAGATCAGAATTGTACATCTGTGTAGTTTGATGAGGTCTGCTCTGTTCATTTCGAGGGTTGAGCGCAAGACTGGCGTAAGTCAGATGGCTGTTTTTCCCCAAACCTAATCTCCTCACCATGAAGGTGTTATGAAGATTACAACATTTCTTTCTGTATCCAATGAAAATTTAGGTGCCATTGCTCGTATGAGCAATGGCACCTAAATTTGCATTGCTTACAAAGGGGTCCAAGTTGCCCCTAAACAAGGGTTTCAAAAATATGTTTGAGTTACCATAGTCTTGCGCTCAACCCTCGATTTGTAGAAGCTTTAAGATCCATACATTATGATAGCAACCAGCACAGACACTGGTCAGACTGGGCTGATGCCCATGTTGATCTAGGTGGCTCTAGACTAGCAATATCTGATATTTTAAAATATATATCTTCTTGTTTTTGCTTTTTTTTTGGGGGGGGGGTTGTATTTTTTGTTGTTGTTTTTTTTTTTTTCTTCAGTAAAGTGCTAACATTTCATGCTAATTGTTATCTAAGGAACCTACATTATCAGTCACTTCTGCATAACCACCTCCTCACTTACCAATCCTTTTATTCATATACATAGAAAACAGCTTAGAATATTCACTCAGCTGCATCCGATCTGATGCTATCTACAAATGTTTTTATCACTTTTTACCTCTCCTCTTAATATCTTTTACAACAATAACTTGCCAACAATACACAATTACATTCATCAAAAAAATAATTATAGCTTTCTTACAAAATATTTAATTAACAAATTTATTTAACATAAACACAACTTATCATTTCCAACGTTTCAGCGGAAACACTGAAAATGGTTAAGTTGTATTTATGTGAAATAAAATTAAATATATCCACACACACAGACAAAATACAATGTACATTGAAAACTAATTCTATACAAAAGAAAAAATGAACAAGATCACCAAAATAAAACCACACCACAAAACATAACAAGAAAATATTTTTGTAGTAAGACCCTACTGGATCCATCTCAAAGATCAAAGGTGATTCCTTTTAGAATCTATCTGCCTGAATATCAAAAACAAATATGAGACATGTTTGCAAGTTTCCATGAAAAAATCTCAACCTGGGCCCAGTGGTTCAAAGCATTGTTAGCTTAACGAGCTCGTTAGTGTAGTAAGTACAACATTTAATTCACAGGTATTTTTGCTGAAAAAAAGTGAGTAGCTTTTGCAAATGCAAATGCAAATGCAAAAGCTACTCACATTTTTTCAGCAAAAATATTAGCATATATGCCATATTTAAAGATCAAAAGTTTTAACGATACATTAACTGACAACATCGTTAGTTTTGAATAACTGGGCTCTGGTAAATAAAAGCAAAACAGAACAACCAAAATCATGCACATAGCTGGTTATTTATTGTTTTTCTTCGCATGTTATTTATTTATTTATTTTATTTTATTTTTTGCTTATTCATTTTTTTTTTGCATGTCACAGAAGTGAGCAGGCAACAACATTTAATCTTTAATTCATAAAAGCAAAAGCCAAATGGCTGAATTATTAATATTAATACCATTACTTTTTAAGGCATTAACTGCAAAAAAAAAAAAAAAAAAAAAAAAATGCTACAATACAAAAACCTGTTATTTTGAAAAGCCAAACACTTTGTTGTAGTAATAACTCAGTAAAGCACATTACAACAGTTAACCATTAAAGTGCCAATCAAAATTGTAGCAGATGACATTCTACAACCTGTTTTACTTTGCAGAGAAAATAAAGCGTCATTTCCAGTGAATCATCTGCTAGGCAATGATTCACATGGAATGTCAAGCCTTATTTTCTCTCAAAAATACCGAAAGAAAAAAATTAATATTTCATGACTGGCGCTTTGAAGGTTAAAAATCAAACAACACAGCTGACATCCACACACTAGATTCTTGGAAAGTATAAGAAAGCAAACTAATTTTACAGAAACAATTTTGAAGCCTGATATTGGGAACATCTCATGATCAACCTTTTTATCGTCAAAAGATTATTTTTGTACAACAATGATATTGTTGGTACTCATCAAAATCAACTTGCCATGGCAATGGTAACAATTACTAACAACCTTTATGAAACAAAACTATGAAAAAATATCCAAAATTATCATTGAATTTATTATCTAATTTGAAAATATGCAACAGTATAGCCCTCTATGATTATAGTCAGTTTGTGTTGATGTTTTACAGCCCAGTCAACCTAATGGGGTCATGTCAAGTGCAGTCAGTTTACCTAACCACACTTTTTACTGGGCAAGCTTAAGTCCTCTAAACTGTTAATCAGTATTGTGCATGTTTTTTTTTTTTCGCCAGAAACTAACAATTGCCCTTCTTGAATCAGTGGAAGGGAGAGAATGACCATAAAAAATATTTTATCATCAATCTCTATGAAAGAATACTGCCGACCCAGCAGGGGTTGAACCTGCAACCTCCTGATCACCAGTTGGACGTGCATCCAACTGAGCCAGGGAGGCCAACAAAGTTATATATATATATAGTAAGATGTGATGGTCTTGGAGTATATGGACAAAAAAAAAGAAAATACACCTATACAGTCCTAACGCTGCATTGGTAAAAAAAATATTTTTTCAGGCTGAACTGGCCCAGAGGTTATAAAACCTTTTTCATGCTGAACTCAACTAAGCATGAAATTTTTCATGCTAATAAATCTCAAATTACTAACAATGCCAAATTCTTTCTTGCTAAACATAGCTGAACATGAAAATTTCTCTGCTAATAAATATTGTTGGCATTTTCATGTTTATTAGCAGAGAAACTTTCATGCTCAGCTGAGTTGAGCATGAAAAAAGTTTTATAACCTCGGGGCCTGACTTAATCTAGTCTGTTAAGAAAAATGCTGTCTTATGATAACCAATCACAAAAGAGTGGGTCTTTAAGGCATACACAGACAGCAGAGGCTCCAATCAGCTGGCTCTAGCAGTCAGTCTGATCAGATCTTTGCAGTCTGTCCACATAATCACTGAACATTGTAGAACAATGTGGTAACCCATTAAAGTGCCAGTTACAATTGCAGCAGACAACATTTCGATTTATTAAAGTTATTGTTCTGAAATAATAAGGCTTGATATTTCATATAAATTGTCTATCAAGCCTTTGAATATATATATATATATATATATATATATATATATATATATATATATTTTTTTTAGAAAAAAAAAAGAACTATCATCTGGTGCACTTTAAGTTACTTAAACACCCTGATTATACTGAACTGAGGCAGAGATTATCCCTTGTCCTGCTGGATAAATTAAAATACCACACCCACTTCTAATTTTCAGCCAATCAGATTGATACAAATTAAAAAACTGAATGGCAAACAGTGCAGATCCAGATCAGTTGGCTTCTTCAGAAGCCAACTGATCTGGATCTACACTGTTTGCAAAGGCAGGGCATATCCGGGTTCAGCAGGACAAGGGTTAACCTGCTGTTCAAATATGCTCCCAAGAATCCTGTTTCTTGTACAGCTCACAAGCTCACATGCTATAAAGCCCATAATCCTCTCCTGTGGCCCAAGTGATACCATTTCCCTGATTTAAACTAATCACCTACTACACCATATCACATGACAATATCCAGCATATCAGCTATACTTACTGACATCCAATCATCAGCCTCATCCTCCTCTTCATCGTCCTAATCCACCAGAAAAATAGTACCAAATATATCATACAACTACACATAAAATAGTGCTACATCTACACAGATTAAAGTATTACTGAAAGAACTCCCCCTTTCTTGGATTGTGTTTGAATATGTGCATGTATGAATTGTTACTTCTTCATATTTTTACAATTTTTTGTATTTTTACAACCCAATTCCAAATAGTGACCAGACGGTCACTTGGGTTTATAAACTGATACAAAGTATGCTTTATTCACTTTAAGTTGTGTATCCGAGAATGAAATAGTGTATAAAAACTGTAAGGTACAATGGGTGACAGTAATTCATAATGCCAGTTAAACTTCAATATTTAGTCTGTCACTCAAGACCAAAGTCATTTTATTGAGAACTATTTTTTGTCTTAAAGAAGTCCAAACTATGATCTGAACCTCTGCTATTTTAGATTTGTTACTTTCTGATAACATAGTGTCCCATCATTCAGCCCTTTCATTTATAACTGCCAACATGTGACTTTGTGTATTAATGACAGCACATCTTCAAAAATTTACTTTCCTTCATAACTGAATCATTTTCTTACCGTATTAATCCGCCTATAAGACGGGGATTTTTCCAAAAAAAAAAGGCCCCAAAAATCCAGACCCGTCTTGTAATCTAGGTCTTTGGCCATATCGGTATTTTCGGCAAAGTTCGGTGGTGCCACGTGGTCACGGAAAATGCCGATCTTCGAAACCGGTAGAAGGATATAATGTTTACCTTCGTCCCTTGACAGAAATAGCAGCAAGGTAATTTTGTAGGTGAAGTACCGAATTTTTCTGTGTATTACTCGCACCCGTGTATAACACGCACTGAATATTGAGTTGAAAATGGCCGAACTCGGAAGGTTTAGAGTAGAAACAGGCCGAATTTACGATAATGCTAACTGAATTTTCGTTGTGCAGCTGTTACCATGGGCCTCAGGCAACTTAATGTAGTGTAGGCAGTTCTTTGTTTCCCCACTGCAGACGCTATGATAATAAAAATGTTATTTCTTTTGTGTTCTTATAATTAACACCTTCTTTGTGTCACTTTCTTAACTGAGACGTGAAATTATCAACTCAGTGCCTCAGGGCAATGCAAACAACAACTGAAGTCGACTAGTTGTCATTCTGACTGCCAATTAACCAATTAAGTGCACAGATGTATGTTGGTAGTTTTTTTTTCTTTATCATAAACATTGTTTATTTCAAACAATTTTTTTGGTAAGTTTGAAGAAAAGTTTAAATAAAAAAAAAAAAAAAAAAGATAAACATATGGTAAGAAAATAAAAGATAAAATGCAAATGACCGATCTACCTACCTCAAAAGCCCAGTTGGTTTTGTTTATTATCAATAATTTTAATAATTGCATAAACTTAAATACTTTTTTATTTTTTCAATGTGTGATCGTTCGTGCCAATATTTATGTTCTACCAAATTTATTTCCTATTTTGAACTACAATAAATCAGTTGTGCAGGCTGATTTATTCAAGTTACGGTGTGAGTCTTGTCAATATCCGGTAATCAATACAGATTCATATGCATATGCCTGTTTGAGTAGTTTCCCTCTGAAGAGATCACATGATCAGCAAAATAAAAAGCGTAAACAAAAAGAGCATGGACATGAAAAGGATATCAAATTACTGCAAATCAGATCGAGTTGCTTGTTTTGAGCTGCCAGAACCCTGGTATAGGCGAGATAGGTATAAAAAATAATGAATATCTTATAGCAATCATTCCATTTCGCATTTTTAACGGGTGATCGTGAATGTCATGAGTTTTCGCGACCGATTATCTTGGCGATTTCTGTCCCGATTTTGGTGTTCCTATAAATAATACACATCGGATTTTTATAAACGTTTTCTGGGTAAATAAGGTGCGTGTTATACACAGATAAATACGGTATGCATGCTTGTAAGTGGTGTTGGAAGTTGTTTTAATTGCTGCTCTGTGATAAATTCACTTACAAATCTGACCAATCATCGCCGATGTCTTCATGTACTTTAGGAATTTCTGAGTGGCAGGGAATATCTCCGACAGGCGACTTTTTTTTAACCCGTCTTATAATTAAGTAAAAGCAAAATCCTGCCTGGGAAGGGCCAAAAAACAGCCCCCGTCTTATAAACAAATCGTCTTATAGGCGGATTAATACGGTATGTGAAGACTTGCAGTGATTTTTTTTTTTTCATTTGAAATTTTTGGAATTAGCTGTAAAATTTCAGATCTTTCAAACAAAACATTGTTTTGAAATATCTGACTACATTGATATGCAAGAGATGATTTTGTGTTTGCGGTATCCAATATTACTAGCTTTACAAAGGACATGATCTAATGTGAATAAGCCATAGTTGTAAGCTGTAAGGTGACTTTTTTGTGCAGAAAGAGTACATTTGATAGGCTAATGTTTCAAGCACTATATAAGTATTTGGTTATATAAGAAATAATGCTACTTGCCTTATCAAGTCCCCTGAGTTTATGTGTCTGTGCAAGCAGATCTTTGAGGGACTGTATTGTGGAAAGATAACTCTGTCTCTCATTCTCCCAGCCTGCCTTCAATGAGTCAATATCTGTATCCCTGGGCAGTTCCTGAGAGGCAAGGTTACGATTCAAATACTGGAGTTCGGAAATTGTCAACACTTGAACACCTTCATTGTGCAAACGTCGGAGAAGATTCTATAAAAAACAAAAACTAAAATGAATAAACATGAATAAAAAGAAATATCAAACACCTAAGACAAATTAAAATGCCTAAGACAGACTAAAAGTGCAACAGTTTGACTAAGAAATAGATCAGCTCTAGCAGTGATTTGTTGAGTAATAAATCACTGTTTGGAGGTCAGTTGTAAAGCAGATCAAATCACGAGCACGGAGCGCAAGAGATTTATCTTCTTACAACTGACCGACAAACTGTGATTATCATTCAACAAATCACAAACAAGAGCTGATCTATTATGATTCTAACACATAGAAAACGACGAAAAAATAATTGTATCCTTCAGATTCTTCCAACCTTCTGCCATCAAATAAAGAAATCCCGCCAACAGTTTTAACTGTAATGCTGACCTTTACATTCATTTCTGATGTTGTCAATGTGAGAAAAATGAGGTTACACCATCTAAAGTCATGGAAACGAAAACTGACTTCAGCAAAGTGTCAAAATAACATCTTAATGGTGCCAGATAGAGTCGCGCCCTTCCGCCCAGTGATTTGTTGCAGAATAAACTAGACAAAGTGCCCAGTGGGGCACGTATACCCCCGACCAGCGCTACCGCCACTTTTTAAAGAGCACAAAGTATGTAGCTTTGACTCTGGAGATGGCAGTTGTATGCTATATGTTATAACAATGAAAAAATTCAATCACACATAATATGAAGCCCTTGACCTCAAAGGTCAGGTACAGGTGCAGGGATTGAGCTAAATAAAACTTTAACCCTATAACTATCACCATATACCAGTGAATTCAATCAGTCTTTATAATATAAGCAAAAATGACATTTGTATGAAAAGTCTGTGACCTTGACTTAAAAGCCATGCCCCAGCTTGGGGATGGTGCCAAGAAAAACTTTAGACCTATATATACCATCATGCTTAGTATTAATGAAACCAACGAAAGGGTCTTCATAATATAGCTATATAAATTTTAATGAAAATTTTAAGGTGACATGCCTACTCAATGTCCTCTACATATCAGTAAAGTATCACAAATATGTCTAAAAGAATTTTTAGAGTTATTGCCCGCACAAGATTTAAATAACCAAGGGAGAAAACTGCAGAATGAAGACAGAGTGCCATTCTTGAATGTGATATGCTTACTCAATGTCCTCTACATACTGGTGAAGTATCATGAAAATATCTTAACGTGTTTTAAAGTTATGGTTCTCACAAAATTTTTACAATTCTGCAGACAAGGGAGATAACTCATGGACCAAAGAGTTATCTTTCTTGTACCTGACACCCCTACCAAATGCCCTCTACAACCTGACAGTTTCCTGAAAATAGCTCAAAGGGTAGTTAGGAGTTATGGGGTGCACAATAATGCGTTTATGGACAGACAGATGGATGGATGGATTCCATGCTGACAGCTATATCTCCTAAACCTCTTGGTAGGAGGATAATGAAATTCAACAAAAGGTCTTGATGGTATAGCTATATAAACTTAGATGCAATTTTTTTTACTTTTATATGAAATTTCTAAGTCTGTGATCTTGACCTCAAAGTCATACCCCGGGATGGGGATGATGCTGAGTAAAACTCTAGACCTATATCTACCAACACTTAAAATATAAATGAAATTCCTCAAAGGGTCTTGATGATATAGCTATATAAACATAAACACAAAAATTTTGACTTATTTATGAAAATTCTAAGTCCATGACCTTGACCCCAAGGTTATCCACTGGGATAGGGTTGGTGCTGATAAAAACTTAAGCTCTATATCTACCATCAGGCCAAATATGAATGAAATCTATCAAAGGGTCTTCATAATATAAGGTCTTATAAACTTTAACTTAAAAACTTTGACCCTAAGACAAAAATAAAGTATGAACGAATAATGCTTCAATGGATGGACGGACAGACGGACAGATTCCTTGCTGATAACTATATCCGCTCAACCTTTCAGTTAGGGGATAATGAAATTTAACAAAATGTCTTGATGATATGGCTATATAAACTTAAATGCAAAAATTTTTACTTTTATATGAAAATTCTAAGTTCGTGACCTTGACCTCGGTCACACCCTGGGTGGGGATCATGCTGAGTAAGACTCTAGGCCGATATCTACCAACATGTAAAATATAAATGAAATTCCTCAAGGGTCTTGATGATATAGCTATATAAATTTAAACACAAAAAACTTTGACTTTTTTATGAAAATTCTAAGTCCGTGACCTTGATCCCAAGGTCACCCCCGGGGTGGGGATGATGCTGATAAAAACTTTAGACCTATATCTACCATCATGCCAAATATGAATGAAATCCATCAAAGGGTCTTCAAAATATGAGGTCTTATAAACTTTAATGTAAAAACTTTGACCCTAAGACAAAAATAAAGTATGAACGAATAATGCTTCAACGGATGGCTGGACAGACAAACAGATTCCTTGCTGATTGCTATATCCGCTCAACCTTTCAGTTAGGGGAAAGTGGAATTTAACAAAAGGTCTTGATGATATGGTTATATAAACTTAAACGCAAAAATTTTTACTTTTATATGAAAATTCTAAGTTTGTGACCTTGACCTCGGTCACACCCGGGGTGGGGATCATGCTGAGTAAGTCTCTAGGCTGATATCTACCAACATGTCAAATATAAATGAAATTCCTCAAGGGGCTTGGTGATATAGCTAAATAAACTTAACACAAAAAACTTTTACTTTTTATGAAAATTCTAAGTCCTTGACCTTGACCCCAAGGTCACCCCCGGGACGGGGATGGTGCTGATAAAAACTTTAGACCTATATCTACCATCATGCCAAATATGAATGAAATCCATCAAAGGGTCTTCAAAATATGAGGTGTTATAAACTTTAATGCAAAAACTTTGACCCTGTGACGGAAAGACAAATGAATTAAAGAACAAACATACGAATGAACAAACGGACAAACGGAAAAGCGAAAACATTATACCCCCACATACTTCGTATGTCGGGGGTATAACCATATACTTCATATGTCGGGGGTTTAACCACATACTTCGTATGTGGGGGTATAACCACATACTTCGTATGTTGGAGGTATAACCACATACTTTGTATGTTGGAGGTATAACCACATACTTCGTATGTTGGGGGTATAACCATATACTTCATATGTTGGGGGTATAACCACATACTTCGTATGTCGGGGGTATAACCATATACTTCATATGTCGGGGGGTATAACCACATACTTCGTATGTCGGGGGTATAACCACATACTTCGTATGTTGGAGGTATAACCACATACTTCGTATGTTGGGAGTATAACCACATACTTCGTATGTTGGGGGTATAATTACTTAATTTAACCACTGGCTATATAGGCGAGGAGTGTTAGAATTCGGATGTGCATTGCTGACACCATCAACTGGACTACTTCATACTCTAAGGCGTTAACCTTTGGGAATATAACAGCAAATTCAACAGCATATGACATTTTGAAATGTTCCTATTTTTATTCCAGATTATCATCTTTTTGTCTTAAGCTATGCAGAATCCAAATTTTCTTACGTCTTACATTAGTAACCATTTAACATTTAACACTCACCATGCTATGGGCAGATTCAGCAGATGACAAACTGATGACATTTTTCTTATTTTTCCTAGAAAATAGGATCTGACACTTCATGCAAATTGTGTCCTTAGGAGACAATTTGCATAAAGTGTCAAATCCTATCTTCTAGAACAGATAAGAAAACAAAATTCAAACTGACGTCTGCTGAAATTTTTACCCAGCATGCAAAGTGTTACTATGCTAACTTATAGATGATAATTTCACCCTTGAAATGCCATTTGCAACTACAGTAGATGGTATTCTTACTTTTTTTCCTGGGAAAAACCGTCTTCACAATTCATGGGAATTGCCTTATTCTCTCTCTGTCCACATTCATGCCCAAATATCTGTTATCAAATAGTACTGAGGCTGAGACTTTTTTACGGGTAAGTTTAGGTTATAAAATATCATTACATTGGCAAACAGCATCCTAAAACTGCCAGTAGTAATCCTATGTCTTCTGTGTTTGCTCAACATGTCATACTCATATAGCAAAAGGAGTAATCCTTTTAAAAAAAAATTCTGTTTCTTGAAATAAATACCTTTCACACACAAAAATGGCAGTGAAATTGGGGGAAAATGTGTTTGTTTGTTTGTTTGTGTTGAGGTTTTATGGCCCAGTCAACCCAATAGGGTCATGTCAAGCATGGTCAGTTTGCCTAACCACACTTTTACTGGGCAGGCTTTGTCCTCTAAGCGGTTAACCAGTAGTGTGCACATTCTTTCACCAGAAACTGACAACTGCCCTTCTTGAATGATCGGAAGGGAGAGACTGACCTAAAAAATGTTTCATGACCAATCTCCAAGAAAGAATGTTGTCAACCTGGCTGGGGTCGAACCAGCAACCACCTAGGCTGTTGATCAAAGCGTCGTTAGCTTAATGAGCTCATCAAGGGTCATTTCGTTAACTGTTTTAGCAGATTCAATACACAATATTCTGATCTTTTTTTGCTGAAAAAATACTGCTCACATTTTTCAGCAAAAACTTTTCAGCATATTTGCGTATCACTCGATGTAAATTTTAACAAATCATTAACTAACGACATCATTAGTTTTGAACAACTGGGCCCTGATCACCAGTGATCGAGCACACCGTTTCTGCTGATTTGGCTTCAAAATTCAGGTGCATATGTTACAAGCTAATATGCATCGTATGTGTACGGAATTTTTTTTCTTTTTTTATTTATTTATTTTTTTGATAATGCTGTTTGCTATAAATTTGCGCAGTGCTTTGTTTATCAAAATTTTGCTTTTATTCCAGAAAACAGAGCTTGATATTTCATGCAAGTCATTTTCGTAAGAGAAGATTCATATTCATCAAGCCCCATTTTTCCTAGTCCTAGTTTTGGGCAAAAAAATAAAAACTTACCTGTAATTTTGAAGATATGCCGTCAGCTGTTGGCTGAGGATGACCATTAACAACATTCCTATCTTGTCCAACGCCATCCTGTCTCTCACCAAGATGCTGACGATCTAACCTCTCAGTGGATGCAACTTCATCTTGGAGGCGATCTACCAATTCTATTCCTGATGTGTCTGTAAAATAAATAGAAAAATTATTTTTAACTCTTAATTGATTGATTGAGTTGGGGTTTAACGACACGTCAACCCTTGTGGGTCATTTTGTGTCATCTCCCAGAGAAAGGGAGAAAAAAGATAGAAGAGATAGTAGAGGAGATGAAAGAGAGGGACAGGGAAGAAAGAGGAACAGGAATGAAAATGAAGAAACAGAAGAAATAAAAACATCCCCCTCTACCCTTACCTGCTACAAGGATAGCAGGCCTTGCCCAGCTGTAAGCCAATATCAGTTGGGCGCCCTGGTGACGTAAGATAAAGGACACCTTCGCACCACCCAACCACCCCTATTTTTAACTCTTAAAGCATCAATCACAATTGCAATAGACAACATTCTAATTTAAATAAGGCTAGATAACTATTTACGTGCAAAAATCAGAACTATTTATTCAGATAACCTGGTCTTATTTGGGGGTACAGTCTTAACACTTTTGTCCCCCAAGTTTCTGAAGTGGACTCCTCTATCTTTGAATTTGGACGCATCTATTAATTTAAAATAGGCGTGTGTAATTCAAAACAGAATGGCAAACAGTGTAGATCCTGATGAGATGGCTCCTTTGGAGCCATCTCATCTGGAACTACATTGTTTGCAAAAGTATCCAATTTTTTTTTTCTGCAGGGCTGAAATTATAAAGTACTCACCAACATCTGGGCCAGCTCTAGTTTTCAACAGTCCAATCTGTTCCTGGTATTTAAGAACCAGCTTGTTTGTCTCACTCTTATGTTTTCTGTCCAGTGTGTTCTGCTGGTCTCGTAATTTCTGCTCTAGATCCTTCCCATGAAGCTGTCTCAACTGTTCGATCTCATCCTCATACTTGAACCTCATCTGAGCCAACTGTGCTTCCGCATCCTGACTAGCTCTTGTAGATATATCATCAATGTGACGCTGGTGTTCCGAGGATAGCTCGTCTTTCAGATCCATTACCTTCTGTAAGTATAAACAAAATTCTCTTCTTATTTTTCACATTTACATTTGAAGTAAATAATCTTCTAAATCTAATTTACACCTAAATCTGCTAATATCAGGATGACATATGAGTGGTAACCTTTACTACTCTCTGGGCCAATTCTGCAGACGACAGATTGATGAAATTTTTCTTATTTTTCCCAGAAAACAGGATCTGACATTCCATGCAAATGGTCTCCACTGGAGTCAATTTGCATGAGTGGAGACAATTTGCATGAAATGTCAAATCCTGTTTTCTGGGAAAAATAAGAAAAATAATTCAAAATGTTGTCTGCTGAAAATTTTACCCAGAGTGCTAAGTTTTAAAGCATGTGAATAATCTTCTTAGCAGATAACTCTGGCATCAGCTGCCAGTATTTTACTTCAGTCAACAAAATACAGTTGACTCTCGTTATCTCGAACTCGCTTATATCGAATAACCACTTATCTTGAAGTGAAAATCTGGTCCCTGCCTAAACATGAAAATCTAACAACAGGTACAAAATATTGTAGAAAAGAGGAGAAATTGCTCCTAAGGAGCAATTTCTCCTCTTTTCCACAATATTTTTAATATATATCTCTAACTTCAAGAGTCCAATTACACATATATTTGTCAAATGTGGTTGTTCGAATTATTTTTCCCTCAATTCTGCAAATCTGATATGTCCAGGTACGGATATCTCGAAGTATTTCAGCGAGTCCCTTGGAATTCGAGATAACGAGAGTTGCCTGTATTAAAATGTTGACTCTACAAAACATATTTCATTAATAACAAATTTACCTCAAATACTTGGACTGACACGACTGGGTTAACAGCATAGACCCAAGTAAAACTAATTCTAAAGGAGCAGTCAGATAGTCTACACTATCTGTAATTCAATCACAAAATCAGACAAGTTGTCAACTTGTTCAAATTTTAGGCCAAGAAGTATTTTGGGTAAATATGATATTTACTAAGTTCCATTTCATTTTTTGTTTTGAGTTGAGGTTTAACTGCCCTATAAACAGTATTTCAGTTATGTTAATCTGTTTCCCAGAAAGCAGGAAAAAGAAAAGAAGAATGGGGCAGATGGGATAAAGGCCCCAACCCCAGCACTTGCTTCAAGTGAGCCACAAACAAACCTTCCTGCCATAAGCCAATTATGGCAGGGCCAACCTACTGAAAGTTTCAGCAGAATGGTGTACCATCCTACCATCCACCACTTTCATTCTATTTTCAAAGCATTTCTCATATGCAAGAAATAACTGACAAAGGAAAGCAAGGTACCTGAACAAAATCTCTTGCTGACAAACTGGAAGAATTTCTGTAGAGTTCAAGCTCTTCCCGAGTTCTCTGTAGCTCAGCCTGTAGTTGTGGAACATCCTGTAAGTCTGGCAGCTGCTCAAACCTTACATGAGCTCGACTAGGCTGTTGGCCTGGTAACGTTTCCTGCTGTACTTCCTGTTGCCGTGACATCACTTCCTGTACCAGAGCCTGAGCTTCCTCTTCCACTGGACTTCTTTCTCGATCAAACCCTTCTCCACGCTGTATCTGTATCAGTGCTGTTTTGGCAATCAACAATTCACGTCTCAGCTGCTGAATATGTTTCTCAGCCTCTTCAGATAAACCTTCTCGAGTTTCACCCTCTTCACCTTGCTGACTAGCCTGACCCTGGTCCCTGGCGCTGGGATCTGAGGCTTTCAGAGCAGTCCTGGCTTCTTGCAGTTCTTGCTGTAACTGTCGGAGCTGGTTCTGTAGGGCATCTACAGTTTCTGTCTCTTGTCGTCTTGCTTGTTCAAACCGCTGATGTAGCTGTTCAACTTCTTTTTCCTTGTCTTGGACAGCAGATTGGAACTTCTTAAGCTGTGACTGTAGATGCTGTAAGGAAAAGAAAGCATAATACTGTATTTACCCTCAGTATTCAGAAAGAGGCATGGGACAACAGTGTAGACCATGATAAAACTGCTCCTTTAGGAATAATTTGATCAGGGTCTGCATTGCTTGTCATTCTGTCAGAATGATATAATACCTTAGTCAGTTTTTATGACAAGTGATATCTGATTATTTAGGGTAATTATGATAACAAACGTCATAGAATGACCTTCCTCTGCTCCAGCCAAGGTTTATAATTATTTTTTTTTTACTTCTGCATAAAATCAAAATGACCGATGCAATGGAAATCCCTTTCCAGTAGAGAAATTTTCAGACAAATAATACTACAAGACTACATACTCGACATGTGAGTAAAGAATAAAGTGGACTCAATAGCACTGAGAGATAGACTGTGGTTTTATACATACATGAATAAAAAGTCAATGAAAGCAAGGTTGTACAAAAGCATGCAAAACAAAGCTAAAGTTGTTAATGTCAAATAATTCTGGCACTTATAAACCCATTCTTATGTCGCCACATTAAGCCACTAAATAAAATGTGATATCCTTGATTAAATACAAGGTCCATGTACACTGTGGTCAGTCTCACTATGGCATCTATGAGACATGGTCATAATGATTATTGCGATAAATTGGTTATTGCACAGTTTTAAATTCCAAGCCTGAATGCTTGAAATTTAAAACCATGCAATATCCTATATTTAGTTTAACCTCTCTAAATCTAATCATTTTTTTGTTTAATTAGGTTGTTTCATGTTTTGTATTTTCCTTGTCAAATTGCTAAAATTACTTGAATGTCAAAGAGAAACTGGCCTATAGTTTACTTGCCCAGCTTTTGGTAATGTACTTTTTCTAGCAATATATATTATTCATACTTTCTTAATTCTCCATGAATACATAATGTTGTTGTATTCATTAGAAGTGTGATATATATTTTCATGGAGAAATTAATTATTATCTGCATAACCCTTTATATCTTGGCCCAGTTGTTCAAAACTTAACAAAGTTGTTAGCTAATGTGACATTAAATTTTCAATCTTGAAATATGGCAAATACATTGATATTTTTTGCTGAAAAAAATGTGGGTAGCTTTTGCATTGCACATTTTTGCAGAAAAAATATCAATGTATTTAAAAATACCTTAGCTACAACTGTTCATGAGTTTGTCATTAATGAGCTCATTAAGCTAATGGTGCTTTGAACAAATGGACCCTGAAGTCCTGAATTTAAATTCAAAACTGCCAACTACAGCAATATCTCACTTGTGTCTGAGTCTGTGAAGTGGCAGCACTATCTCCACCCCCACCATCTGGTGTTAATCTCAATTCCTGTAACTGTCGCTGTAACTGAGCAGCATCTTCCCGAAGTTTGCCAATTTGGCGATCTTTTGTTGCCAGTGCTTGTTGTGCCTCTTGTTTCATTTTCTCCATCTGTTTCTCTTTTGTAGAAACCTCTTGTTCTTTATGTTCAATGCCTGAAAATTTTAGGAATAGGATAAGAGTTCTTCCATTAACAAGACAAATAGTAGGACAGCACAGCTCACCTGAACTTGGGCTTCCTCCATGACTGTAACCTCAAGGTCAATAAGAGGCATCAGGCATGCACTGAACAAAACTTTAGACCTGTATCTAACATCATTTAAGCATCAAGTGAATCCATACAGGCTTTCAGGAGACATAAATTTAACATTTTGAGGATGAAAACATTTTCATCATACATTTAACAGTTTCAGTCTGACTTTTCAACAAAATTAAGCCACAAACGGTCTAACAAAACAAAGAACATGCATATCTTCATATACATGTAAAATGAAAAAAGTAGGAGCTGTGGTCAGCAGAACTTGGGTGAATGGATGGATGGAAAGACAGATGCAAAAGACAAGGCTCATTTTTTTATTGTTCCCTACCTAAACCTACATGTACCTCAGGCAAATCAATCGCAAACATTATCTTAAATTGTTTACCAAATTATAACTTTACAGTGTATCTAGCAGTGTTTCTTGGACCAGTATTGTATTTAAGCATGTGACTGATTGATTGAGTTGAGGCGTTCCAGCCCAGTCAACATATTAGGACCATGTTGAGCGCAGTCAGTTTATCTAACCAAACTTTTCCTAGACAGGATTTTAGCATGTAAAGAAATAAAATTCAGGTTTATTGTTTCATCAACAGTAAAAGAGAAGGGATATACTTTCAGGGGAGCAATTCTGTCAAACTTATTTTGCCTCCATTATAAAAAGGGTTCTACTCTAAAAGTGAAGAATTTGCTCCAAAAGTGAGCAAATTCTTTCCTTTTAGATATACCGTCTCCTTTGTAAAAAATTGTTGAAAAATTATGAAGTGTATCTAGTCCTCTTAATCTTTGCCATGCTGAATAAATTAAGATGCCATGCCCAGTGATAATTTTCAGCCAATCACATTACTTGATCCAGGTGTTGATATGAATTCACATACTTAATGGCAAACAGTGCAGATCCAGATCAGTTGGCTTCTTCTTGGCTATCCTTGCATTAGACAAGGAACAAATGTTGTGAATAATGTAAGATCTGCTGTGGTGAATATGAAATATGACAAGTGACCACAGGTCTAGATAAGAGTGGATATCAGGCAAATATATTTTTTCTCCATGAAAACATATGTTGTGTCATTAAAAGCACCTCGGCAAGGTTCTTCTACTGAGTATCCACAATATATGTTTTTGTGGAGAAATAAGAAAATATCAATACTTTTAGAAAAACATTACGAAAACACGCCTATTCAAATATATAGAACATTTTACCTCCAAAAACTGAGAATTTTCAGATAAAAAACTCTATTTTTTATATTTCTGCTCAAAATGTAGATTGAGGGTACTCGTTAGAACCGCCTGGACGAGATGGTTCTAACAAGTACCCACAATCTATGTTTTTGAGCAGAAATAAAAAAAAAATAATTTAAACCCCTGAAAACCCCAGATTTAGTATATAAAAGTGGGGTTTAAAGGGGTCAAAATGTGATGGCATCTTATCAAGAGCTATGTATGTGTACTTACTTTTGAGTTTTTGTTTCTGTTCCTTAATAGTTTTATCTTTGTCGGCAATAGTTTGTTGGATTTCAAGTTTAAGCTTGACAAACTCCTGATCCTTTTGTTCTGTCATCTGTAATTGCTGCTCATTCATCTCGACAGCCTCCTTTAAACTCTGCTTCACCTGAAATATATTGCCCATACCATGAGAATAAGTCCCTTACATGTGAGAAATTGTCTTTAAACCTAAATTGGTCCATTCTATTCTATTTAGATTTTTAACGCTACCAGGCAACTGAGTCACATAGAGGCAGTGCCAAATTGGGCCATTGGCTTCACCTGAAATATACTGCCTGTATCATAAGAATTAGTCACTTACAAGTGAGAAATTGTCTTTAAGCCATAATTGGGCCGCCGGCTGACAAAGATGCCCTTAGGACATATAGGAAAGGTGAAGTCCCAGACAAGTTTGCACAGCCATGCATCGGGTCAAGATCTTTGCTATTAGTCCAATATCTTCAACAAGGTCCCTATATTGTGTAGGCCAACAATGAAGATCCTGACCAGACTGTGTGGATGCACAGACTGGTCTGTATCTTCACTGTTTTCATATGTTCTAAGTTCCCTTTTCTCAGCCACCAGCCCATACCTGCTGACCCAGTTTAGCCAACATAGCCAAGAAGACAGATCAGGGTCTTTTCTGTATAATATGTACCCTTTTAGGACACACACAGGACTGAGTGAACAGTGTAGACCTTGATCAGATGCCTGTTTCACATTTTTATGATAAGTATGGTAAGATGTCCAAGCACTTAGGGTAAATATTTTCAAATAGAAAATCACTTTATGACATATGCAACCAGTGTAGACTCTGGACAGCCTGGGCACCCAATCTGATCCGAGTCCACACTGTCAAAATGTATAGATTTAACCTTTCTATGGGCAAATTCAGCAGGTGACAAACTGACAATAATTTTCTGATTTTCATCAGAAAATTGGCTGTGACATATCATGCAAATTTTCTCCTGAAATGTCAAAGCATATTTTCTGAGCAAAATAAAAAAAGACCTGTCACCAGACTGGATAGCTTGCTTGAACTCCCATTTGTCAATCAAATAAAAAAACAACAAAAAACAAGTCTATGGTCTTAAAATCCAGGGCCCAGTTGTTCAAAGCGTCGTTAGCTTAACGAGCTTGTTAAGGGTCATTTCGTTAACTGTTTTAGCGGATTCAATATACAATATTCTGATATTTTTTGCTGAAAAAATGTGAGTAGCTTTTGCACTGCAAAAGCTACTCACATTTTTTCAGCAAAAAATGTCAGCATATTTGCGTATCACTCGATGTAAATTTTAACGAATCGTTAACTAATGACATCGTTAGCTTTGAACAACTGGGCCCAGATCATAGTGGAGTGAGGGGAGGTGGAGTAGTGGGTGGGTGGTTGGGTGGGAGGGGGGGGGGTTTGTGTTGAGGTTTTACGGCCCAGTCAACCCAATGGGGTCATGTCAAGCACGGTCAGTTTACCTAACCACACATTTACTGGGCAGGCATAGTCCTCTAAGCGGTTAACCAGTATTGTGCACATTCTTTCGCCAGAAACTGACAACTGCCCTTCTTGAATCAGGGGGTGGATATAATTTTGGATGAAGAGTATCTTCCATAGCTGTCTGTACATCAAATATAAACTAAACAGGGAGAGGAACCATCCAAGCAGACTGCTTTTGTTCTTATCCTTTTGAATATGTTATTTGTTATATGTATATGTTAAAGTGTTGAAATAAAATATGTTTACACTACATATAAACTAAATGAATAGTATTATCTGAAAACTAGCTGAGAAATTACAAGATCTTAAGAACTTTCAGATAAAACTTTAACATAAAATTTCTAAGTCCGTGATCCTGACCTCTTGGTCATAGGGTGGGGATAGTGCTGAATAAAATTTTGGACCAATATCTATAACCATGCCAAATATAAAGTAAATCCTTGCAAAGATTTAGAAATTAAGAGATCTTAAAAACTTTGATGCAAAACTTTAACATAAATTTCTAAGTACATGACCTTGACCTCTAGGTCATAAGCAGGTGTGGGGGTAGTGCCGAAAAAAATTATGGACCAATATCTATTATCATGCCAAATATAAAGTAAATCCATGCAAGGATTTAGAAATTAAGAGATCTTCAAAACTTTGATGCAAAACTTTAATATAAAAACATAAAATTTCTAAGTCTGTGACCTTGACCTCTAGGTCATAAGCAGGGGTGGGGATAGTGCCGAATAAAATTTTGGACCAATATCTATAATCATGCCAAATATAAAGTAAATCCATGCAAGGATTAAGAAATTAAGAGCTCTTCAAAACTTTGATGCAAAGCTTTAACACAAATTTCTAAGTCTGTGACCTTGACCTCTAGGTCATAAGCAGGGTGGGGATAGTGCCAAATAAAATTTTTGGACCAATATCTATAATCATATAAATATAAAGTAAACCCATGCAAGGATTTAGAAATTATGAGATCTTAAAAACTTTGAAGCAAAACTTTAACATAAAATTTCTAAGTCTGTGACATTGACTTCTGGTCATAAGCAGGGGTGGGGATAAGGCTGAATAAAATTTTAGACCAACATCTGTAATGATGCTAAACATAAAGTAAATCCATGCAAGGATTTAGAAACTAAGAGATTGTAAAAATTCTGACGCAAAACTTTAACATAAAATTTCTAAGTCAGTGACCTTGACCTACAGGTCATGAGCAGGGATGTGGCTAGTGCTCAATAAAATTTTGAACCAACATCTATAATCATACCAAATATAAACTAAATCCATCTCAGGATATAGAAAATATAAGGTCTTAAAAACTTTGACATAAAACCTTAACATTTGTGTTAACGCGGACACCGCTGCCCCCAACACCAATGCCGACACTGACATCAAGGCCAACTTCGGGTGTAGTACAACAGCTCTTCCTGTAATTTCGTACAGGCGAGCTAAAAATCAAAATGTTGTCTTCTGAAACTTATACCCAGCCTGCTAAGCATAAAAAGTTTCTATCAATGAACAGCATAAATACTAATGAGATCACCTCCAGGGGCAGGCTGATCAGGGTCTATGCTGGTTGTATATTTTCTAAGGTTAAATTGAAGCTTCTCGCACATGCTCATTTTCTACAGTATTACAGTATCAATGATTCTTAATTAAGCAGATAGGGATCAGACAGTGCAAGATAATATTGGTTTAAGTTTTAATATTGGTTTAAGCCTTTTTTTTTTTTTTTTTTTTTTTTTAATATTGGTTTAAGTCTTTTTTTTCTTTTTTTTTGCCAGTAGATTTAACAACAAACAGGCAAACGTCTAAGGAACTGATTCATAAGGCCACATACGAGGGATGTTCGAAATGAATTGCTTATTGTCCTCTAGCTCGATATCCACGTGGGGCACGATAAAAACCAATATATACCTGTATAGGGTTATTCAATATCTACACAATGGTGTATAAATGTACATGTTAGACTAAGTGTAAGACATAAAATTTGCCATTTGAATACACGCAGTCATTGACCACTGCAGTAAAAATGGTTGGTAGAAGCGTCGACAAAAAAGATGAAATACGGGCTTACATCAAAGCTCGCTCAAAACTTGGTTGTTCTTTGATGAAGCTGATGACTGAAATTTCTACTGCTTTTGGACCTTCTTGTGTGTCTTATGACACAGTTCGGCGGTGGAAAAAGAAATCTGAGTCTGGTGTAGAGTCCATCAAAAATGCACCGAAATCAAGTAGGCCAAAATCTGCATCTTGTAAAGAAATTGTTTCCAAAATAAAGGAAATCATTGAAGGAGATGCCAGATTTACAGTTTGTGATATTGCACGCAAGGTAGGCATATCACTATCAATGGTTCACCTTATTTTGAAGGAGCATTTGAAAGTCAGAAAGATTTCTGCTAGATGGGTGCCACATCTGTTGAATGACGAGCAAAAGAGGCAATGGGTTAAAGTGGCCAAAAAGCTGCTTCAAATGTTTCCAAAATATGACAAAAAGCAGTTTGCCAATGTCGTCACAGGTGATAAAACCTGGGTCCATTATTTTGAGCCCGTCAGAAAGGTTAGCAATAAGATCTGGGCCACTAAACACAGCAAACGCCCAATAATTGCCAAACGTTCTTTGAGTACAAAGAAGGTTTTGTATGCAATCTTCTTCTCTGGTGAAGGAGTGGCAATAAAAAAACCAGTGAAAAAGGGCAAAAGCATCACCGGACAGTACTACAAAGAGACGTAGTACTGAAGAAACTGAAAAAGTATTATCAAAAACGACGCCCTGCCACTGGTTTTAAACATGTCCGTCTTCTACATGACAATGCCCCAGCTCATACCTCCGCAATAGTTACGGCGTTTTTGAAGAAAGAAAAAGTAACTGTTTTGCCTCACCCCCCGTATTCCCCACACCTTGCCCCATGTGATTTCTTTTTGTTTCCGAAATTGAAAGCATTCCTTGCTGGGCGGAAATACCAGTCCCAACAGGCACTTGGATCTGCCATTCATCAGTACCTTATTACTGTGCCCAAATCAGCGTACCGTGACGCCTTCAAGAAGTGGATACATCGGCTGAAACTTTGCATTTCTAGCCACTGGGAGTACTTCGAGGACATGAAATGAGTACTTTTGGGCTAACTTGAAATTTGAAGTCTCCAGATAGAAATAAGTAATTCATTTCGAACATCCCTCGTAGGTGACTCTAAGCCCTCATTTTTTCAGGTATGTCATTGTTCACACATGTAAGAGGACTTGTTTAGGAAGAACATGTTGTTGGTACTCATTAGAAGTACCTCTGTTTTTATGGAAAAATAAGAAAAAATATCCCGGAATCTCAACTACATACTTCTCCTTAACAAGTCCACTGAGTATCACCTCAGCACCTTTATGAGCAATCGCATAATAAACTGCCCAATAAGAGACATTCTACTAACCTGCTCCAGTTCAACTTCTCTGGTACTCAGCTGCTGTTTTAACCGTTCCATCTCCTGCTGCTCTACAGGGGAACCAGGTTTCTTTGTCATCTAAAAGAAAAATAGTAATACAGTAATTACCCTAAATACACAGTGTGGTTAATGTCCTAAAATTTCAAACACTTTATTCCATACTTTTTTTGCCTAAATCTTGCTCCTTCAGGAGCAGTCTGATCTGGATCTACACTGTTTGTACACGCAATTTTGTCAGGCCTTGGTGTGCGGAGTTTTAAGATACTTACCATATCTCATTACCATACTAAAAGGATTTATGGAGATGCACAGGTTCAGAAAAGGCATTTTTTCCACCCTAAAAAGTATTGATATTTGAGCCAGTCCAGACAAAACCTACAATAATAGCTGTGTAGCCAGCAAAGACTCAGACAAACGTGTACATGCACCCAGTATGGCAAAGGTTCATGTTTATCCCTTTTTGAATAGCCTGCAGTGTGTAGAAGGCACAAGTGATAAGACTGGGTAGATGTGCAGGATGATTTGCATCTTCGCTGGCCCCAAAAGTCTTATTATAGATTTTGTTGTGCGCTGGCTCATTTTTCTTATTTCTCCATGAAAACATTGTGTGGGTACTCACTAGTAGCACCAAATGAGTACCAACAATACAGAGGAACCTCCACTAACTGTCAGCTCTCAACATCAGCCACTCATTACGAGAAACAAGCCTATTCAAATATACTGAAAATTTTACCATCAAAAAATGAAAGTTTTCAGATGAAAAATTCTAAACATTTTCATATTTCTGCTCAAAACATAGATAGTGGGTAATAGTTAGAACTGCCTCAGCGAGGCGGTTCTAATGAGTACCCACAATCTATGTCTTTGAGCAGAAATAACAAAATAATGTATACCCCTGTAAACCCCAGTTTTACTATATAAAAGTGGGGTTTAAGGGGGTCAAAATTATATAGGTATGTTTTCGTGATGTGCTCCAATGACAGCCACATTTCTGATATCCCAAAGGGCCGTTTTACTATATATATTTAAACTCTCTACAACAGTCACCTATTCCCAAGTGTGGTTGTTGTAGACAGATTGCACTGTGTATGTTTTCAAGGAGAACTGGGCCCAGTTGTTCAAAGCTAACGATGTCGTTAGTTAACGATTCGTTAAAATTTAAATCGAGTGATACACAAATATGCTGAAATTTTTTGCTGAAAAAAATGTGAGTAGCTTTTGCAGTGCAAAAGCTACTCACATTTTTTCAGCAAAAAATATCAGAATATTGTATATTGAATCTGCTAAAACAGTTAATGAAATGACCCTTAACGAGCTCGTTAAGCTAACGACGCTTTGAACAACCGGGCCCTGGAGAATATTATCCTACAATCATCATCAAATATTCCTCCTTAACAAGTCAGCTGCAAACTGATCTTAACATTTTACTTAGTCCATCTGACATATGACTACCTAGAGATGTGTCCAAACAGTAAATGGTGCAAATAGCTGACCTAGATCACTGTGGTTTTGCCAAATATTTAGGTTAAATAGAGTAGTTCTATTTCAATCTTACAGTGATAAATAAACTAATTCCGTTTTAACCTTTTACTCCAAAAATGCATACATTAACTGACTTTCATCAAGCATTGAAATCTGTAATTACCCTATAACCCTAACTATCTGAACAGACAGGCTTGAGGGAACAATGTACACCCAGATCAGATGCCATGAAACATGGCATCTGATCTGGGTGTATATTGTTTGCTACACAGCCAGCAGTATTTAAGATGCATAAAATGTACTAAAACTGGCTGTTCAAAATACCTCAGGCAGGGAATATGACTCAGGGCCTACTATCAAGAATCCAAATAACTAATGATATTCCAAATTAACTTTGTTTTAGGGAAACTGGATATAACAATAAATTATCTGCCATGTTTTACAAGGCACACAATTTTTATAACTTCCTGTTTGCTTTCCTGCTCACTAAATCCCTTCTCAAAAGGGTCTCATCTAAAAGGAAAGAATTTGAGCAAATTCTTTCCTTTTAGAGGAGACCACTTTTCAGAAGGGAGACAAAACAAGTTTTGACATTTACCTCCCCTGAACATGTACCCATTCCCCTTTAAAGACTCTTACATACCTTCTCTGTATCTTGCAATTCTCCTTGTAGCTGGTGAATCTGTTCCTCTCTCTCTGTTACCAAGGAAACTGACTGCCTTAACTTTTCTTCAGTTTCCTGTTAAGTAAACACAATTTATTTTTAACATGGGAAGAAAGCAGACTTCACATCTTTAAATAATGCAGTGAGTAATAATATGATTTCCAATGTACATATATTGCAATTGGAGTTACAAGTGCATGGCAGAAAAAAAAATGAGATGAAGAGTGAATGTGTGTTTTGTTATATATAATGTGTGTTTTGTTGTTATATACAATTCCTGTTGATCAAAATAGACAAGAACCTCTTATGTGATGGCTCACTATAAGAAGGTCTGGGATATAAGACAGTTTAAAGGTGTTGTATTCAAATAAAAAATGCACAGATTATATAGAAAAATGACCATACAATTTTGTTTGGATACAACATAGTTGTTCACATGGATTTTGCTTTGGATCCCAGCAATAGTGTTATAAACAGGTTGCCAATTAAACATATACAAAATCTACCCTGTTTCCAGGCAAAAGCAGCACTAAGGAAAGGAAATAAAATGATATATGGGTAGTCATTCCATTAAATATTTGCATTATGCCAGTCAACATTTCAATTTCTATTTATGTGTGCTTTTTAAATATGTGCTGATTCAAATATGACTGCAAGTAGTTTTTCCAATGTGGTTCCTCAGTTGCAGTTCTTCTTTCTTTGTGCATCTGTGGTTTCCTATATGATTCTTATTTTGTCATTGTTTGTTCTTCCTTCTATTGCTTTGAGCAACTGGGGATAACTGTGCTATGTGACTGTGGCATTTCCAGGGTATCTTCCCTTATAAATCTCCCAGCAGGATACAATATAGAAGAAGCATGCTGAAATCATTCCCACATTCACAAATGTTAGTCTTACCTGTAATTTTCCACTTGTAATGGATAAAAGTCCTGAAGTCTTCCAGAGATCTTGTTGAACCTCTTTCATCTCTTCTTCTCGTGAAGCCAGTTCAGCACTCACTTTGTTCAATTTTGACTCAGTATCAGTCAGTCTCTGAGCAGTTTCTGATAATTGTTCTGAAGTTTTATCCAGTCTGTCTTGAGTGATCTTTAGTTGTTCCCATACATCCTGATCTGGCTGAGATCCGAGTGATTTTACATGTCCCTCTAGATCTGCTACTCCTTTTCTCATTTGCTTCTGTAAATTCTCATATTTAATTTCTAGCTGAACAACCTGGGATTGATATTTCTGCTTCTCTGCAAGAACCTCTTTTGTCCTATCTGCTTGTTTCTTGAAAGCTTCCACTTGTTTTTGGAGTGTTTCAACATCTCTGCCCATCTCAAATGATTCTGGAGACTTAGGTTCCTCTCCCTTATACCGAGCAAGTTCTTCATTCAGCTGCTTGATTTTTTTGTTTAACTTTTTCTCACTATCTGCCTTTTCTTCCAGGTCTCTTTCAAGCTGCTGAATTGTTTTCAAACTATCCTTCCTCTCTTTTTCCTTCCGTTCCCTAAATTCTTCCATTTCCTTCAAAGTTTGAACACTGTCTCTTCTTTCTTTGGCAGCTACATCTTTGGCCATTTCAAGTTCCTGCTCTAAGTCTTTAAATTTATTTTCATTCTCTGATCCCATTCTTTCTTGAACAAGAGACAATTCTCTCTTCAAATCTTGGATCTCTTGATCTTTTTCTTCTCTTTCTTTCTCAAGAGTATCTTTAATTTCTTCTAATTCTCCAATTTCTTTCTTCTTTTCTCTTTCTATTTCAACCTTTAGTAACTCAATTTCATCTGTCAGATCTGCAGACTGTTGTTTCTTAACTTTATCTAGTTGTTCTTTGGCCAGATCTAGAGATACCTGTAGCTGCCTTGCCTCAGCACACTTCTCTTCATATTGTTCCTTGTAGAAAGACATACTTCTCACAAGCTGCTTAGAGTCTTGTGATTCTTCTAACTTGCTCGGGTCCTGGTCTACATAACTTCCCTCTCTACTTCTGTATGTTTCTAATTCTGCTTGAAGCTGTTCTATTTCATCTTCTTTCTCTTTCATTTCTATCTCATCCTCATATGACTTAACATCCTTAGCTGACTCTATTTCCTCTTTGAGTTTTTTCACCTGTGTCTGCATTTTTTCAAGTTCATTTTCTTTCTCTTTTATCATTTTATCTTTTAATTCCATTACATCTTTCATTGTTTGCTGCTCAATGGCTAGTTCATCTTTCACTTCAGCTAACTCTTCATTTAAATTCAAAACTTCTTGAATTTTTTCGTTTAACAATCCTTCCTCTCCTCCTGTGCTGATAGCCTCACCAAGTTTATCAAGTTCTCTCTTCAATATCACTATCTCCTCTTCCTTTCTTTCAATGAATTTGTCTTTTTCATCCTCAGACATAGGAGGAGGAGGTGGTGCTACCTTAAGAGCAGCTTCAACTTGCTTCTTCAGACTTGCAATTTCTTGCTCCTGTTGGTAAATTATTTCTGACTTTTCATCATCAGACCTTGGGGGAGATGGTGGTTTGATCTGTAGGGCAGCATCAACTTGTTTTCTCATTGTGTCAAGCTCCAATTTCTGTTGTTTAATAATAGCCATCTTTTCATCCTCTGACCATGGTGGACTTGGAGGTCTTCCTAAAGAAGCAGTTTCTAATTGCTCTTTAAGGGATTCAATTTCTTTTTTCTGTTGTTTCACTATATCTGCTTTTTCAGCTTCTGACAATGGCGGGCTTGGTGGTCTACCTAGCAATGACTCCATATTTTCCTTCAATTTTTCTATTTCTTCCTTCTGTTCCTTGATAAGAATTACCTTTTCATCTTCAGTTAATGGTGGGCTTGGGGGGCTACCTAAAGCTGCTTCTAGACTCTGTTTCAGATGATCTATTTCCTCTTTCTGTTCCTGGATTACAGTTGTTTTCTCATCCTCTGTGAGTGGTGGAGAAGGTGGTCTTCCAAGCATTGTCTCTACTTGCTGCTTAAGCTTTTCTATTTGCTCTTCTTTTTCAGCTATTACTTTATCTTTTTCATCTTCCGATATAGGAACAGGAGGAGGTGTAATGGACAGGGCACTATCTAACTGCTTCTTTAACTCAACAACTTCTGTCTCCTTCTCGGATTCTGATTCTTTCAGTTTGTCCATATCCTAAAGTAAACAGAAAATAAAATATTTTATTTTTCTTTGATCAGTTTAATACAAAAATGATCTGTAATGTTTCAAAGCACTTTAGCCGTATGTCAAAATAAATATTTATCATGAAAGTGCTAAGCGAAGTTACATCAGAGCTTTCTTACTATTATTTTTCAGAGGAAATAAGGCTGAATAGTTCATGTGAATTGTCTGCCAGGCAGATGATTCACATGATGGGTTAAACCTTATTTTCTTTGAAAAAAAAAGAGAAGAAAAAAAGCTGCAGTTGTGATTGTCAGTTTAAGACTTAACAGAAATATGTTATGTGAGGAAGTGATGCAGGTAATGAAGGCCCAGTTCAGGGCCCAGTTGTTCAAAGCATCGTTAGCTTAACGATCTAGTTAAGGGTCATTTCATTAATTGTTTTAGCGCATACAATACACAATATTCTGATATTTTTTGCTGAAAAAATGTGAGTAGCTTTTGCACCGGTGCAAGAGCTACTCACATTTTTTCAGCAAAAAATTTCAGCATATTTGCGTATCACTCGATGTAAATTTTAATGAATCCTTAACTAACAACATTGTTAGCTTTGAACATTTGGGCCAAGGTTTCACCTTTGCACAATCTGATCAAACCTTCTAGTGCCAGCATACAAATCATTTGATATTGTAGATTGATTGAGGTTTAACAGCATGTCAACCCTTGTGGGTTGTTTTGTTTCGTGTTGAGGTTTTACGGCCCAGTCAACCCAATGGGGTCAGGTCGAGCACGGTCAGTTTACCTAACCACACGTTTACTGGGCAGGCTTAGTCCTCTAAGCAGTTAACCAGTATTGTGCACATTCTTTCACCAGAAACTGACAACTGCCTTTCTTGAATCAGCAGAAGGGAGAGAATGACAGTAGAAAATATTTCGTGATCAATCTCCACGAAAGACTGTTGCCGATCTCGGCGAAGGTTGAACCTGCAACCTCCTGGTCTCCAGTCAGACGGCGCATCCAACTGAGCCACCGAGGCCAATTCTTTTGTGTCGTCTCCCAAAGAAAGGGAGAAAACAGATAGAAGAGATAGTAGAAGAGATGAAAGAGAGGGACAGGGAAGAAAGAGGAATAGGATTGAAAGTGAAGACAGAAGAAATAAAAACATTCCCCCTAAACCCTTACCTGCTACAAGGAGAGCAGGCCTTGCCCAACTGTAAGCCAATATCAGTTGGACACCCTAACACTACACCTTCGCCACACCCGACCACCACCTGATATTGTAGAAGATACTGAAGTACACAGAAGGCCCTGAACAGCTGGCACAAAAGCACAGAATCTTCTCAGCCGCCACTGTTCGCATATGGCATAAAAGCCCTATTCCCCCATTAGGCATCTTAGTATTTAAAGTATAAATTAACCCTTGTCCTGCTGAACCCGGATATACCCTGCCTTTGGAAACAGTGTAGATCCAGATCAGTTGGCTTCTTCAGAAGCCAACTGATCTGGATCTGCACTGTTTGACATTAAGTATGTGAATCTACATCAACAACCTTGATCAAGTAATCTGATTGGCTGAAAATTAGAAATGGGTCTGGCTTCTTAATTTATTCAGCAGGACAAGGGTTAATGGATTTGGTAACCATTTTTCACAATTTAAGATATGATACATATCCTAAAATTTCATAGCTTATGACAAAAAGACATATGCAAACAGTGCAGACCCAGATCAGACTGCTCCATCAGAGTCAGTCTGATCAGGGTATACTCTGTTTGCCATTCCAATAAGTATTTAAAGAAACAACTGCATAAAAAGCAAAATTTGGTTTAAACAATATTTTATTCATTTAAGTTCACATATATACATCGCATAATGTTATATGGTACAGGATTTGATAAAAAAAAGCAAAATTTAAGCCTAAACATGAATATGGAATAAAGAGTTTGAAGTTTTAGGACATTTACTGTATACTAGATATAAATAGATGATATAATAAATAGTGATAATCAGACATAAATATACATATTAGAAAGTACAGCTTACTTGAAACCTAACATTCTTTTAGAAACCACTACCATAACAAACAGGCAGAAAACTCCATTTGCTGAAGTATAAACTCCATTTGTATGAAGTAAGTATAGATCGAGGGTTGAGCGCAAGACTATCGTAAGTCAGATGATTGTTTTACCCCAAACCTAATCTCCTCACCATGAAGGCGTTATGAAGATTACAACATTTCTTTCTGTAAACAATGAAAATTTAGGTGCCATTGCTCGTATGAGCAATGGCACCTAAATTTGCATTGTTTACAAAGGGGTCCAAGTTGCCCCTAAACAAGGGTTTCAAAAATATGTTTGAGTTACCATAGTCTTGCGCTCAACCCTCGAGATGCAATAATTACTCGAAGGCCCTCTGTAAAACTGTGTTCCTTATTTTTATCCTATTACTTTTTTATAAGTGATATAAACCCCAAACAACAAACTATAATCCAACAGAGGAGTTGTTTAGGAAGAGTATTTGGAGATAATTTGTGATAATTTTCTTATTTCGCCATACAAACATATGTTGTGGGTACTCATTAGAAGTCCCTCACAACTTGTTTTTTACGGAGAACCAGGGAAATTTATCGATAATTACTCTTCTGTAACAACTCCTCTCGTACAAGGCTACTAAACTGTCACATGGATACAAAATACGTACAGATTCATACGTTTCCACCTTGTCTGAAAGTTCCGCTAGCTCTTCTAATTTTTCTTCAATGACATTGTCTTTTTCTCTCAGCTGTTTCTTCAGACGACTGATCTCTATTTCATGCTTGATCTGAAAGACATTTCAACATAACATATTTACCCTAAGTATTTGGACAGGCCTGATCAAACAGTGTAGACTCTGATCAGCTGCTGCACAACATGGCAACTGATCTGGATCTGCATTTTTGCCACTCATCTGATATGGGTCTACACTGTTTGCTCAGGACTGCCTCTCTTGAATACTTAGGGTTAAACATTATAACATTTTTAATGGAATTAAAGAGATCAACCCATTACTGCATTTTCTGGTGTAAAAAGCATTTTTTTCCTACAGCCATGACACTGAATTCCTTTAACAACTGCAAATGCTTACTGGCTTTGAATATGGAAATTCTGCTATAGTTCTAAATGAGGCAATTAATCTAGTGACTATTAATCCTTGTCAAGCTAAATAAATTAAGATGCTACGCCCACTTCTAACTGTCAGCCAATCTGTTTGCTTAATGAAGGTTCTTGATACAAATTCACATACTAAATAACAAACAGTGCAGATCCAGATCAGTTGGCTTCTTCAGAAGCTATTGTTTGCAAGAGCGGGTATATCCGGGTTCAGCAGGACCAGGGTTGAGGACAATTTTTGTTATGTTTGAATCAATGTATATCTTGTGATATTCACTGGAATGGTCTCATTAGTTTGTTCCAAAATGTAGCTTTTAGATATTCTAACAGAAATTACCTCACTGAGGTGATTCCAATGACAAGAGGCCCACGGGCCACAGGTCGCTCACCTGAGTGACATTGCCACTGCAGATATGCAGATGTTATGCAACATTTTTCCAATCCTGTCATTGCAACTAATGAAAAGATAATCATTTAAGCAGTTCTTAATTTTGAAAAAGAATATATATAAGGCATGCCAGTCAATGGAGCATGATCATTTGAACAAATTCTAAATGGCGGCCAGCTTGGATTTACGATCGGCACGATTTTAGCTATTTTTGACCTACGAGTCACCCCAATGCTTCCTACCAAGTTTCAAGTCAACTGGCCTTTCGGTTCAGGAGAAGAAGCCAAAAGTAGATTTTCAAGATGGCGGCCATGGCGGCCATCTTGGATATCCGATTGGCACAATTTTAGCTATTTTTGATCTACAAGTCACCCCAATGTCTCCTACCAAGTTTGGAGTCAATTGGCCTTTCAGTGCAGGAGAAGAAGCTAAATATAGATTTTCAAGATGGCGGCCATGGTGGCCATCTGGGATTTCAGATCAGAATAATTTTAGCTATATTTGATCTACAAATCACCCTGATGCTTCCTACTAAGTTTCGAGTCAAGTGACTTTTGGGTTTAGGAGAAGAAGCGAAAAATACATTTTTAAGATAACCACCATGGCGGCCATCTTGGATTTACGATCGGCATGATTTTAGCTATTTTTGATCTACAAGCACCCAAATGCTTCCTACCGAGTCAACTGGCCTTTCGGTTCAGGAGAAGAAGCGAAAAATAGATTTTCAAGATGGCTGCCATGGCGCACATCCTGGTTTTACGATCGGCATGATTTTAGCTATTTTTGATCTACAAGTCATCCCGATGCTTCCTAGCAAGTTTGGAGTCAACTGGCCTTTCGGTTCAGGAGAAGAAGCGAAAAATAGATTTTCAAGATGGCTGCCATGGTGGCCATCTTGGATTTCCGATAGGCACTATTTTAGCTATTTTTCATCTATAAGTCACCCCAATGCTTCCTACCAAGTTTGGAGTCAATTGGCTTTTGGGTTTAGGAGTAGAAGCGAAAAATAGATTTTCAAGATGGCCGCCTTGGCAGCCATCTTGGATTTCCGATCAGTACAATTTTAGCTATTTTTGATCTACAAGTCACCCTTGTGCTTCCTAGCAAGTTTGGAGTCAATTGGCCTTTCGGTTCAGGAGAAGAAGTGAAAAATAGATTTTCAAGATGGCGACCATGGCGGCCATCTTGGATTTCCGATCGGCATGATTTTAGCTGTTTTTTATCTACAAGACACCCCGAAGTTTCCTAGCAAGTTTGGAGTCAATTGGCCTTTCGGTTCAGGAGAAGAAGAGAAAAATAGATTTTCAAGATGGCGGCCATGGTGGCCATCTTGGACTTCCGATCGGCACGATTTTAGCTATTTTTGATCTACAAGACACCCCGATGCTTCCTAGCAAGTTTTGAGTCAATTGGCCTTTCAGTTCAGGAGAAGAAGCGAAAAATAGATTTTCAAGATGGCGGTCATGGCGGCCATCTTGGATTTCCCATCAGCACGATTTTAGCGATTTTGATCTACAAGTCACCCTGATGCTTCCTACCAAGTATCGTTTCAATTAGCCCAGAGGTGTAGGAGGAGTAGGCTTTTAAAGCAATTGTTGAAGCCGCACGACGGACGACGCACGACGGACAATGACTGACCACAATAGCTCACCATGAGCACTTCGTGCTCAGGTGAGCTAATAACTGCAAGTGTAGTAAAAAAAAACAACAACAAAAATTATGTTTTATCATCATCTCAACTGTCACTTTATCTGGCGCTAAGGCATTAAAGGGCATGGATACTTTTAGGAATGGTAACTCTGTCTAAATTGTTTTGCCTCCCTTCTGAAAAGGGTTCTACTTTAAAAGGAAAGAATTTGCTCCCCTTGGGAATAAAATATTTATATATAATACCTCATTCATATTCATAAGCTAAATTACAAATAGCATGTGGTGGAGAGCATATCACGTGAAGAACAAAATTCTGCAATGTTACCCTGTAATATAACCATTGTAAATAATATTACCCTCTGACATCATTTCGGTAAGCGTGTTTCACATGCAGGGTATTATTATATCAGCTTTCCCTACAATATTATCCTCTCAGGTAAGATTACCCTTTGGTGACGTCATTGCTGTCAGTTCAGTTGCAGTTGTAAGAGTTCGATATAATAAAACAATAGTTGCCCTTGTACAGAGGGTAATATGACGATTTGTTTACCGTCAACAGTTAATGTTACCCTTGGGTAACATTACCTGCCTCGGGTGAACAAATCTTCATATCTAACACGCACAAGGGCAATAATAGTATAATGACACCTAAAGGATGCAATTTATTATTAGTTTATGTGGAAATACTGCTTACCACAAGTGCATGTTCATCCCCCGCATCAGGAGATCTGTCTGTAAGTTCTTTGGTAAGCTGTTCAATTTCTCTTTCTTTATCCTCCAACATTACTTGAACAGTATCGAAGTCTTCCTGTAGCTTAGACTGGAATAATGACAAATCTTTGTGCATTTCTGGTTTGAAACTAAGATTTCATGTATTTTCCTCTTTATTTGTTTCTATATTAACATGGTAACTTGAAATAATTCCTAGCTCTTATCATTTTCCAAATTTTCAAATGTCCTTCATCAGGGTAAATGGAAAAAAATTTCATCTAAATTTTAAGTGATCAACAACATGGCTTAAAATGTTTACTTCCTGCCCCATCTGCATGACATCATGACCTCATGATGTCAAAACATCATGCATATAATTGCGCCAGAGCACATACCTCAGTCACCTTTACAACTAGGGCTATATTACATTATTGCATAAATAAATAAATATATTAATGAATACAGAAAGCTGATGGATAAACAAATAACTAAATGAAATAATTAAATGAAAAATAAATAAATGAAGTAAGGAAGTAAGAAAAAACATAAACACAATGATACTTCTGAATAACAATTGATAAAACCATAAAAGTGAACAAAAACACAGAAGGGCCTGGAAAATAAATGCACACAATAAAAAAAAAATATATACATTTATATATATATAAACACTGTTCAGCCAAGCATAAAAGTAGGTCAAGGTCAATAAAGGTCAATGACAGTGGTTAGGGTGCATCATGGTGGATGTGTGTATGAAGGTTCATTAGCTCAGAAGCCTTGGTGTTTCAAAAATTAACAAACTTAACATTGTCGAGGCTGACAACAACAAAAATGCAAATGCCAATGACAACACCAAAAATGATCCCTATGTTGCTTCTGCTTGCTTAAGTAGTTGCAACAAAAACAATATCAGTATGAAAATAACAAATTTGCAGAAGATCTTTTCCAGGCCTGTTAAATATTTTGTATCAAAGGTCAAGTTTTTATATCATCGTCAGCTCAAGATGACAATACTGCTGATTAGCCACAAAATAAACATTAGGACCTTAAGCCACATGGCTTACACTTTACCTGGAAATTGGAAAGGTTTTCCATCTCTACTCATAAACTTTCAATCTGTTCTTTTAGCTCTACAATAAGTTCTTCTTTCTTGTCTTTAATCTCATGAAACTATAATCTCATAAAACTTTACCTGGAAGCCAGAAAGAATTTCCATCTCTACCCGTAAACTTTCAATCTGTTCCTTTAGCTCTACAATAAGTTGTTCCTTCTCGTCTATAATCTCATGAAACTATTATCTCATAAAACTTTACCTGGAAGTCAGAAAGGTTTTCCATTTCTATCCGTAAACTTTCAATCTGATCTGTTAGCTCTACTATAAACTATTCCTTCTGGTCTATAATCTCATTAAACTATAATCTCATATAACTTTACCTGGAAATCAGAGAGGTTTTCCATCGCTACCCGTAAATTTTCAATCTGCTCTGTTAGCTCTTCACAAATTGTTCCTTCTCATCTATAATCTCATGAAACTATAAACACATTAAACTTACCTGGAAGTCTGAAAGGTTTTCCATCTCTATTCGCAAACTTTCAATCTGTTCAGTTAGCTCTACGATAAGTTGCTCCTTCTCATCTATTATCTCATGAAGTAAGCAAGCATCTTCCTGTCCTGGTGTAAACTTCTGAAATAATATAAATTAGAGGACTTAACAGTTAAGGAGGAGTATTAGGTGATGGTTTTATCATAAATATGTTATCTGCTGAATTTGCCTAGAGAGAGATAAAAGTAATAAGAACCACAACATATGTTTTTATGAAGAAATAATTCCAACTCAACAGGCGTACAGTTATTTAGAGCAATTTGATTGGCCAAGAGCAATTTGAAAACTGGATTTACACTTCAATAAATCCACTGAGCAGGAATCCCGGAACTATTTTCTTTGCACGGATTTCTAAAATGAGCTATTTTACCCATAATTTCAACGTAATATATCATACTTAGAATGATAAGAAATGAATTTTATTTTTGTGGATTTTATCAATGTGTAAACACTGGCAAATCACTCTCAAACATAATTGAAATAATAATACTCTCACAATTTCAAAAACCATGTTACATAACTTGACCAAATCAAATGTACTTAATGTTTAGCATGCTAGGTAAAGATTTCAGCAGAAGACAATTTGAAATATTTTTCAATTTTTCTCAGAAAATTGGAGTTGACATTCCATGCAATCTGTCTCCTGTTATTTGACTTGTCCAAATCAAATGTATTTATTGCTTGGCATGTTAGACAACAAAAGTTGTCAGAAGACAACGCAGCTCGCCGGACAGGGCTGATTGGATAAGAAAACAATCTTTAAATATTAAAGATTGAATGCAGAACTTAAACTTAAACATAGCTGTAAATGACAGAGTATGACCTGACTTTGATATCTGAAGAATGTTAAACTGAGGGTATATGCCATTGAAACGTCTTCCCTTAGGTTGGTGTGGACAAAATATGAAAGCTATATCTTACATGCTGAATCCTTTAGTTTGGTGTGGACGAAATCTGAAAGCTATATCTTACATGCTTCAGCAGTTATGTACAATTTTCAAAACTTAAGCACAGCTGTAAATGACAAAGTATGACCTGACCTTGACCTAGGCAGAAGGTCAAACTGAGGAAGGGGTGTGTACTATTGGAAGGTCTTACCCTAACATTGATGTGGGCCAAATATTATAGCGGTATCTTGAATACTTCAGCAGTTACAAACACTTTCCAAAACTTAAACGCAGAACTCAAACATGGGTCTAAATGACAAAGTATGACCTGATCTTGACTTAGGCAGAAGGTTAAACTGAGGAAGGGAAGTGTGCTATGAAAGGTCTAACCCTAAGGCTGGTGTGGGCCAAATATTAAAGCTCTATTTTGAAACTTCAGCAGTTATGTAACTTTTCAAAATTTAAATGCAAAACTTAAACATGGGTGTAAATGACAAAGTAAGAACTGACCTTGACCTACATAAAGGGTCTAATAGGGGATGGGGCTGTATGCTATTGAAAGGTCTTACCCTAAGGTAGGTATAGGCCAAATATGAAAGCAGTCCCTTAAACAATTAAAAAACTATGCACACCTTTGAAAACTTAAATATTGTGCTAATGCGGATGCCAACCACTGGGTGACAACACAAGCTCTCCAGGGACATAGTCCCTGCGAGCTAAAAATTTTAGCAGATGACAAACTGAAACTGAACGTTTTGGGGGTTTTTTCCAAGAAAATAGGATTTGGCATTTCATGCAAATTGTCTCCTAAGGAGACATTTGCATGAAATGTCAAATTCTGTTTTCTGGGTTAAATAAGAAAACTATCATAAATATGTTATCTGCTGAATTTGCCTAGAGAGAGAGATTAAAGTAACAAACAAAAAAAAAGGACCCAAACCTTTGCATCAACTTGTTCCTGAAGGGTGACTATTTCTTCCTCCTTTGTCACAAGAGTAGTTTTCAATGTCTGTAATTCTGCTTCCAGACTGGCCACCCTTTGTAATCTCTGAGCCTCAGATTCCTCCATTTCCTGTTGTATACTTGCCTGGAAGAGCATACAAAAGTATTAGGAATGTGCATTCACCACTCTCTGGGCTAATTCAGCAGACGACAAATTCAAACTTTTATTTTATTTTCCCAAAAAAAAACAGGATTTGACATTTCATGCAAATTGTTTCCAATGGAGACAATTTGCATGCAATGTCAAACCTATTTTCTGGAAAAAAATAAGAAAAATATTTCAATATGTTGTCTGCTGAAAATTCTACCCAGAATGCTAAGTGTAAACGGCAGCCTCAGACACAGCAATTACAATAACTACGGTAAATATCCTAAATTTCCAACACTTTCTTCCATACTATTTTGACCTAAATTTTACTTTTTATGCTGTTGGTTTTTTTTAAAATACATAGTGGAATAGCAAACAGTGTAGACCCTGATCAGACTGCTCCTTTAGGAGCTGTCTGATCTGGGTCTACACTGTTTGCATTTGCCATTTTGTTAGAAACTTTGGCATTCAAAATCTTAGGACATTTACCGTATTTACAAAAACGCCCACGTAATATGACCTATGGAACCTAGGCTCATATAAAAGATTTAGTTACCCTGATTATGTTTAAGATAATTTTGTCACCTGTTTACATTTTTGATAAAGCAAGCTCCATTCATTTCATGAAATGGAATTAATCAGAAATGAGGTGTTCGGACATGTCCACCTCCATGACCATTTTTTTTTTTTTTTTTTAATTAACTTACTGAGATGCTTTTTTATTTTCTCAACCAAAAAGTCTTGAGATTTTTCTTATTTATCACTAAAAACATGTTGTGGATAATCAGTTGAAGCACCTCACAGAGGCAGTTCTAATGAGTGAAAATGTATCTTGTGAGCACTCATCAGAAGCAGCTAAATCTTATAAAAAAAGACCCCCTAACTGTACATTAGGGAGTCCCTTATACCCTCATTTTCAAACCATGAGGGAAAACTCTGTGATGATTTTGGGTCATTTTTACTTCTCTTTCAACATTATTAAAATTTGTTTGTTTGTGTTGAGGTTTTACGGCCCAGTCAACCCAATGGGTCATGTCGAGCGTGGTCAGTTTACCTAACAACACGTTTACTGGGCAGTCTTAGTCCTCTAAGCGGTTAACCTGTATTGTGCACATTCTTTCGCCAGAAACTGACAACTGCCCTTCTTGAATCAGCGGAAGGGAGAGAATGACCATAGAAAATATTTCACGATCAATCTCCACGAAAGACTGTTGCCGACCTCGGCGGGGGTTGAACCCACGACCTCCTGGTCTCCAGTCCGATGGTGCATCTAAATGAGCCACCGAGGCCGGCATAGACTGAAGCGTATCTTCGGACATGTACCCAGCGAAGATTCAGATCAGGCTGTGCATTCGCGCAGTCTGATCAGAATCTTCATGGGGCGCATTTTGGATAGCCAAGGATGCGAAGGTTCTTCATGCGGACAACAAAGACTCTGATCACACTGTGTGAGCGCTCAGGTGATCTGAATTTTTGCTGGGCGACATGTCCGAGCGTACGTCTCCTGACGCTGCGGCGGCTCATATGGCCAGCTAACATTATTTCATAGCAAGATGATAAAGTGGTGATAATGAAAGGCTCTGTGTAATACAGTCATGAGAGCAACACCACTTCTAGTAGACTGTGAGGCAAGGACCTTGTGATTCAAAGTCAGGATTGCTAAACACTTGGCCATGCAGGTGCTTCTCTCTCTTTCATAGGGAGGAAGTGTATGCCAGTTTTTATGACTATAGGTCATATGGTTAATCAGAAATGAACTTAAAGCTACGGTTTATGCAAAAAATTAGTGTTATTAGACCAAGAAATATAGGTCCGTGTCATAAAATGATACAGTAGTGTTACAGTCCCTGTTAGTGAGAAGAGTACATGTATTCCAGGTTTGATGACTGGAGGTCATACAGTTAACTCTAAGTGGAGTTAAATGCTATCTTTGATAAAAAAAAAAAAAAAAAAGAATGGCAAAAATGGATGATATATTGCCAGTCTAGAATTGGTTCACAAAAGAATAAACATCCAAAATTTCATAAGACTCAATGCCATACTTTTTTTTTTTTTTTTCCCTAAATTAGTGGGTTTTTTTTAAGCATTTATTCCACAAAATACTTTAAAATAGTGGAAAGGCAAACAGTGTAGACCCAGATCAGACTGCTCCCTCAGCACTGTCTGCATATGCCATTTTGTCAGACAACTGATGTACAAAACTTTAGGACTTATCTTCATAGCTACAGATAAGAGGGAGTATCCACATAATATTTTTCTTATTTCTCGAGGAAAACATATGTTGTGGGTACTCATTAGAAGCGCCTCGGTAAGGCGCTTCTAATGAGTACCCATAACATATGTTTTTGTCGACAAATAAGAAAGATATCAGCATTTTTTTGGACGAAAAAAAGCACCTTATCTGTTGCTATGTATCTTAACATAAAAATGTGTACCTTTTCAGAGAATGAAGCACCAACGTTCATCATACTGGATTCTGGTGTGACAGAGTGGTCGGTGAATGCCTGGGATAGTTTCACAGACTGCATTTCTTCTATCTCTTTCTCTTTCTGTTTCAGTTCTTCTTTTACGGATTCCAGCTCATCATACTGTAACACGTAACATAACATTGATATCTATCCTTTGTTTGATTTAAAGTTTTACGGCCCAGTCAATACTATTATGGACATGTCAAGCCTGTCAGTTAACCTACGCTCATGGACAAGTAAGAGAAGATATTTATACAGATACCCAATTGTACCCATAACTAAAAGCACTTATGAAGGTAATGTGATTGTCAAAGCTCTAAATAAGGACCATTTTTCAACCAACAAGTACTGATATTTTTCTTAATTCGCCACTTCTAATGAGTACCCACAACATGTTTTCTTGGCACATAAGAAAATTATTATGTGGCAACCCATTCCTATCTGGAGCTATGATGAATGTCTGACAGAAGACTTCCAAATACGTACTACTATCAGAACCATTATTCATTATGTGATATGACAGTTTACTGACTACTATTTGCAGTCAATGGCAATGGATGTTTACCAATGTTTACTAAAGACTTATGTATACAGGACAGCCCATTTACAACAATATGGGGGTTCACAAAAATTATCCTAAATAATCACCTGCTTAGCCCTCCCTGTCCAATACTTAGGGTAAATAAGATGATTAAGGACCACCTAAAGCACTGACCGAATTAACCCTTGTCATGCTGAATAAATTAAGATGCCACACCCACTTCTAATTTTCAGCCAATCAGATTACTTGATCCGGATTGTTGCTATAAATTTACATACTTAATGGCAAACATTGCAGATCCAGATCAGTTGCCTTCTTCAGAAGCCAACTGATCTGGATCTACACTGTTTGCAAAGGCAGGGTATATCCGGTTCAGCAGGACCAGGGTTAACTTTTTATCACTCTCTGGGCAAATTTAGTAAATGTCATATTGGTGACATTTTTCTTATTTTCCCCAGAAAATAGGCTTTGAATTTCATGCAAATACCTAGCCTATTTTCTGAAAATATGGGAAAAAAGGCTTTGACATTTCATGCAAAATGTCTCCTCAGAGCCAATTTGCAGGAAATACAGTAACCTATTTTCTGAAAAAAAAAAAAAAGCTGCCTTCTGAAATTTTTACGCAGCATGCTTAGTGTTAAATGAAGTATACCATGTGTTCCACGCCTTTTTCTGTCCGTAGTTCCTGGAACTCGGCTCTGAGTCTCAATACTTGTTCAGAGAGATGGTCGATTTCTTGGTTCTTCTCTTCAAGAAGGTTCTGTGACAAGCCCGAGATGTCTGTCACGCTTGAGGTCTGGCCCGCTAGCTGTACTCTTTCCTGCAATGAAACATTCAAACCCTGAACACACCTTTTTAGACTACTTTAATTACCCTTGTCCTGCTGAATAAATTCAGATGCCATGTCTACTTCTAATTTTCAGCCAATCAGATTACTTGATCCTGATTATTGCAATAAATTCTTCAGAAGCCAACTGATCTGGATCTACACTGTTTGCAAAGGCAGGGTATATCCGGGTTCAGCAGGACAAGGGTTAACAAGTCCTAAGTTCAGTGCTTGTGCAGTGGTTGTAAAACTTCACCCAATACTTCTATACAGTGCCAATATTTTTAAATTTTCTGGTCCTTTGGGACTACTGGGCTCTTACATTATACATTGTATTAGAAAATAGAGTGCCATTCAAAGCTGCAGGATATTGTCTCAATCAAAACTGAGCCTGATACTTTCTGTTGTACTTTTTTATGTTGGTTGGTTTGGTGTTTAATGGCCCAGTCAACCCATTTATGCCAAATGGACTCCTCTACCTTCACTCTTTGAACTGGTTCATTTCCAATTTTAGGGATGTTTATTACTGTTTGCCGATGTCCCTTTTATGGGGCACTAGGCTTAAATGTGTTAACAGGTTATGTTGACCTGGTCAGTTTACCTAATCATACTTTTTCCTGGGCAGACTTAGTTCTCTATTAAAGTGGTTAACCAGTACTTGTGCACGCTTTTCCACCAGAAAATGACAACTACCCTTCATGAATCAGCAGAAGGTAATGACATTAGAAGATATTTCACAATCAATCTCCACAAAAAAATGCTGGTGGAACAGTTGGGAATCGAACCAATGACCTCCTAATCACCAGTCCGATGCGCATTTGACTGAGTCACAGAGGCCAGTTTTTTGAGACTACTGGACTCATTTATTATACATGAGACAATTTGCAGAAAATGTCTTATCTTGTTTTCTGGGAAAAATAAAATATTTTAAAATACCATCTGCTAACATTTTTACCCAGCATGCTAAGTGATAAATTCACATGCTAAATATCTTTGCTCTTTCAGGCAAGTATTCAACAAGAAATGGAGGTATCTGAGGCACAGAGATTACAAAGGGTAGCCAGTCTGGAAGCAGAATTACAATTTGTCGTCTGCTGAATTAGCCCAGAGAGTGGTGAATGTTGTATTTGCATACAATAAAGGCAAATATCAGGCTGCACATCTTTTAAACTTACCCTAAGCTGTTTATTCTCTGCCTTGAGAGCCTGTAGTTGTGTGTCTGCCTCTTTCAACCTCATCTCTTCCTCCTCAACAGCAGACATATCCTCCCGTCTGGCAAGTTGCTGTATCTGTTGTTCTCGGTTTTCTACCTGTTCACCCAGATTTTCCACCTGTAACTTCAGCTCTGATATCTGAAAGGATAAAAAAGCCTTTGTCTGAGTTTGAGTTGAGGTTTTATGGCCCAGTCAACCAATTACAGTTTAACCTGTGTTAAGCAAGCACCTGTAGAAAAGCAAAAAACTGGTTGCTTAAGACAGGTGCTTGCTTAATATAGGTGGATTTCCACTTCTTTGCCTTTAATGGGATCTGAAAGTGGCCTTCAAAGACAGGTGATTACTTAATACAGGGGGCCTCTAGGACAGGTTTGACTGTAGGGTCATGTTGAGAGCAGCCAATTAACCCTTCTCTTGCTGAGCATGACATGCCCTGTTTTAGCAAACAGTGTAGATCCAGATCAGTTGGCTTCTTAAGAAGCCAACTGATCTGAATCTGCACTGTTTGTCATTAAATATGTGAATTTCTATCAAAAACCCGGATCAAGTAATCTGATTGGCTTGAAATTAGAAGTGGGCGTGGCATCTTAATTTATTCAGCATGACAAGGGTTAATCTACTCACAGTCAACCCATGTTGAGAGCGGCCAGTTAATCTACTCACGCTGTCCCTGGACTGTCCATTGATCCTCTAAGCGGTTAACCAGTACTTTTGCACATACTTTCATTAGTAACTGACAAATGCCTATCTTGAATCAGCGGAAGAGGGTGGAGGGAATGGCCGTAGAAATTATTTCATGATCCATCTCCACAAATGTTATGTGGGGAGCACCAGTTCGAACTTGTGACCCCTGGGTCTGCAGTCAGACGCACTACCAACCGTGATATAGTAATAGGTGAAAATATGTAAATAACATTTTCCCCCGACCGGGGATCGAACCCAGTCCGCTGGACTCGAAGTCCTACACTCTACCCCGTCGCTATAAAAGCCAGCTTGTACCACAAGGCAGTACAAGTGTGTTACATACCTATACCCGGTGACATTCTCCCCCTCCAAATTGAAATTCGTCCCTGAATTTCTAGGAGTCCGAGAATCACGTGAAATGAGACTCGGGGAGTTTTATGCACACGTGGGTTATTTACAGTGGACGCCAAATGTAACAGGGGAAAAAATTCTAATCACCAATGCCACGACCGGGGATTGAACCCGGGCCGTCTGCATGACAGGCCAACACTCTACCGCGTCGCTATAAAAGCAGGATTGTACCGCAAGGCAGTACAAGTGTGTTATATACCTATACCCGGTGACACTATGGTGCCCAGCTTTAATAACCAATGGGAGGGCAATTAAATGTCATTGTTTTGCAAAATAACATAAGTAGGGAAGAGGAAAATGTCTTTAATAGCAAATCTGGTTGTTTCCAGCGCAAGCTGCTTTGTTTGTTTTTTTTTTTTTTTTTTTTTTTTTTTTGTGTCAAAGAGTACCAGAGGAATTAAGGAGGAGTATTTAGTGATAATTATGGGATAATTTTCTCCAGTTCTCCATATAATATGTTGTGGGTACTCATTAGAAGCGCCTCGATGAGGCACTTCTAATGAGTACCCACACCATATGTTTTTATGGAGAAATAAGAAAAATTATCCCAGAATTATCACCAAATACTCCTGCTTAACAATTCCTCTAGAGTATTGTTAGTATAATTGTAAAAGTGCATCTTCTTACTTAGCAATAATGATTAAGGGACTTCTTGACAATTCAAACTGAAAGTCCCAGTGCTTCTGAAAAAATAATAATAATAAAAAATAAATCTATATCACCAAAACTGTTATATTATCTAGCATTAAACAGCTCTCCAGTTGCACAAAATAAGACACACATACTTCTTTATCTTTCTCTTCAGATTTCTCTCTCTCCATCTGGAGTCTCTTAGATGTTTCTGATGGATCACCAAAGTCTGTCCGATGTCTCATCTCATCTAGCTGGTTACGCAGGCCAGAGATCTGTTTCAGAAGGTCATTTACTTGAACTTGAAGGGCATGTTTTTCTCTAACAACATCCTGAAGCAGACAAAGTACTAACTTGTCATGCTGAATAGTAAACCTTAAAGGGTCATTCTAAACTGTGTAGCCAATGACCTCCTAAATGTTTTTTTTTTTTTTTTGTATTTTTTTTTATGAAGAGGGGTGGTATTCTCGAAAGAAAAACAGGCTTGACGGTACATGTGAATCCACTTCTATGTCAACCCTTGTTTTCTTTCAAATATCATATCATCTACTGCTGCTGTGACTGGCACTTTTTGGGATAAAAAAAATATTCTTATTTTTTTTCCCATAAAAAATAAGGTGTGACATTATAGGGATCAAACATGGTTTTTCATGCATTAACATTTGCCAGGTCCCGTGGGAGGTGTTGAAAACCGAGGCCGAAGGCTGCGGTTTTCAACACCTCCCAAGGGACCTGACGAATGTTAATGCATGAAAAACCATGTTTGATCGCTATTATTGCATAAAAACTTAAAACATTTGCTACTTTTCGCGTTATTTCTTGAACTATTTTGTTTCGCCTTTTCACCGATGTTGCGCAAACGCTATTTCCACGGACTATGCTCGTTCTGGGGCAAGGCAGTACAATCTCATGACGGCAGCAATTCAATGGCCCCGGTACGAGCATGTTGAAAGTTGCGTAGCCGTGCATTAACAGCGCGTGAATTGCCTTGTTAATACATGGCTTTTCGCCGGTTAATGCACGGCTGTTAATAACGTGCGACACTGCTTTTTATGCAATAATTTGTATTGAAAACTGAAGTGCTCCTTTGTGAGAACAATAAAAAAATGGAATTTCCAAAACAGATTCTGACATGAAAAAGGAAGAATTATTGTTTTTCTTGTTCACAGTACAGTGTCTTGACCTATGCTATAATCTACCATGCATCAAAATATTCCAAAGAGTAATCAAATGTACAATACACAGTGGCCTGCCAAGTACTGATACTAATGTGCCCACTTTTCCTACCTGTTGCGAGTGCAGCAGGTCCTTACCACCACCCTATCATCCAAAGAAGGAAAAAAAAAAAAGGAAAATGGGGTAGTTGAGAAAAAGGCCCCACCCCATGAGCTTGCTGCAAAAGAGACAAGAATGTTTCTGCCAGAAGCCAATGACAATAGGACCAACCCACCAAAAGTTTCCTGGGGTGGGTGGGGGGAACTGTATGTGAATTTGTATCAACAACCTGGATCAAGTAACCTGATTGGCTGAAAATTAGGTGGGTGTGGCATCTTAATTTATTCTGCATGGCAAGGGTTAAAAGCAGACTGCAAACACGTAAAATCTATAATTCTGGACTAACCTCTTTTGATTTCTCAGCAGCAAGTCGTAACTCGTCTTCCACCGACAGCTGAGTTCCCACTCGATCAGGTATCTGACCATTTATTAAGCTCAGGTAGTCAGGAGATTCCGTCTTCTTGTCTTGTGCCTGATCAGACTTTGTACTCTCTGACAGTTCATCATCAGGGTACGGCCTTCGAGATAATTCCTGCTCAAGATGTTCTAGCTTCTGTAAAAAAATAGAAAGAACTTCGTTGAAGTTTATGTCGCACCTGCACTCAAAAATGTAAAACAACCACCAGAAGATGAGAGTTGAGTGTCTAGATGGGGTTTATTGCCTACTGATTAATGGCCTAATTTTTATTGACTATTGATTTTTGGCCTAAAATTTTAGTGACTACGGTAAATGTCCTAAAATTTAGAACATTTTATTACTTAATTTTTCGCTTACATTTTGCTTTTCATGCAGTTATTCCTTTAAGTAATAAGTGGACTGGCAAATAGTGTAGACCCTGATCAGACTGCTCCTTAGGAGCAGTCTGATCAGGGTCTACACTGTTTTCATTTGCAATTTTGTCAGACACTTTGATGTTCGAAATTTTAGGACATTTACCGTACTGATTTTTGTAATGTAGAATTTAAGGATTAAGCCCAAAATATAAAAAAAATATTTGTGAAAACAGTTTTATCAATTACTGATTTAAGGGCTAAAATTTCAATGATTAGCAATTTTTGGTACCGCCATCCAGACCCTCAGAGTTGTCATCCTTGCTTAGCTCTGTGAGATAAAACAATCAGTGACGCGAAACTAACTTTTAAACTTTTACAGTTTGTATAGTTCATTTAGGGTAACAACTAGGGTGGATTCAAGTACATGGAAAAATGAACGCACAGACCAAAACTTGCTCACCTAAGTCGTCCATGTTAATACAGGTAAGTGAGAGTTGTCATCCTTATCTAGATCAGTGAGATAAAATCATTGACATGAAACTAACTGTAAAGTTTTGCAGTTTGTATACTTCATTAACCTTTAAAATGCCAAGGAAACCTGCATCTGAAAATGTCGTCTGTTTATGTCGTCTGCTGAATATTCTTGCAAACTTTTCAAACCTATTTTTGCATAAAGGCAAACAGTGTGGTCCCTGATCAGACAGCTCCTAAAGCAGCAGTCTGATCTGGGTCCACACTGTTGGCAAAAATGACTTTTAAAATCACAAGCAGATGACAAAGCAGACGACAACTGTTGTGACTGGCAGTTTAAGAGTTAAGGGTGAAAGCTAGGGTGGATGCTAGGATGGACCTAAGTACATGGAGGAATTCACAGATGGGAACTTGCACGCCTAATGCAGGTGCAACAAATAAGCACATGCCACAAACAATGTCATAAATGTACATACATATTCACAGCTCCAATAAGAGGGGGTATCCACATAAATTTCTTACTTCTCCACAAAAATATATGTTGTGGGTACTCGTTAGAAGCAACTCTGTACCATAATTCACATAAAATTTTACCAAGACTGTTTGACTACCCTTTGATGTGCCTAAAATGTACCTGATAGAATGGCAAGCAGTGTAGACCCTGATCAAACCGCTCCCGTTGGGGCTGTTTGATCTGGGGCTAAACTGTTTGCTCAGTATATTTGGTATAACTATGATAGAATAAATATTTTATCCCAGTAATACACTTCAACCTCTGTATAACACAGTTCGTTATAACACAGTTTTGGATATAACACTGTTCAAAGATGGATCCCAAAAATGTATAGATTATATTTAAAAATGACCATAAATGGTCATTTTTCAATAGAATCTATACATTTTTGTTTGGATATAACAGGGTTGTTTAACTAACATGGTTTACGCTATGGACCCCAACAATAGTGTTATAAAGAGGTTGTGGTGTACCTTATTTATTTACTTTTATGAGAAAATGAGGACGAAAAATATCTAGGATTCACTAGGAAAGATTAGGAGAGGTAGGGTTACACTAAACACACATATTTTATTATTTGGCCTAAGGAGCTAGGGTGTCCTAATACTTAGAGTAAGTACTTCACCTGTTCACTGGCCTCTGCCTCTTGTATTTTGTCCTGTATTTCTGTCTCCAATTGCTGTATGATCTTCTTCAGTTCAGTAATACTGAGATCCTTGTCACGAACTTCACTCTGATATTTATCAGCAGCCAGTAGAGCCTGGTTGTGGAGGTCAATACGATTTTGTAATTGTTCCGATAGCTCATCCACCTAAAACATAATAAATAAATAAATAAATAAATAAATAAATTCTGTACAGTACAAAAAAGTACAGGTCAATATAATACATAAGAAATTGGTGGAATGGCTATGTTGTGACTACTGGTGGTGTTCAAGGTACGGAGCTAAAAGTACAGACTAAACATTGTTGTTAAGCCAAGCATAAAAAGTAGGTCAAGGTCAGTAAAGGTCAATAGCAGTGGGCAGGCTGCATCATGGTGGATGTGTGTATGAAGTTCCATTAGCCTAGAAGCCTTGGTGTTTGAGAAAGGGAGCTAAACACACAGACTTAACATTATTGAAGCCGACAACAATGATGCTGGAAAATCATCCCAATCTCTGCTTGCTAAAGCAGTCACAGCAAAAAAGAAGGCAGTCTTGAAATTGAGTTTCTGCATGACCATGACAATCCCCAAGAATTTTGAATAAACATTATTAGTACCCTACCAATGTCTCTGTCTTGGACTCTGGTGAGTTAAGACAACTTAACCAATATACACTACAACCTCTTTATAACATGGCTCGTTATAACACAGTTTTGGATATAACACGAGTCAAATATGGATCCCAAAAATGTATAGATTATATTGAAAAATGACCATAAATGGTCATTTTTCAATATAATCTATACATTTTTGTTTGGGTATAACACAGTTGTTTAACTAACATGGTTTATGCTATTGACCCCAACAATAGTGTTATAAAGAGGTTGTGGTGTAGGTTGGAGAAATGACCAGTTTTGCAAAAGGATCCAAATTGCATAGCACCTCTATTTTACAAAGTCAGTTACTTTCATCTTTTTGCAAGTAAAGTAATTATGATTAATGTTCTGAAAAAAAAAACCCAAAAAAACTAATTTCCAAAAGATGAGGAATTCACCAATGACTCTGTCGTGACTGCTATGGAGCTGAACGCATAGACTAAACACTGTTCAGCCAAGAGTGAAGAGTAGGTCAACATCAGTAATGGTCAACGGCAGTCATCACGAAAACATGCCTATATAATTTTGACCCCCTTGAACCCCACTTTTATACAGTAAAACTGGGGTTTACAGGGGTATACATTATTTTTCTTATTTCTGCTCAAAAAATAGATTGTGGGTACTCTTTAGAACCGCCTTGCCGAGGCAGTTCTAACGAGTACCCACAATCTATGTTTTTGAGCAGAAATATGAAAAATATTAGAGTTTTTTTATCTGAAAATTTCCCGTTTTTGGAGGTGAAATTTTCTATATATTTGAATAGGCATGTTTTCGTAATGGCATCATGGCAGATGTGTGTATGACGTTTCATTAGCCTAGAAGCCTTGGTGTTTGATAAATGGAGCTAACTACACAGACTTAACATTGTAGGTGCTGACATACATTTAAAATTGCTTATAGTTATCATAGCTCACAGAGCTTACTGTCTTAATTTATTTACCGCACTCAGTTTCAATTTAAAAATGAGACTTTCAAGTGACCAGTCCATGAACATAACAACTCTAAATAATCTAGGATAATACTGACTAATCTTAATAACCATAGATAATCTTAACTCTCTGGGAAAATTCAACAGATGACAATTTGAGATATTTTTATAATTTCTCCCAGAAAATAGACTTCAACATTTCACCCAGGAGACAATTTGCATAAAAGGTCAAAGTCTATTTTCTGGAGAAAATAAGAAGAATGTTTAAAAGTGTCGCCTGCTGAAATTTTAGCCCCGCATGGTAAGTGCTAAATTTCAGGAGAGTACTAAATGAGACAGCACACAACAAAACCTACAAAATGGCATACGCCCCCAGCAAAGACAGATCAGCCTGTGCATCCACCAAGTCTGATCAGTTTTCACTGTCCGCATGAAGAAAGCTTGGGTTCTTAGTTACCCATTGAGCACACAGCGAAGACTGATCAGACTGGGTGGATGCCCAGGCTGATCTGAGTATTCGCTGGGCACACATGCCATTTTGGTTGGTTTTGTTTGTTTGTTTGGTTGAGGTTTTACGGCCCAGTCAACCCAATTGGGTCGTGTGGAGCGTGGTCAGTTTAACCAACTACACTTTTACTCAGCAGGCTAAGTCCTCTAAGCAGTTACCAGTATTGTGCAAATTCTTTTGCCAGAAACTGATGACTGCCCTTCTTGAATCAACCGAAGGGAGAGAATGACCACAGAAAATATTTTGTGATCAAATCACAACGAAAGAATGTTGCCGACCCGGCGGGGGTTGATCCCACAACCTCCTGATCACCAGGGCATCCAACTGAGCCACAAAGGCGGGTTTGTTAGTTTTGTAATGCACTGGCTCAAATGTAACTAGTATTACAGCAATTATGGTTAATGAACATTATGCTGCTACTGCTGATGATGATGATGATTTGGTGTTTTACATCCCTTTCAACATTATTTAAATCATATCAAGATGATTGAAGGATGATAATGAAATGCTCTGTGCAAAGAAGCGCTGTACAGTCATGAGCGGAATTCTGCCTCCAGCAGGAACCTGGGACATCCTGATCCGAAATCTGGAGCAATTAACCACTCCGCCACCTGGACGCTTCAGAAATATATCGAGTGAGACAAATACTGTAGCAAATTTCATAGCTCTAGTTAAAATGCAATTGATATTTTTCTTATTTCTTGACAAAAACATATGTTGTGGGTACTCATTAGAAGTGCCTCATCGAGGCGCTTCTAATGAGTACCCACAACATATGTTTTCGTGAAATAAAAAAAATAATGACCTGATACCCACTCTTATTTAGACCTATGTGTTGCAGTTATGCTTATTGATCGTTTCAGTATACCTCATTCTGTAATCTTGACTCATAACCATTCTGTTTCTCGATGTCTTGGACGATTTTCTTCCATTTATCGAGTTCTTTCTGGTAGTCTTCATGCTCTTGTTCTCTCTCATTTGCTTGTTCCTGCAACAAATGACGTGAGGAATGACGTGAGGAAAAATGAACATTAACCAACAAATGATATTTGACATGTGGAAAAATGGGCACTTATTAGAAGTGCCTCAATGAGGCACTTCTAATGAGTACCCACAACATATTTTTCATGGAAAATAAGCAAAATACAGTATAACCTCAATGGCTCGAACACGGATGGCTAATTTACCGTGGATAATTCGAACTCTTTTTTTTCAGTCCCTACAAAATACTTCCAATAGCTCAAGAAAACAAGAAATCCACGGAAAGCGATGTCGCACTTGCGGGGATTAAGTCATATCAGTTCCTATTTGTATTTGAAAAAATCTATTTTGCAGTATTCAAGAAATTTATGGGTTAGTTTGTAAGAAAAATGGACAAAGTAGAAAATTTGGAAAACTGGCTTGCAAAATTTGATCTAAACCTGTCCATTATTTCATAAGATATTGATATTGAGAGGATATCATTTTTGCCCATTAATCAAGGCCAGTAACTCAGCTGAAAATTGACGAAAAATGTCATGTGACAATCCCAAGCTAGGTATTGTTAACAACAATATGTATGCAAAATATGATCCTAATCCATCAATTCTTTCACAAGATATTGAGCAGAAAACAATTTTGGGCATACATCAAGGGCCCCTAACTCTGCTGAAATGAATCTGAGATTTATGTGCAAACAATATGCACATCTTCAGACCATGACCTAATTATCTGTCAAGTTTCAAAACTATTGGCCTAAAACTGCAGGAGGAGTTGCGCTCACGAATCACCCACTGACTATAAGGGTTTTAGGTAAAACACTGACTATAAGGGTTTTAGGTAAAAACTGACTAAGTTAACAAAGCGGAAAAAGTTGAAAAAAAAAATCTGAGATTTATGTGCAAACAATATGCAAATCTTCAGACTCTGACCTAATCATCTGTGACGTTTCAAAACCATTGGCCTAAAACTGCAGGAGTAGTTGCGCTCACGAGACATCCATTGACTATAAGGGTTTTAGGTAAAAACTGACTAAGTTAACAAAGCGGAAAAAGTTTAAAAAAAAAAATCTGAGATTTATGTGCAAACAATATGCAAATCTTCAGACTCTGACCTAATCATCTGTAAAGTTTCAAAACTATTGGCCTAAAACTGCAGGAAGAGTTGTGCTCACGAGACACCCATTGACTATAAGGGTTTTAGGTAAAAACTGACTAAGTTAACAAAGCGGAAAAAGTTGAAAAAAAAAAATCTGAGAATTATGAGCAAACAATATGCACATCTACACACCATGGCCAAAACATCTGTGAAGTTTCAAAATGATTGGCCAAAAACTGTAGGAGGAGTTGCGCTTACGAGACACCCACTGACTATAAGGGTTTTAGGTAAAAACTGACTAAGTTTACAAAGCGGAAAAAGTTGAAAAAAAAAAAAAAAAAATCTGAGAATTATGAGCAAACAATATGCATATCTACATACCATGGCCAAAACATCTGTGAAGTTTCAAAATGATTGGCCAAAAACTGTAGGAGGAGTTGCACTCACGAGACACCCACTGACTATAAGGGTTTTAGGTAAAAACTGACTAGGTTAACAAAGCGAAAAAAAGTTGAAAAAAAAAATCTGAGAATTATGAGCAAATAATATGCACATCTACACACCATGGCCAAAACATCTGTGCAGTTTCAAAATGACTGGCCAAAAACTGTAGGAGGAGTTGCGCTCACGAGACACCCACTGCCTATAAGGGTTTTAGGTAAAAACTGACTAAGTTAACAAAGCGAAAAAAGTTGAAAAAAAAAAAAAAAAAAAAAAAATCTGAGAATTATGAGCAAACAATATGCACATCTACACACCATGGCCAAAACATCTGTGAAGTTTCAAAATGATTGGCCAAAAACTGTTGGAGCACTCACAAGTCAATTGTTGACGAACGGACAAACCGAGGAACGGACGGGTCATGGCACGCCTATATCGCACCTGCGTGCTAACGCAGGTGCGACAACAAATATTTAGGGATTTTTTCTCATTTTATCATGGAATTGTATGTTGTGTGTACTCATTAGAATTTCCTCATCGAGGCAATTCTAATGAGTACACTCAACATACAATCATTGTGTTGAAAATCAAAAAGATTTCCCTTAATTATTGCTATTTGCTTCCTGAACTGGTGCCATGATTAACCCACAGTGGCTCGAACTACCCATGTCTCAAACGAATTTCCATGGTTCCAAATCTGTTCGAGCCATTGAGGTTTGACTGTATCAACAATATTTTGTTTAAACATCACTAAAACGTGCCTATATAATTTTGACCCCCTTAAACCCCACTTTTATATAGTAAAACTGGGGTTTACAGGGGTAGATATTATTTTTCTTATTTCTGCTCAAAAACATAGATTGTGGGTACTCATTAGAACTGCCTCACCAAGGCAGTTCTAACAAATACTGACAATCTATGTTTTGAGCAGAAATATGAAAAGTATCAGAGTTTTTTTATCTGAAAAAGTTCAGTTCTTGGAGGTGAAATTTTCTATATATATGTATTTGAATAGGAGTGTTTTCGTAATGGAAAACACACCTTATCTGGAGCTATTCAATATGCAAACAGAATGGAATCAGACTAACTCTAAATATCTGCATATACATGGGCAGACAGCACAGAAGAAAAAGCGACTCAATGAAACATTTGTTCTTTTATGACAAAGCACCCAATGGTGTCATGTCAAGCATGGTCAGCTAACGTAACTGTACTTTTACTGGGCAGGCTTAGTCCTCTAAGTGGTTAACTAGTATTTGTGCACATTCTTTCACCAGAAACTGACAACTGCCATTCCTGAATCAGTGGAAGGGAGAGAATGACCTTACAAAATATTTCATGATCAAATCTCCATGAAACAACCTGGATCAAGTAATCTGATTGGCTGAATATGAGAAGTAGCTGTGGCATCTTAATTTATTCAGCATGACAAGGGTTTAATGAGGCACTTCTAAGGAAACTCTACAAAATATGGTTTTATAAAGAAATAGAAATCATCATCCCAGAATTATCACGAAATACTACTCCTTCTGTTTATGCAGACTGGGTACATTCCTTCATACTAAGTCCCTTCTGAAAAAGGTTCAACATTAAAATTAACAAATTTTCTTCCAAAGGGTTCATTTTTTTTTTTCCTTTTATAATAGACAAGGTTATATCAAGGTGGATGGAGTAGCCTCCCCTTAGTGTGGCTCTACTCCCCTTAACAAGTATGCTGTTATACAAACCATTTTTTCTCCAAATGCATTCTCACTCACCTCTATAAACTGCTTCTTTGCTTTCAGCTGTTTCTCAAGGGCATCAACCTGCATCCTTAGATCTGCCACTTCTTGTTTCTTCTCATCGAGAAGCTTGAAATAGTGTCCCTCCATATCCTCCCCTGAGTGTTCAAGCTCCCGTACCCTTGATTCATATCTCTCCTGTACTTGCTTGATATGTTGTTCCTTCTCTCTGTTCTCCGAGTGTAGACGGGTGACTTCCAACATGAGGGCTGTGTGGGGCAGAAACAGAAGTGATCTAGGTTAACATAGAATTCCATTAAATTTCTCAAAATTTTAAACTTTACTGTTCCCTGAGAAAATACAGCCAGCCGATGACAAATAAATCATATTTTTCTTATTTTTCCCTGAAAACAGGCTTTGACATTTCAAGCAAATTGTCTCCTATTGAAAAATAAGAAAATATTTCAAAATGTCATCTTCTGAAGATTTTTACCCAGCATGCTAAGCATTAAATATACACCTCTCTATATGGTACTAGGACTTGAGCTATGATTGCAAAAACCAAAATTAACGCATTTATGGTATATATCCTAAAATTTCGAACACTTTATTCCATACTTTTTTGGCCTAAATTTTGCTTTTTGTGTAGATACTTCTTATAATTCTAAGTGGAATGGCAAATAATGTAGACAAGGAGCAGTCTTATCTGGGTCCGCATTATTTGCACATGCCCATCACGAAAACACACCTATATTATTCTGACCCCCTTAAACCCCAATTTTATACAGTAAAACTGGGGTTTACAGGGGTATACATTATTTTACCTATTTTTGCTCAAAAACATAGATTGTGGGTACTCATTAGAACCGCCTCACCGAGGCGGTTCTAACGAGTACCCACAATCTATGTTTCGAGCAGAAATATGAGAAATATCAGAATTTTTTATCTGAAAATTTTCCTTCTTTAATTGTAAAATTTTCAATATATTTGAATAGGCATGTTTTCGTAATGATTTTATTGGCAACTTTGGTGTACAAAATTTTAAGACATTTACCATATCTTAATTATTGGGACAGACAAGCCTAAGCAAGGAGTGTAGACCCAGATCAGATGCTGCACATTACGAAAACACGCCTATTCAAATAAATTGAAAATTTTACCAACAAAAAAATGAAAATTTTCTGATAAAAAAATCTGATATTTTTCATATTTCTGCTCATAACATAGATTGTGGGTACTCGTTAGAACCGCCTCGGCGAGGCGGTTCTAACGAGAATCCACAATCTATGTTTTGTGCAGAAATATGAAAAATAATGTATACCCCTGTAAACCCCAGTTTTACTATATAATAGTGGGGTTTAAGGGGGTCAAAACTATATAGGTATAATATAGGTATGTTTTCGTGATGAGAATGTGGCATCCAATCAGGGTCTATACTGTTTGCCTCTGATCTTCATCCAGCAAGTTTTAGACAAATCACAAGGTACAAGTTGTTTTCAGTTTTATAGGTAAGTTTGTTGCTCTTAATGAGCTGTCAAATCTACAAACTGGATTTGTTTAAAATTTAGACATGTATAAAATGAATTGTGGTGTCCCAATATTCATGCTAAATACCATAATTCTGCACTAGTATATGTATACCCAATTAGAACTACACATCCACACAGTTCAATCGTAGCTTGCATTGTTCACCATTACGGAGATTGTTAAAGCTCCTTGTAATATATTCTGAGTTGTTCTTTTTGTTTTTCAATTTGTTTTGTTTTGTTTTTGTTTTTGCTTTTTATAACAAACAAAAACTGTTTTTTTGTATTTTTCCATTAAAAACATATGGGAACCAATTAGATCTGCTCACTAAGGCAATTCTAATAGTTACCCACAACAAGTGTTTTGTGGAAAAGAAAAATATTTTAGCAGATATTTCTCTTACCTAGAGCTATGAATTCTATAATTAATTAACCCTTGTCATGCTGAGCCCTGATATACCCTTCCTTTGCAAACAGTGTAGAGCCAGATCAGTTGGCTTGAAGAAGCCAACTGATCAGAATCTGTACTGTTTGCAATTAAGTATGTGAATTTATAGCAACAATTCAGATCAAGCAATCTGATTGGCTGAAAATTAGAAGAGGGCATGACATCTTAATTTATTCAGCATGACAAGAGTTAAGGGGAATAGATACCCTTGGTACATTTTGTGTCATTTTTCACAAGGGAGATAACTTTTATGGCTTTTCTGCTAGCATTGGGAGCACCAAGACCATTCTGAAAGAGGTTGTCTCCAAAACGAAAGAATTTGCTCCCAAGGGGGAGCAAATTCTTTCCTTATGGAGAAGACCTCTGTCCAAAAGGGAAGAAAAGCAATATTGCAGAGTTGCCTCCCCTCTGAAACAGTATCACTCCCTTTAACCCTTGTCATGCTAAATAAATTAAGATGCAACATCTACTTTTAACTGTCAGCCAATCAGATGCTTTGATCCAGATTGTTGATAGAAATTCCCATATTAAATGGCAAACAGTGCAGATCCAGAGCAGTTGGCTTCCGAAGAAGACTTTCAGAAGCCAACTGATCTGGATCTACACTGTTAGCAAAGGCAGGGTATATGTGGGCTCAGCAGAACAAGGGTTAAGATACTATGACTGTGGACTACATACACTCTGAACTGTGTGAATGCATTTAGGCCAAATGTAAAAATGTATCATCTGACATTTGCACACATAGAACTCTCTGATCAGCCTGTGTTCAGTCTGCTCAATTTTCAGTCTGCCTGGAGAAGCTGGCTCCCTTTGCCATCATGAAAACATCCCTACATAATTTTGACCCCCTTAAACCCCTCTTTTATATAGTAAAACTGGGATTTACAGGGGTATACGTTTTCTTATTTTGCCAAAACACATAGATTGTGGGTACTCATTAGAACTGCCTCACTGAGGCAGTTCTAACGAGTACCCACAATCTATGTTTTGAGCAGAAATATGAAAAATATCACAGTTTTTTATCTGAAAATTTTCATTTTTTGGTGGCAAATTTTTCAGTATATTTGAATAGGAATGTTTTTGTAATGCTATCAAAAGAGTGGCCAGCTAAAACTTCCATCAGATTGCACAAATGCACAGTCTGATCTAAGTTTTCGCTGAGTGCACAAATCAAACAGTAAAACCTCAATGACTCAAACACTGATGGCTCGTTTACCATGGCTAATTTGAACTCGTTTTTGAGTCCCTGGGAAGTTCTCTTGATAGCCCTAAAAAGCAAATATTTATCAATATTTTAAGGATATTTTCTTATCTTATCATGATATGTATGTTGTGTGTAACAACATACCATTATTGTATAGAAGACTGAAAAGACTTCCCTAAATTATCACTATTTGCATCCTGACCTGGCACCATGAGTGACCCTCAGTGGCCATTGAGGTTTGATTGTACATTTTCTGACACTGCAACTCAATTTGCTTTGCAATTAGGTAGTTTAGTTTTATGTCTTATAAAATTAACAGGCTTTTTATTTCCTGTAAAAGAATATTAAAACATTTATGTATAGAAATATCACAACTTCTTCGCTGAAAAAAAAAAAACAAACCAGTTAAGTTATAATAAAGTTGCAGAGTTGTTAACTGTCAAATTGCCAAGCAAAATTTGTAGCAGATGGCATTCTATCTTACAAAAAGTAAGTCTTGACATTTCATGACAATTCACATGAAATGTGAAGACTTATTTTCTTTGAAAAATATAAAATATATACTACAAAAAAGTTGTCTTTTAACTTCTAGAATGTTTGCATCCATGCAAACTTTACATTTTAAAAGAAATGGATACACTCTCAGGGCAGGTGACACTTAAAAAGTTTTCTACATCCCTTTTGAAAAGGGGCCTACACTAAAAGGAAAGATTTTGCTCCCCTTTGGAAACCCCTTTTCACAAGGGACTTAATGTATGAAAATCAAACAGATCACAAAGGTTGTCTCCCTTGACCAAAACGGCAAAATATCCACCAAATATATCCAGTCCCCTTAAAAGACCATATTCTTTAAAAGGTCATATTCTTACTGCCCTGAGTAATCTCTGATTGATGATGATGATAATGATGATAATTTTGTTTTACATCCCTTTATTCAAGTCATATCGAGACAAGGTAATAACTGCATAAAACCTCTGATATAACCAATCTGTATACAAAGTAATAAGTGATAGGTAAAAAAAAAGCAACAACAAACTTACATTTGACTTTCTTATATCCATACATTGTATTCATCCTTTTACTTTAAGCTTTTATTGCAAAATATTTGTGGAAAATAAACATTTTTTTTTTAATTTTTGATCAGTCTTGGTAATACTAAAGTTCCTTGCACTAAGAATTTTAAAAATAAATTCCTTTATCAGCTACTTCTTGCAATTATGGAAACTTCACATTTCAAAACTTAATGCAAAACTCATCTCTATAATAATAGCTTTATTTTTCTTGAAGAGGAAAAAGATACACTCTCAAAGGGAGGAAATGTTTTGCCTTCCTTCTGAAAAAGGGTCTACTCTAAAAGGAAAGAATTTTCTCCCAGGGGGAGAAAATTCTTTCCTTTTAGAGTAGACCCCTTTAAAGAAGGAGCTTGATATGCAGAAAAGCAAACAAGAAGTCACAAAATATGTCTCCCCTGTCATCACTAAAACATGCCTATATAATTTTGACCCCCTTAAACCCCACTTTTATATAGCAAAATTGGGGTTTACAGGGGTATACATTATTTTTCTTATTTTTGCTCAAAACACAGAATGTGGGTACTCGGTGAGGCGGTTCTAACAGGTACCCACAATCAATGTTTTGAGCAGAAATATGAAAAATATCAGAGTTTTTTATCTGAAAATTGTCAGTTTTTTGAGGAGAAATTTTCAATATATTTGAATAGGCTTGTTTTCGTAATGATAATATGGCGTAAAGTCTATAAAGTGTATCAAGTCGCCTTAATGAATTAATAAGTGAGTTTTGTTTGTCACTGAAGTGAAAATGTCATTCCTACCAAAAAAAAAAAGAAAACTTGTAGCAAAGATAAGTAATAATAAGAATTAGAAATAAAATAACCAATGAAGCTTCTAAATTCTTTTCTTCTGAATACCTATCCAATTACCAAAATGTTGAAAATGTCATTCAAAAATAGTTTAGCAACTTTCTGACTGTGGCCAAGAAAGTTTAAAGAAACAGAGGTAAATTCATCTTTTTTTTCTTTTGTTTACAAATGTTAAATATGTTATTGAGAACCACATACTTTTTGCACAGGAAGCTAAAATGCGTGTCCAGAAAAAAATGGTGTATTAGACTGTCATCAAAAATTAACCCATGTCATGCTGAATAAATTAAGATGCCACACCCATTTCTAATTTTCAGCCAATCAGATTATTTTGATCCAGATTGTTGATATAAAGTCGCATACTTAATGGCAAACAGTGCAGATCCAGATCAGTTGGCTTCTTCAGAAGCCAACTGATCTGGATCCATACTTTTTGCAAAGGTAGGACCTATCCGGGTTCAGCAGGACCAGGGTTAAATAAGGGAATACTCAGGGAAGGCCACAATCACGGAAGACAGCCTATGCAAAGTCTGGAGAAGGGGTTTATTTACATAAAATGACCACACAAAACAGCACCTTATCCAAAATAGAGCAGAGATGGATCAGAAAAATCAGGAGCAACTGCAATAAAATCACAAGGTTGGCATTATCAAAAATAAGGCACTATCAACAATAATGCACTATCAACAAAAAGGCACTATCAATAATAATGCACTATCAACAATAATGCACTATCAACAATAATGCACTATCAACAAAAAGGCACTATCAATAATAATGCACTATCAACAATAATGCACCATCAACAATAAGGCACTATCAACAAAAAGGCACTATCAATAATAATGCACTATCAACAATAATGCACCATCAACAATAAGGCACTATCAACAAAAAGGCACTATCAATAATAATGCACTATCAACAATAATGCACCATCAACAATAAGGCACTATCAACAAAAAGGCACTATCAATAATAATGCACTATCAATAATAATGCACCATCAACAATAAGGCACTATCAACAAAAAGGCACTATCAATAATAATGCACTATCAACAATAATGCACCATCAACAATAAGGCACTATCAACAAAAAGGCACTATCAATAATAATGCAATATCAACAATAATGCACTATCAACAATAATGCACTATCAACAATAAGGCACTATCAACAAAAAGGCACTATCAATAATAATGCACTATCAACAATAATGCACTATCAACAATAAAACTGTTTGAGGGTTCAGTTATATGTAGCTGGGACTATGCCAGGATTAAAGGGCAAGATTGGATGTCCGTAAAGCCAGATTTGAAATTATGCAGAACTGACAGGGTATGTAGATTGAAATCAATATAAATAAATAAAATAAATATCATTTACTACAGAAACTGAACAAGTCAGCAATTTTAATGTCCTGGTAAAAATCTGGACAAACACACACATGTGGAAAAAGACAAATGCATTATGCAAGGGATTCTTGTGTTCTTGCTCAAGTCATTTTAAGATCACAGATTAACTTAACCCATATCATGCTAAATAAAATTATGATTCCATGCCCTAATTGTAGCCTATCAGATAACTTGATCCCGGTTGATAATACAATTTCACAAACTTAATGGCAAACATTGCAGATCAAGATCAGTTGGCTTCTTTAGAAGAAGCCAACTGATCTGGATCTACACTGTTTGCAAAGGCAGGACTAGGGTTAATCAACATCAGTATTAGAATCAAGCACATATAATGGGTTATATTACATAGCCCCAAAAAATAAGAGTGATATCTACATATAATTCTTTTTTTTTTAATTTCTCTATGTAAACATAAATTGTGGGTACTCATTAGAAGTGCCTCAGCAAGGTGCTACTAATGAGTATCCAAAAAGTAGATTTTCATAGAGAAATAAGAAAAATACAAACACTTTTTGGTTGAAATAGCATCTTATCTGGAGTTGCGTAGATATTAGAGAGGGATTTATGTCATATTCATCTGACAGAACTTTTCCTTCAATTCAGACAGTCAAGTTCTGTGGACAATTAGATGTCATTGCAGACTGTGTAAAATCTTTTCATAGTCTGTCTTACACAAGTCAGACAAATGATTAAAATGTTCTTTAAGTACTTAGAATTTTTGCAACCAAACACATTTTTGCCTGGCCTGTCTGATGGTCCTACTGACTTTTTGTCGATGGGCAATGTATAAAACCATAATATCTTTTAAGACAGGTTTAAAAGGAATATACTACTGTCCAAATATTTGGGGCAAATATGGTAATACACAAAATCAGTGTTAGAATTTAAATTTTTTGCATTTTATGTGGACCAATCAAAATATTGTAGAGTTCAATTCAGCTGGCTAGGGACATAAATCGCTCTGCATCACAAAACACTTCTTTCAAAATGTTAACCCTTGTCCTGCTGAACCTGGATATACCCTAGCTTTGGAAACAGTGTAGATCCAGATCAGCTGGCTTCTGAAGAAGCCAGCTGACCCGGATCTGCACTGTTTGGCATTCAGTATGTGAATTTGTATCAATAACCTGGACCAAGTAATCTGATTTGCAGAAAATTAGAAGTGGGTGTGGTATCTTAATTTATTCAGCATGACAAGGTTTAAAATATACATCTTTCTGGTGAAACGGCATTATAAGCATTACACACACAGCATAGCACAATATACCACAATATTCTAATAAACCATTATGCTATTAATTTCATACTATCACATTCAAGTCAATTCCACAGCTCAGATAAGGTGCTTTTTATGACCAAAAATTGTTGATATTTTTCTTATTTCTCCATGAAAACATGTTGAGAGTTCTTATTAGAAGTGCCTTGTTCCTGGAAAAATAAGAAAATAATTCCTGATACATCTCTTATCTGGAGCTGTGACATTTAGTAACAAGTCTTACAAGTTCAAAAATATCAAGACAGCTGACTAACCCATCCAAAGTGTAATCACATTGCCTATTATAACTATGATAACTATTTTACATAGTTTGAAATTTTGGATCTTATTAAAGCTGACAATGGCTCTCAATAATTTTTAAACAATAGTTACTGATAGTGCTGAATCAATAATAGCCACAGCTAAAGCATGAGCATTTATTAGAAATATTATGGTAGTACAAGTCTGCAAGCATAGCCTACCTATATACATACTGCCAGATAAGAGGGTTATTCAGATATTTTTCTTATTTCTCCACGAAAACATATGTTGTGGGTATTCATTAGAAGCGCCTCGAAGAGGCGCTTCTAATGAATACCCACAACATACATTTTCATGGAGACATAAGAAAATATCAATACTTTCTGACTGAAAATTGTGCCTTATCTGAAGCTATGTATGTAGTTTTATTCCAAAAGCTCTTATAAAACACAAATAAGTTGTAGACATACTGCAACTCACAAAGAAGTCTAAAAGGTAGTCGATCAATATTTATTTTATCTTCATTAAAAAAGATGTATAAAATTTATTAACACGTAAAACATATTAAAAATGTATTTACATGTAACATATATATTTACATGTAAAATGTATTTACACAGATATGAATGCAAATGTATGTAAGTGAACATGCTCCATCACATGTCAACTTTTTGCAATGACAAAATAAGAAGTGTAATGTAATAAATATCATAAGGTTTATATTTTATGTTGGCATGCTGTATGAAGTAATTGCCCAGTTCAAGCATTTATTATTTCTATTTTCTTGACTTTTATAAGAAAACGCTATAAATTAGTTATGCTAACTTATGTATACAACTTAATAAACTTTTCATAACGAAAACACGCCTATTCAAATATATAGAAAATTTCACCTCCAAAAACTGAAAATTTTCAGATAAAATCTCTGATATTTTTCATATTACTGCTCAAAACATAGATTGTGGGTACTTGTTAGAACCACCTATATTAAAGTGGGGTTTAAGGGGATCAAAATTATATAGGCTTGTTTACCTGATGGTGTTGAGGTTTTATGGCCTAGTTAACCCAATGGGGTCATGTCGAGCGTGTTTGAATACTCCCTTTTACTAGACCCTGCAGCAAGGTTAAATGCAAATGTATAATGGACTGATCTCAAAGTCATCCTTACATTTATGTAAATATGTGGTGTACATACATGTATAAATATGACAGGTATTCTAACATGTTTTATGTCCATAAAGGCATGCAATTCTTTTCTGCATAAAATATGGGATGACATGCTGCATGTATTATATGTTTAAATATTTCCATGCTATCTCTTTTTCTATAATTTCTTAAAATCATCAACTGACATTATTTAGCCAGCACATAGGAAAGCCCTATAATACCACATATGGACAGAGAAGAATGAGGCATAACTACAGATCAGATGGATTAATGTAAACATTTTCTTTTTTCTCCATGAAAACGTATGTTGTGGGTACTCATTAGAAGTGCCTCGGTGAGGCGCTTCTAATGAGTACCCACAACATATGTTTTCATGGAGAAATAAGAAAAATATAATTAATTTTTGGTTAAATACGTGCCTAATCTGGAGCTATGAGAACCCTGACAGAAACAGTGCAATTCATAAAATACTTTCGTTTTCTTCACAAAATACTTTCATTTTCCTCTATCTTAAACCTAAACAGCAGAGGTTCTGATCAGCTGGTCCAGATAAAGCTTTGTTTGTTTGCGTTGAGGTTTTACGGCCCAGTCAACCCAATGGGGTCATGTCGAGCGCGGTCAGTTTACCTAACCACACGTTTACTGGGCAGGCTTAGTCCTCTAAGCGGTTTATCAGTATTGTGCACATTCTTTCGCCAGAAACTGACAACTGCCCTTCTTGAATCAGAGGAAGGGAGAGAATGACCGTAGAAAATATTTCATGATCAATCTCCACGAAAGAATGTTGCCGACCTCGGCGGGGGTTGACCCGCGATCTCCTGGTCTCCAGTCGGACGGCGCATCCAACTGAGCCACCGTGGCCGGCCCAGATAAAGCTGAACAAGTTACTTTGTTATTTCTGCTCTGAAACATACCCAGCGGGCACTCATTGGATTTGGATAAAGGCAATGCCAACATTTTTTGTGCTTTTGTTAAAACTAGAAATGCCTCCACAGTACATGGATGCCCCCGCTGTGGGGTACCTGACAATAAAACTGCAAAATTCTATCTAGTACAAATGCCTTAACCTGAGTCTAACAGGATCACGTACGTACGGAAAACCTAAAAACTACATGCCCCCAGCATCATCCAATGCAGGGGCATAAAAAATCATGAATAAAAATATTCCTAAATTATGACCTTATCCCGACCGACATAACCAGACTACAAGAGTGCATAAGTTGTTTAGGCCTTCTCTGTTCATGCAGGCATTACTTGAGTTGCGTCGTTATAGCATATGCAAACAGCAAAATTTCAGGAAAGCCTGCGCATCCACGCAGTCTCTGCAGCACCTATGCTGTTTGCTCACATAGGTGATAGGCCAAGTGGAAACAGCAGGCAAAGAATTAGAAGTGGCCTTGCTAAGGGGCTGCACATGGCTCTGAAAGACTGATTGGACAAGTCCAAAATGCCCTGTTCTCACAACGCAGCTCATATAGGCTTTCTTATACCCTGTCTCAGATCTTACAAGGGCCCATGCTGTAGGATAGTATACTGTTATCTTATCTAAAGAAAACTGTTTCCGATTATGATAATTATTGTAATAATACATTCCAGTAAATTCATAACTCAAGATGCACTGATTATGCTCAAAAAATGCATCAAATACAGCATACAAGTTCTGTTCTATTTATAGACCAACCTGGATCACTAGATGGCGCTACTTCTGTATCAGAGGCCCTGGTAGCTGTATAGGGAAATGCATGCATTATAGTCAAACACAGAGACTTCAAAATGCAGTACAAAGACTTTTGAAAATTTTCAAAGAATATTATTATTATCTATTTTACTGGCATTCAAAATGCTACACTAATAGTTCATTCTTCCTGCATCACAAATAAAAAAAATATTCCGCAAAAAATCTCAAATTTTGTAATTTAAAATCAATATCAAATTCAATCAATCAATATTTATCTTTACATATCATTCCTAATTTTCATTTAAGGTTCACATTAAATATACACTGGTTACTTTATTTTGTTTTGGAAAGAAATTACAAATTTGTAACTAAATTATTTACCAACAGTATGTTCAGCATTTTCAAATTGTTAGCCCATTTTTGGTAACTTTTCAATATTTTTTTTAACCCTTTCAGTTTGGCAGACTAAAACCAATACCTGTGCAGTCAGCGTAAATCCAGACAAGACTGTAACAAGCAGTCTCATCAGGAACTACACTGTTTGCCATTCTGTTTTTTTTAGTTTAGACTGAAATCCCTATTTGCATCAGTGGACAAGTCCAAATTCAAGAATGGATGAGTCCACTGAGTCGGGAACTCAGAGATGAAAGGGTTGAAGCGAGATGCATGGATTAGTATTATACCCTGAAACCAGTTTATATGATTGTCAGTAGCAGAATAAATATGGAAAGTATAAGTAAATAGCATTATACATGAACAAGAACCCCTCAAATTATGTGAGAAAAAAATAAATATAAACACTTGAAATAACGTGTTAAAACTAACAAAATATTGATTATTGACAAGAAAATGTATTTCATATTTTATACTGAGGTCAATTTTCAAAGGAATGACTTCAGCAAATTATTTTCATTCAAGAATTATTGCAACTATTAATTCAGCCATATCGTGTGAAAAAGGGCCTTATAGCCCTTACCAGACTGTTAGCCTTGCTGGCTGACCTGGAGCTTTACTTCTTACATATAGTCGACTCTCACTATCTCAACTTTGCTTATCTCTTATTTTGAATGAAAATCTGGTCCCTGTTTGAACATGGAAATTTAACAACAGGTAACAAAATACTGTGGAAAAGAGAAGAAATTGCTCTTAAGGAGCAATTTCTCCTCTTTTCCACAATATTTTCCGTATATCTCTAACTTCAGGAGTCAAATTACATATTGTAAAATGTGGCTATTTGATTTATTTTTCCTCAATTCTGCAAATCTGATACGTCGAGGTACAGATATCTCGAATTATTTCTGAGAGTCCCTTGGACTGAGATAATGAGAGTTGACTGTATGTTCCAAAGACCCCTTTTTCATAGCCTGGTTTAAATATTAGTAGACACTGACACTGCATTTTTTAAATATTTTCTGCTTTACTCTAAAAAAAAATACCAAAAAATAGTTGCTTGCTAATTTTGTCAAAATTATAAGACGATGACGAAAATGAAGTACACTTTCTTATCTTCAGTGATTCTGTTTATAGAGAATTCCAGTATCTGTAGCAGAAAGTTACCTGTGTGACCATGCTATAGAATATTTCAATCAAGCTGAACAGAATCACTGAATCGGACTACTGTACAGTGAAATATAACAAAACTCCCTTTAGAGAAACACTTCTATCAGTATGTCCATTCCAAACAAATTTTCTGATCAAAAGAATCATTCTTCTTTGTTTCTGATTGCTTGAAATGTGTGTCAAAACTGTTTTTTTTTTTTTTTTTTGGTTTTTTCTGTCTAAAATAGCTAGTTAAAGTAAATTTTACTGTACATGTTAGTAAATAATAGGTATGGTCAAAATGCGCTGGCCTGGTGTTTCTATCTTTCAATACTTCCATCACTTTGATCATTGATGGAAGGATGTATTTATATTTTTTTTGTCATAGCTCTAGATAAGAGGGGTATCCAGATAAATATCTTTCTTATGTCTCCATGGAAATCTATATTGTGGGTACTCATTAAAAGTGCCTCAGTCTCCATGGTAACTTAAATTGTGGATACTCATTAGAAGTGCCTCAGTTTCCATGGTAACCTATATTGTGGGTACTCATTAGAAGTGCCTCAGTTTCCAAGGTAACCTATATTATGGGTACTCATTAGAAGTGCCTCCATGGTAACCTATATTTGGGTACTCATTAGAAGTGCCTCAGTTTCCATGAAAACCTATATTGCGGGTACTCATAAGAAGTGCCTCAGTCTCCATGGTAACATTGTGGGTACTCATTAGAAGTGACTCCATGGTAACCTACATTGTGCATATGCATAAGAAGTCCCTCAGTCTCCATGGTAACCTAAATTGTGGGTACTCATTAGAAGTGTCTCAGTTTCCATGGAAACCTATATTGTGGGTACTCATTAGCAGTGCCTCAGTGTCCATGGTAGCATATATTGTGGGTACTCATTAGCAGTGCCTCAGTTTCCATGGTAACCCATGTTGTGGGTACTCATTAGAAGTGCCTCAGTTTCCATGATAACCTATATTGTGGGTACTCATTAGAAGTGCCTCAGTTTCCATGGGTACCTATATTGTGGGTACTCATTAGAAGTGCCTCAGTCTCCATGGTAACCTATATTATAAGTACTCATTAGATTGCCTTAGTTTCCATAGTAACCTATACTATGGGTACTCATTAGAAGTGCCTCAGTTTCCATGGTAACCTAAATTATGGTTACTCATTAGAAGTGCCTGCATGGTAACCTATATTGCGGGTACTCATTAGAAGTGCCTCAGTCTCCATGGTAACCTATATTATTGTGGGTACTCATTAGAAGCACCTCAATGAAGCACTTCTAATAAGTACCCACAATGAAGCTTTTCAATGAGACACTTAGGCACTCCTATTGAATACCTACAATATTTTTTTAATGGGGAAATAAGAAAAATATCTACATTTTGGGTAAATATTTTGGTAAAAATAAAAGCATCTTATCTAGAGCTATGTAAAAGTTGTACATCTAGGCCCAGCTGTTCACAACTAACGAGTTAACGTATTGTTAAAACTTTGATCATTAAATATGGCACATACGCCATTATTTTTGCTGAAAAATTGTGAGTAGCTTTAACATTTGCAAAAGCTACTCACATTATTTCAGCAAAAATATCTGTGCATTAGATATTGTACTTACTAGAAAAGTTAACATTTTGACCACTCTAACGATGCTTTGAACAACTGGGCCCTGATTGAAAATGGCACTTTGAAAATAGAATAAATCAACTTGCTCACCATTCTGACCAATCTACAAGCCATTTGCATTTGTGATTTTGTCAAACACTCCTTTTTGAAATAAAGGATGTGTATTTGTAAAAAAAATATAGGTTATAAGCCTTCAGACAGGAAGAACTGAAAGCAAACTTCTCAATAGCAGCTATGAATTAATGCTAGTGGCTTGTCAAAATTATCAACAAATATTTTGAACAGAAAATGTTCATCATTCCCATTTTAATACTTTGAATGTGCCAATTAAGTAAGTATATACCCAAAAATTTTCTGTCCATTTGTTGGAAGTTACAAATATTAACATAAACTTTGAACTGTATACAGCATTACGAAAACACGCCTATTCAAATATATTGAAAATTTTACAACCAAAAAAGGAAAATTTTCAGATAAAAAAAAAACTGATATTTTTTATATTTCTGCTCAAAACATAGATTGTGGGTACTCATTAGAACCACATCGGCGAGGCAGTTCTAATGAGTACCCACAATCTATGTTTTTTAGCTAAATAAGAAAAATAATGTATACCCCTGTAAACCCCAGTTTTACTATATAAAAGTGGGGTGTAAGGGGGTCAAAATTATATAGGCATGTTTTCGTGATGGCAAAAAGCTCCAAGGTAGGGTTGCAGTTTAGGCTTTTTCATTTTATACTGTAATGCTAGAATATAAAATTTCATTTGTCCTAGCAGTACCAAACAACTACACTGCAGAAGAGAAATGTGGAATCCCATGGTGATATGAAGGAGGGAGAAAAAAGGGTAAAATGCAACTAAAACTCAAGAAAAAAAAAATGGACATTAAGACCTTCCCACCTTTTCAGAAGTTTTTACCCACGCAGAAATATGTGAAACATAGCCAGGAACTTTCAGCTCAGAACCCTTCAAGTTCACCAAAAACATAAAATGTTTTGTTTTGTTTTTTTTCTTCTTTTAATAATGTCATGCTGTAAGTTGAATGTCTTGAAAAAATCACTAAGATGATAAAATAAGCCCTATATATGCCTGTCTGTTATAGACATATAAAATCTGTCAAACCTTCTTTTCTATGTTTAGAATATTTCAAAGTCATGATCAATAACAAACATATGTACCATCAAAATACATGTACGGAGTTACGCACTGTGAATTAACTCTAATGATTATAATTTCTTGTTTTTTTGTCTTCAATTCTTGGCACACTATGAAAAGAAAATACACCTGGAACCCAACACCCTGAAGATAAACTGATCCACCTACAGTCTGCTAAAGTTGCCTACCAACAGTTTATTATTATTTTTTTCTTTTTTTTTCCTGACAGCAGTTTGCTGTTTCTTTTGCAAGTTTCAAATCAATGTGAATGGATACATCAAGAGAGAGATCACTGATCTTAAATACTTTGTCTCCTTTCCAAATGGGGGCTATTCCAGTGTAGACCCAAATTAGATGCTCAGGGTCTGCACTATTTGCATATACCATTTTGTCGGAAACATTGGTGTACAAAATTTCAGGGCCCGGTTGTTCAAAGCGTCGTTAGCTTAACAAGCTCGTTAAGGGTCATTTCGTTAACTGTTCTAGCGGATTCAATATACAATATTCTGATATTTTTTGGTGAAAAAATGTGAGTAGCTTTTGCACTGCAAAAGCTACTCACATTTTTCAGCAAAAAATTTCAGCATATTTGCGTATCACTCGATTAAAATTTTAACGAATCGTTAACTAACGACATCGTTAGCTTTGAACAACTGGGCCCAGGACATTTACCATAGCATACTTCTAAAAAAGGATGCTCACAGCAGGTATACCAGGCCTTTATTGCTGGAATGGTCTCCTTTGAAAAGTGAAGGAACATGTTCAGCTTAGAGTGCTCTCTTTTTTTGTGTATCAATTCACCTCATCAGGAAAACATACCTATATAATTTTGACTCCTTTAAACCCCACTTTTATATAGTAAAACTGGGATTTACAAGGGTATACATTATTTTTCTTATTTTTGCTCAAAGACATAGATTGTGGGTACTCATTAGAACTGCCTCATTGAGGCAGTTCTAATGAGTACTCACAATCTATGTTTTGAGCAGAAATATGAAAAATATTATATTTTCTATCTGAAAATTTTTATTTTTTTTTGGTGATAAAATTTTCAGTATATTTGAATAGGCATGTTTTCGTAATATAAAGAAAAATATCTCTCATTTATTGTCTGCTGGTTTCACCTTCAGCAAACTAAAGGTAAACCCTTAAAGCACCTTTTGAAATAGTAGCAGATGACATTCTAAAAACTTTTTTTCTGAACAAAAAGGTTTGATATTTCATGTGATTCATCTGCCTGGACTTAACATGAAATATCTTGCTTTATTTTTTGGAAAAATAATTTAACCTTTGTCCTGCTGAACCTGGATACATCCTGCCTTTGCAAACAGTGTAGATTCATATCAGTTGCAATTGATCAGGATCTGCACTGTTTGTCATTAAGTACTTAAATTTGTATCAATAATATGGATCAAGTATTAAATCTGACTGGCAGAAAATTGGAAATGGGTGTGGCATCTTAATTTATTCAGCACGACAAGGGTTAAAAACACAATAGAATAGAATAGAATGTCATCTGCTGTGGCTGTAACTGGCACTTTAAGGAATAAGTTATAACTTAAGAAAGTAACATGAACTAATTCTACATGTATTACTCTGAAATAACAGGGATTATAAATATGTGGCATGAAAGCCATTTAATTGGAATGTTCAAGAATATGATATTACAGGTCTGATATAGTCAGGCAGACTGCAAAGCTCTAGACAAGTCCCTTCCCAGCGGGCACATGATGTTTATACAACGTCGTCTCAACGTCATGACGTTGCATCGACGCTGAGGCGACGTTGTATAGACGTCATGTGTCTGCTTAACCAAAAACTTTCTTTTCTTTTTTTCTTATTTCTCAACAAAAGCATATGTTGTGGTACTCATTTGAAGCACCTCAGTGAGTCGTTCCTAATTAGTACCCATAACATGTCGTCAAGGGGAAATACCAATAAGGCCCAAAAAAAAAAAAAGTTATTTTTATTCTCAGACACTTTTTCAAAAAAAAATAGATGCATGCGGGCAGCTTTTTATTTTTACTTTTATTTTCCGGTGGGGTACATTCTTTGACATTTGGGTTTGTTTGGCTAAACAAAATGGCGACCGGAAGTATCTAAATTCTATCTGTTTGCAAGTTATCTAAATTCTATCTGTTTGCAAGTTTAAAGTCTCAAACAACATAAACAGATCGTAATTTACCGATTTTCTTTGAAAGGAAGTAAGAATGCCATATGTTTGTGGTCTGGATTGCAATTTGGTCAGACATGATTCCCAGATAAGTAAGTAAAATCCAGTGTCACATATTTTTGTGGGTTGGAAAAAAATTTACCACTGAAAAAAAATCATATATGCGGGACCTTTTGGACTGATGCGGCGGTGTCTGATATTCTAATACTTTTTTTTTTTTTTTAGCCTAGGTTAAATATTTACCTCCTATTACCCCTCTTATCTACTCTATCTAGAGCTTTGGCAGAGTATTAAATAATCCTTGGAAGTGGAATTTTTTATGCTAATTGTTATGCAGAATATGCTCCTTATTTAACAAAAACAGAAGAAAGAAGAACTTAAATTATAATAGCAGTAACATGGGGCTGTGCATATGTAACAGTTTAAGATGGGCCAAAACATATTGTATACTGTATTTACATATCGCTCTTGATAAGATGCTTTTTTCAATCCAAAAGTATTGCCATTTTTCTTATTTCTCAACGAAAACACATGTTATGGGTACTCATTAGAAGCGCCTCATTGAGTACCCAAAACATATGTTTTTGTTGAGAAATAAGAAAAATATTTACCTGAGACCCACTCTTATCTAGATTTTGTTAACACTAAATATTTGGACACCTCAACTCCCTACTGTACTTGACCTAGCATTTGAACATGTCAACTTGACCACCTGTTGGTGTGCCAATAATTGTTGGATGAGTGGCAAACAATGTTGACCTTGATCTGATGTTGTGTTCTGCCGCATGTGAACTGGGTCCTCAGTTTGCTCAGGCCTTCTGACTGAATACTGAGGTTAGATATGATGCACAATGCACGAAAAGGGCCCTTACGCAATTTGCGGACAATGTAGGTCCGGATCAACGTGCGCATCAATGATGCAGCCTGATCTAGGCATTCCCTGTTACAGGGGTATATATTAATTTTCTTATTTCTGCTCAAAAACATAGATTGTGGGTACTTGTTAGAACTGCCTCGCTGAGGCAGTTCTAACGAGTACCCTAAATCTATGTTTTGAGCAGAAATATGAAATATCAGAGTTTTTATCTGGAAATTTTCATCTTTTGGAGGTGAAATTTTCTACATATTTGAATAGGCATGTTTTCATAATGGTACAGACCCATTTCAGACGCTGAAGAATTTGGTTCCTGATCAGGGTTTACACTGTTTGCCACTCACCTAGCAGTCTTAGAATATCATTAGACAGTAAAATGGATTTGCTCAAATTTTAGGACTATTATGGTAAGGTGTCAACCCTTGTCCTGCTGAATAAATTAAGATGCCACGCTGATTTCTAATTTTCAGCCAATCAGATTACTTTCTCCAGAATGTTGATATAAATTGACATACTTAATGGAAAACAGTGCAGATCCAGATCAGTTGGCTTCTTCAGAAGCCAACTGATCTGGATCTAAACTGTTTGCAAAGACAGTGTATATCTGGGCTCAGCAGGACATGGGTTAAGATGTTCCAATATTTAGGAAATATATGTTAATCCCGACAGGCTGGTAATCTCCACAGGCTGGTCCGAGTTTTTATTGATCAAAAGCCATCTTTAACCTTTACCAATGCAGAGCTCCATTCTCTATTTTTTCAGTGCTGATTATTTATGCTTAGCATGCTGGGTACAATTTTCAGCAGACAACATTTTGAAACATATTATATGAATTTTATATGAATCATCTAGGAGATGAAAAATTCATATGAAATACCAAGCACTGTTTTACTAATTCTTAAATGCCGTCTGTTAATATTTATTTTTTGCACTGTACAAGACAAGAGTGAGACTATCAAGCATGGGAAGGATGATAGCAGGTATTAAATTCACTCTCCTTTTACTGTTACAATGTAAAAATCAGCACTGAAGAAAAATTAATTAATTAACAATTAACACAGAACATAAATATTGCCACAATGACCCTCTGTTTAACATGCAGGTTTTTGTGCAGAAGCTAAATTATAACCAATAAATCATGCAAAAAAAAAATGTTTCCCAGCATTTTGTGCCCTCATTTTAGCCATGGGTTATGAAGCATCCGGCACCTTGGGTAATTATTTAAATATAACTTAACCTTTGCCTGTCCACAATGCTGAAATCTGATTGGCTGCCAGTATCCCACCATTTCTACCACCAGTACCATTACATCACACACCACAACTGCAGCCAGTAATTGTCTCCATCGCCAGTAAATTTACCCCTATACCCTTTCTTTTAAATTATTTTAACATAAGCTGTTAGGAAGCTTATAATGTTTTGTATACATTTGCTGCTGTAAGCTCTTTGATGATGATGATGATGATGATGATGATGATGATGATGTGGATTATGATGATGATGATGATGACAATGATGATGATGATGACAATGATGATGATGATGGTGTGGATTATGATGACGATGACAATGATGATGATGATGATGATGTGGAAGATGAGGATGATGGTTTCAACAGAGTAGTTAAGGAAGAGCATTTGGTGATAATTTATAGTCCTCCATAAAATACATATATTGTGGATACTCATTAGAAGTGCCTCGCTGAGGCACTTCTAATGAGTATCCACAATATATGTATTTTTATGGAGAACTATAAAAATTATCCCAGAATTATCACCAAATATTCTTCCTTTACAACACTTCTGTTTAAGATTTAACAATGCATGAGGGTGATTGTCATCAAAATGGCTCGTTAGCATCCTTTACTACATAAAAGATAATGTGGTTACAGGTAAATATAGAGAAACCATGAATATGGAGTGATAGATGACGATCTTAAACACTACAACTGAACAAAGAATGCCAGAAAAAAATGATTTTAGGTGCTATCAAATGTTCCAGTTTGGAAGTTTTCCGATCACTAGCAAACTGACTTTATTATATATTGATAAATGATACTGTATTTGAAACAGCCTAGTTTCTTAATCTGATCCGAAAAGCCGGATCAAATGAGAGTCCAAATCTATTACACCCTCTCGAACATGGCTTGTTTACAATGTCTTCATCATGTCGAAAAGACATGCGCATGATGTTTCCTTATATTTACGTACTCTAAGTATGCAAATTTGTAACAGATGATATTTTTGTGATAATTTTTTTTGTTTTTTTATTCCAGTTAAAAAAACTTGACACTGCATGTGAATCATCTGTACAGTGGATGATTCACACAAAATGTCAAGTCATATTTTCTTTAAAAAATAGAGGCAATTAAAATGAGCTCCCGTAGGATACGTTCTCAGTTCTGCGGTGTCTCATCTGGGTCTACACTGTTTGCTCAGGCCTGTCTGTCCGAATACAGATGGTAAATATGGTATCTAATAACTGTTTGATGAGAGGCAAAAAGTGGACTCTGATCAAATGCCACGTTTTGGGTTATCAGGCCCCGAGGTTATAAAACATTTTTCATGCTCAACTCAGCTGAGCATGAAATTTGTCCTGCTGATAGATATCAAATTACTAAACACTGCAATTTCTTCCTTGCTAAGCATAGCTGAGCGGGAAAATTTATCTGCTAATAAATATGAAAATGCCAACTTTTGTTGGCATTTTCATATTTATTAGCAGAGAAATTTCATATTCAGCTGTGTTGAGCATGAAAAAAGTTTTATAACCTCGGGGCCTGGTCTGGGTCTAAATTGTCTGCTCAGGCCTGTCTGTCCAAATATTTAGAATAAATGCAGTACAGTATGGGATGAGTTTCTGATTTTATAATGTATGAATTCACTGACATATTCCAATTTTTGGTTGAAAAACTGAATGTTAGCCAGTGCGCTTGAAATGACAACGGCAAGTGAAAAGGCGAACCTTTAGCATATACAGCGTGTACAGATTCAGTTAATCCTGTGAGTCATTGATGATTTGGTGTTTGGTCTCTATCAACATTATTCAATATAGGGATCAAACATGGTTTTTTATGCATTAACATTCGCCAGGTCCCGTGGGAGGTGTTGAAAACCGAGGCTGAAGGCCGCGGTTTTCAACACCTCCCAAGGGACCTTGTGAATGTTAATGCATTGGAAAACCATGTTCGATGGCTATTATTGCAAAAAACTGAAAACATTTGCTACATTTCGCGTTATTTCCTGCACTATTTTGTTTCGCCTTTTCCCCAATGTCGCGCAAACGTTGTTTCCACGGACTATGCTCGTTCTAGGTCTCGTGACAGCATCAATTCTTGGGCCCCGGTACGTGCATATTGAAAGTTGCGTAGCCGTGCATTAACAGCGCATGAATTGCCTTGTTAATACACGGCTTTTCCCCAGTTAATGCACGGCTGTTAATAACGTGCGACACTGCTTTTTATGCAATAAGTCATATTGAGATAATGGAAAGGTAATAATGAAGGACTGTGCAATTTAAGTGCCATACAGTCATGAGATGATTTGTGCAGTCTGATCTGAACCTTAGCTGTCCACATCTGTCTCAAAATCACATTGACAGAGCTTATATGGTATTAAAATTACTGGTCTGAAGTATTCTAAATATTGGTTCAATGTCTGATTAGCGCTTAGCATATTGCAGGCGGATTTCAGCAGACGGCAAATTGATATGTTTCTCTTATTTTTCCCAGAAAATAGGATCTGATATTTCATGCAAATTTCAAGAAATGTCAAATTCTATTTTCCCTTAAAAATAAAAACAATACTTCAAACTGCCGTCTGCTGAAATTAATACTCAGAATGCTAACAACAATAGTTCTGACAACAATAGCTTCAAATGTTATTTCCACAGAACAAGATGTATGAAGAATGTTTATATCCTCAGTCTGAACTATGGTGGTGACATTCTATGGCTGTAAATGTATGTAGTTAATGTATGTTATTTTGACATACCGTATTCGATCTAATTACCGCACATATCCCTATAAGCGCACACTCATGAATTTCCGTAGTCCTCAGATTACAGCCAGTGTACTTTTTATTTACTTTTTTATAAAGGCATATGTTGTGGGTTCTCATTTGAATTGCATCGACTTGTCGATGCAATTCAAATGAGTACCCACAACATACGCCTTTATAAAGAAAATCAGAAAAAAAAAATAAATCGCATAATCATCATCAAATAAGTCCTTTTCTTATCTTTTTATAGTGTATCCGTAATAGGTATAGGTACATATTTTATCACATCTGAGTGTTCCCAGTAATTTTGAAAAACCTAAGCGCACAGTGCGGTAATTAGGTCGAATACAGTAATCATTTTTTTTTTTTCATTTGCTGCTAGAGCTGATAATGATGATGAAGCACCATACAGTCACGAGTTGAATTCCGCCTCTAACTGAATAGAACCCATGACCTTGTGAGCGCTGATCACTCGGCCACCTAGACACTCCTAGTGTTGAACCAATACGTAACACAATGGCAAAGACTCAAACTGTTTCACGGTATAATTTTCCCCATTTATTTTACAACTATTACCTCTGAATACAAGACTATGTACAAGTACACCCAAGCTTCCCATTTCTTAACAATAAAACCCATAGCACTATAATATCAACAAAAAAAAAAAATCGGTATTTTATGCTGATTATTGAAAAAATCGGTATTTTATGCTGATTATTGAAAAAATCGGTATTTTATTCTGATTATTGAAAACATCGGTATTTTATGCTGATTATTGAAAAAATCGGTATTTTATGCTGATTATTGAAAAAAGAAAAAAAAAAAGCCTCAAAAACTGCATACAGCATGTGAACAGGAAAAGGCTTGAAGTTTTTAGTCTTTTGTTTTCGCCATGCACAGTTTTTATCTTGCGTGTATTTCCTACCTAAATAGATTTCATGCTAGTATTAGTGTCCACTAAATTCTAAGTTTCACCGTTTTTAACACTTCTTAGTATCTGTATGTATTGTGGCAAAAAAGTATCTGGAAGATCCATTTCTAATTCTCTTTCTACTGTACTTAATATAAATTTCTGATAATACTGCTTTCCCAATCATAAATAAACAATGCAAAGGGACATAATGCAATCCCATACTAACTGCTATACATCATGGAAGGTGTAAAATAGGTCTTAGTTGGATACAGGTTTTTTTGTGCGTTTCTGTTTTGAAAAAAATTTTCTTATCTACACAACTAGGGACATTTAACCCTTGTCCTGCTGAATAAATTAAGAAGCTACTCCCATTTCTAATTTTCATCCAATCAGATTACTTGATCCAGATTGTTGATATAAATTCACATACTAAATGGCAAACAGTGCAGATCCAGATCAGTTGGCTTCTGAAGAAGCCAACTGATCTGGACCTACACTGTTTGCAAAGGCAGGACATATTCGGGTTCAGCAGGACAAGGGTTAATGTTAAATTATATTAAATTATGTGAATCAAATTGCAAGATCAAATATTATTTAATTTTCTCTTGTGTTGCGTATTATTTCTGTGCCTTTACATTTCTGCTTTCTCAGATAACTCTTAACCTTTGTCCTGCTGAATAAATTAAGATGCCACACCCACTTCTAATTTTCAGCCAATCAGATTGCTTGATGCAGACTGTTGCTATAAATTCACATAATGGCAAACAGTACAGATCCAGATCAGTTGGCTTCTGAAGAAGCCAACTGATCTGGATCTACACTGTTTTCAAAGGCAGGGTATATCCAGGCTCAGCAGGACAAGGGTTAATTAAAACAATAAATTTACAAATTGGCCAATGGAATTTTAGATTTTTTTTTTTTTTTTTTCAGAAAATAGAGCTTACATTTCCAGTGAACTGATTCTCATGAAATGTCAAGCCCTATTTTCTCAGAAAACTGAAAGAAATACAATAAATATGTTGCTAGCTAATTTCAAAACTTTAACAGTAAATTGGTAACAATAAATTGTTATGAAAATGGATCTTCCAGACAAAAACAGAAATGAACAAGAAGACAACAACAGAGAGGATCCGTGCAAACAAAAGGACAGTCTACATGAGACAGCGTTACATCACAGCCAATCGTGCATCAAGTAACTGCCAATCAGTGCAACTGCCAGGGAAATCAGTGCAATTATGTAACCATAGCCACCTTGTGCTTCCTCGCCGACATTCGAAGTAATCAGCTCCTGCTGCTCGTGGATTTCTTGCCGAAGGGATTCATTCTCATCTTGCGTGCTCTCCAGATCCATGAGTTTGTTCTTGATGGTTTCCAGTTCAAGCACCAAGTTCTCCTTCTGTTCCTCGAGGTCCTGGATCTTATTCTCCTGCTGGTCACGTTCAGAGCTGTAGCCTTCAATCAGTCCTGTAAATAAGATAGTCTATGTAACTGTAGATCATAAGGGTACTGGATACTCTTAGTAGATGTTCCACCTTTTTACAAGGAAGGCAACTTCTGTGATTTATTGTTTGCTAATAAGGATTTAATAGGTGCTACCTATATCTGTGCATCCAAGTTATCATCACTTGCTTCGTATGTGGGGTAGCCAAACTCAATCACAAACAAAACGTCCTTTTTTCAATGACCAAAATCTACTTTACCTGATCAAAATAATGATATTTTATGGCCTCGTCTCCAAAGAATGTTGCTCTTCTAAACTTTGCGTCAGAATGACAATATAGGGATCAAACATGGTTTTTCAAGCATTAGCATTCGCCTGGTCCCAAGGGAGGTGTTGAAAACCAAGGCCTCCGTTTTCAACACTCCCAAGGGCCCTGGGGAATGTTAATGCATTGAAAAATCATGTTCTATCGCTATTATTGCATCAAAACTGAAAACATTTGCTACTTTTGCTTTATTTCTTGCACTATTTTGTTTCGCCTTTTCACTGATGTCTTGCAAACGCAATTTCCACGGACTATGCTCGTTCTAGGGCTGGGCACTATACATCTCCTGACGGCAGCAATTCTGTGGCCCCGGTACAGGCATATTGAAAGTTGCGTAGCCGTGCATTAACAGCGTGTGGATTGCCTTGTTAATACACAGATTTTTGCCGGTTAATGCACGGCTGTTAATAACGTGCGGCACTGCTTTTTATGCAATAATAAAGTTCAAATGATTTGTGAAATTATATTTCAAAATATTGTCTGCTGAATTATTTACCCAGCATGCAGAGTGTTTATTTCTGGTCTTACAAGGCTTAGTTCTTACCTTCCGCTTTATGCAATTCTAAGGCCAGGAAGTCTTTCCGCTCTACTTCTTCTCGAAGCCTCTCCTCTAGGTCAACACACCGGGAAGTCAACTGGTCAAGGTCATGACCTCTACTGTCCACTGTCTCCATCAGTTCTGCCTGTGTCTGCTTTGTGTCTAAAAGCTGACTGGTTGTTTCTTCTATCATATCTAACAACTTGGTGACTGAGGACTGCAGACGGCTTCCAGAATCTAGATAAAAGCAAGATCAGAAAATGAGTTTGTTTTATTTGGGTTTTATGTTGCTTTCAACAATCTTTCAGTCATATGATGGCGTCTGGGTGTGTCAGGGGGCTCAATGTTCATTTTTAGAGTGCTGACCTCATTGAAATATCACACAAGCAGTCTGATCGGGGTCCACACTGTTTGCCTGTATGCAAAAATAGGTTTGAAAGTTTGCAAGAATATTCAACAGACGACATAAACAGACGACATTTTCAGATGCAGGTTTTCTTGGTGTTTTAAGGGTTATGTATCAAAGAAGTAATGCCCGTGAGAACCAACAAATACATACACACTACAACCTCTTTATAACACTATTGTTGGGGTCCATAGCATACACTGTGTTAGTTAAACAACCGTGTTATATCCAAACAAAAATGTATAGATTATATTAAAAAATGACCATTTATGGTCATTTTTCAATATAATCTATACATTTTTGGGATTCCATCTTTGAACCGTGCTATATCCAAAACCATGTTATAACGAACCGTGTTATAAAGAGGTTGTGGTGTACCATGGGTACTCATTAGAAGCACCTACATGAGGTGCTACTAATGAGTACCAAAGTTTTTGTGGCGATATAAGAAACAGAGCCACTTACCTGAATGGTCATTTCATATGAAATGACCATGATTCTGTTTATCATACGACTTTTAATCTGCATTTTATGGCTATATAGAAGTTAAACCGTTTTTCAACAGAATACACGTTGTCACAGACGGCATGATGGTGTCATTCACCAGTAACCAAGTGTTATGTAAGAAGTGGTAATATCATTTTTATGACATGACCTTATCCTTAGAATAGTTTTGTTTGTTTGTGTTGCAGTTTTATGACCCTGTCAACCCAATGGGGTTAAGTCCAGCGTGGTCAGATTACCTAACCACACTTTTACTGGGCAGACTTAGTCCTCTAAGCGGTTAACCAGTATTGTGCATATTCTTTCACCAGAAACTGGCAACTGCGCTTCTTGAAGTAGAGACATCATATGATGAAGATATTTATCTGCCAGGGCCGTTGTTCAAAGCATTCTTAGCTTAACGAGCTCATTAGTGGCCAAAATGTTAACTGTTCTAGTAAGTACAATATCCAATTCACAGGTATTTTTACTGAAAAATGTGAGTAGCTTTTGCTAAAAGCAAAAGCTAATTCCATTTTTTCAGCAACAATATTAACACAAATGCCATATTTAATGAAGTTTTAACGATACCTTAACTAACGACAATGTTAGTTTTGAACAACTGGGCCCTGGCTACCCTCTTATCTGGAGCTATGGTTTTTTCTTACATATTTGGACAGTTATTCTAGATTAAATGCTGCAGAATGTGGCATCTGATCAGTGTCTGTATATTTTGCCATCAGGCATTACTCAGTTTGTGAGTGATTGGCCAGCATTACGAAAACACGCCTATTCAAATATATTGAGAATTTTACCACCAAAAAAAATGAAAATTTTCAGATAAAAAAAATCCTATATTTTACATATTTCTGATCAAAACATAGATTGTGGGTACTTGTTAGAACCGCCTCGTCGAGGCGGTTCTAACGAGTACCCACAATCTATATTTTTAGCAGAAATAAGAAAAATAATGTATACCCTTGTAAACCCCAGTTTTGCTATATAAAAGTGGGGTAAAAGGGGGTCAACCTTATATAGGTATGTTTTCGTGATGGGGTTTACAGAGGTGTTAAATTCCCTCAAAACCCGCCCTTATGGTCTTAATTTTTCATTTAGATGCTAAAAATGAAGAAAAAGTGAAGAAAGTTCTGACAATCTCACTGGTCCTGCCTTACAATTTACTCGCAAATGCCAACGAGTGGAATTTTACACCCCTAGTTTATAAACTGATAGAATCCTCAAAATGAAATTCATTCCTGCCAGCAAGAAAATATATTAACATTTAGCACACTCTATTTTAGCAGCATTCAACATTTAAAACTTTTTTCTCCAAAACTGAGTGAAAACAAAAAGAAGATTTTTTTTTATTCTTCATAAGACTACCTACCCGAATCCATCCTGAAGACATATCCAGAAATATATACATTTATTTTCCAATTTTATGCACAAATACTTCAGCTGGTACTTTGGTCTCATTATAACTTACTCTCACTAAGGAAATTAGAAAATCTGATTCGGCAAGCTGGATATATGTCAGCCCTACATAAAAGAACATCTTTTTCCTTTGTTTTCTTGCCATATTAAATTTGGAAGATCACATTTCGAAATATTATTTTTCACATTTTATACCAATCATGTTTTAAGAGATGATAAGGCCTATTTTCATCATCACTGCACTAAGGATAAGTATTTCTTGGGGCAGCAGCACAAGAGAAGGCTGTTTTTACCAACCTAAAAGCATTGTATTTTTCTTATTTCTCCATGAAAACATGTGTTGTGGGCACTCATTAGAAGCGCCTCACCGAGGTGCTTCTAATGAGTACCACAACACATGTTTTCATGGAGAATAAGAATAATATTTATCTGGATTCTCCTCTTATATGACACATTCACTTTTATCCTATTATAGTCACACAAAAAATAAGGCATTCCCATCATTACACACATGAACAAGAAAATTCTTAATAACAGCAAATTTCTGAATCAGCTTAATTTTTGTGCAATCTTATAATTATAAATCATGTGAGGTGATTAGACAGTGCATACCTAGAATCAGTCACAACAGTTGCTCAGACTAACCTAGGTCTACCCTGTTGGCGTACCGAGTAAGGTACTTTTTTTGGATGGTACAGCTAATATGTATATATTATAAATATTGCACACAATAAGCATTAGTAAACATATCCACTCTTTATCCACATGTAAATGACAAAACAGGAAACATTCACACAAAAAAGGGAATGCTGGGAGAAAACCTAACATACCAAATAAAGTGAACAGTGTAGACCAGACCACCCTGTCCATCTACCTAGTCTGGCTCCTGTCTGCTCAGCTGATGACTTCAAACATTTAACAGAGAACAGCATAGACCCAGACCAGCCTGCACATCTGTGCAGGCTGGTCTGGGTCTATGCTGTTCACATATGTAATATGTGTGATTTTCCCCAGGTTATATTTACTAACACAAGTGGTTTATAATAATTATCTGTAGCTAGACATGCTGGATTTTATAATGTGAACATAATGATGGTTAAGCATCTAATTTAAGGCCCTTCAACACATAAAGGTAATTTACAGTAGGGGCATTAGGTGGAAAGAAAATCTGGTGTTGAGTTGAGACAAAATATTTCAGTCATGTCAAGATGCTAGTCCTGAATTTGTGGGACGTTTTTCTATTAAACCTGAAACAACTGATAAACTCAAGGCATACTATCAACTCTACCACAGCGGCATCAGGCAGCCCATCTATTTTGCAATCCCTGAGAAGTGTGGGCCAGAAGAAAACAAGACCTGTCGCAAGACAGGATAGCTCGCCTGATATTGCACATTTTGTTTCTGGAAAAATCAAAGTCCATGACCTTGATTTTGACATGACCTGGAATGGGGTGGGGGTAGGGGGGTGGGGGTGGGGTATTGCAATGTGCAAAATATTCATCAAACCAAAGATGAAACAATTCAGTGATAAGGTTAGGAAATAATAAGGTCTTAAAAACGTAAACGAAAACTTTAACATTTTTAAAATTCTAATGTGTGACCTCGACCCCAAGGTCACTGTCATGAGAGCTAATGGTGCTGATAAAAACTTTGGACCAATATATATCATGATACCAAATATAAATTAAATCCATCATTTGGTTTAGAAGTAATGAGGTCCTAAAAACTTTGACATAAAATTTTAACATGAAAATTCTAAGTATGTGACCTTGACCTTGACATGACCTAGAGTGGTGGGGATGGTACTGCGCAAAATTTTGGGCCAATATGTATCATCATACCAAAGATGAAGCAAATCATTGATAAGGTTAGCAAATTATGAGGTCGTAAAAACTTTAACGAAAATTATAACTTAACATTTGTGGACGCTGCCGCCGCCGAAGCGGGCGTAGTACAATAGCTCTCCGTGAACTTTGTTCAAATGAGCTAAAAAAATGAAAGCTTGTATGAAAATGGATATATCTGGAAAAACTGTACACAACTGACAACACAGCAAAGGAGGGTATATGAACACATGTTATGAAATAAAACTTCATGACTTCAGTAAGAGGCTTGCCTAATCCTTTACACAATATGTTTTACCCTTGTGTGTAGACTGGCTCCCATCTAACTGATACATAAATCAACATAAAAACTATTTATATTTTACAAAAATCCAATCTTTTGGAATGTCCTTCTCTCTGATTTGGCTGATCAGTTATGAGTTTCTGACTGGTAAGGGAGATGATAATTTATGTGTAGAAAAATAGTCTAGGAGGGGTATTTTACCTTTTTTAGATTAGAAATGTAAAACTCATAGCATGGTGCCAGGCTACCTTGTGTGGGACTTCCATATTCACAACCAACAGTAATTGCTGTTTACCATATTTGCCAAAATATTCAGACAGACAGACCTGAGCAAATAGTGGAGACCTAAATCAAACTCTTCCTTCAGGAGCAGTTTGATTGAAGTCCGTACCATTTGCCGAATGTTAGTACATTTTGCAAAGGAAGTCGCTTTCTTAGTATTTGAAATCTTTCAACAATGGGGCCTACTCTTTACCCTTGCCATGCTGAATAAATTAAGATGCCAAGCCCACTTCAAATTCTCAGCCAATCAGATTACTTGATCCAGGCTGATGATACAAATTCACAAACTTAATGACAAACAGTGCAGATCCAGATCAGTTGGCTTCTTTCCAGATCAGTTGGCTTCAAAGAAGCCAACCGATCTGGATCTACACTGTTTGCTAAGGCAGGCCATATCCAGGTTCAGAAGGACCAGATTTGAAGCCAACTGATCTGGATCTACACTGTTTGCTAAGGCAGGGCATATTCAGGTTCAGAAGGGCCAGATTTAAAGGAATAAATTTGTTTCCAAAGAGTAGCACTCAATCAATAAGGGAGACCCAATGTTTCTGTGTCGAAGTTATTTCTCTTAAAGATATATTCAGTCCCTCTTAACTTTTTGTTTGTTTCAGTTAAGAGTTTTTACAGCCCAGTCAACAATGTTAAGCTCATTTCAAGCTTGTCAGTTAACCTGCTCACACTTTTTCCTGGGCAAGCTTAGTCCTCTAAACAGTTAACCAGTACTTGTGCAAATACCGTCTGTCACCATTAACTGACAAATGCCCTTCTTGAATCAGTAGAAGGAGAAGAATGATTGCAGAAATGATCAATTTCCAAGGAAGTATGGTGCCGAGCTGGGATTCGAACTTGCAAACCCTGGATCTGCAGTCAATATGCTACCCACTGTGCTATGGAGCACGGCCCCTTCTTAAGTTACTCTGTCCAAGCATGAACTTCCTAACTGCAGCGTCTATATAATCACTACATTCATTTACTCCTCAATGTTAAATGTTTCAGCCAAAAATATTATTTTTAATTCTCTTCCAGTGAAAAACTGTTGTGAGACAGTGAAAATTAGGATGTACACTTCATAGTCAGTGGACGTAGTAAAGCAACTTGCAATTATTATCAGTGGACGACAAGAATACTACTAGGTCCAGATAAGAGTGGGTATCAGGTAAATATTTTTTCTTATTTCTCCATGAAAACATATGTTGTGGGTACTCATTAGAAGCGCATCACCGATGCGCTTCTAATGAGTACCCACAACATATGTTTTTGTGGAGAAATAAGAAAAATATCAATACTTTTGAATTGAAAATAAAAAAAAAGCATCTTATCAAGAGCTATGCTACACAAGACTAGGGACCAGTTTCATGAAAAAAAAGAATCTACCTAACTTTGTGAGAAGATATTTAAAATATTTTACTGCCAATAATGTACTGATTTATGTGAGGATTTCACAAATTATACATCCTGTGATAAGCAAAATGTGAAATACACTGACTATCTCAGCATACTGTTGGGGAGTTGTTGTGTGGGGAGTGGGGGATGGTGGTGGGGGGGTGGTCTGTTTATTTTTTTTTAATAATAATATTAATAAATATGCACAAGTACTGGCATCCAAGCTCTTCTTCTCTTAAATGTTAAGTATAAAGTAATTTGCTCTCTATACGAGTATAAGCTTTCAACACTCTTTCATTCATATCGCGACGGAGTCTGGATGTGGCAGGAAGCTCAATGCTCACTTTTAGAGTGCTACCTCACTGAAATATCACGCCCCAGACACTTTGACATGATATTCTACCCAGTCACATTATACTGACACTGAGCTGACCAGTTCGAGCACTACTTTCTTAATGCTGAGCGCCATGCCAAAGAGCAGCTAGTACCATTTTTAAAGTCTTTGGTATGACCCGCCAGGGGATCGAACCCGCAACCTCCCGTCACAAAGCAGACGCTCTACCACCGAGTCACTGTGCCAGTCAGGGAGAAAAGAGACAGAAGTGATAGTAGAAGAGATGAAAGAGAGGGATAGGAAGAAAAAGGAATAGGAATGAAAGTGAAGAAACAGAAGAAATAAAAACATTCCCCCTCTACCCTTACCAGCTACAAGGACAGCAGGCCTTGCTCAACTGTAAGCCAATATTAGTTGGACGTCTCAGTGACGTAAGATACACGGCACCTTCGCCACACCCGACCACCCCAGATCTTGTAACTGCTTGAATGCCAGAAAAATGTACAGTTTTTACTGGAACTATCCTATTTACTTTAACCCCTCTTTTGCATGAAACATCAGGCAAGACAAAGAATTTTGAATAGTGTATGTTTGCAACCAAAAATCAAACAAAAAGTGCCTACACACAATGACAAACAATTGATTCAAACCTGTATAAAGGTGCTCTTCTATAAAAAGTATAAAAAGTAAAATATGTTTTCTTCTTAATTATTTAATTTCTTTCCTCCAATTTCTTGTGGCATTACCAAAACAAGCCTATTCAAATACATGTATATAGAAAATTTCATCTCCAAAAACTGAAAACACTGATATTTTTCATATTTCTGCTCAAAACATAGATTGTGGGTACTCGTTAGAACTGCCTCAGCAAGGTGGTTCTAATGAGTACCCACAATCTATATTTTTCAGCAAAAATATCAAAAATAATGTATACCCCTGTGAACCCCAGTTTAACTATATAAAAAGAGGGGTTTACGGGGCATGTATATAGGCATGTTTTCGTGAGGGTATATAATTTCTCCCGTTCACTTTTCATCAATACAATGTAACCTCTTTATAACGTGTTTCATTATAAGTCAGTTTCGGATATAAGACAATTTAAAGGTGGGCTCCAAAAGTGTTGTATCCACATAAAAATTTATAGATTATATAGAAAAATGACCATTTATGGTCATTTTTCTATATAATCTATGTATTTTTGTTTGGTTACAAAACAGTTGTTTATTTAACATGGTTTTTTACTTGGATCCCAGCAATAGTGTTATAAAGAGGTTGTGGTGTATATGTACAATATTATGCAGACAGCAAACCACAATGGCATTAACATTTCAAGAGAGCTTTAATTTGCTATTACGAGCATGCAAAGCCAAGACATTGGGACCTATCAGCATGTGTTATGACTTTTATTACACAGCTCCCGATAAGATGCTTCTTTTCAACCAACAAAATATTGATATTTTTCTTATTTCTTCATGTAAACATATGGTGCGTGTATTCATTAGAAATGCCAATTAGAAATGCCACTGGGTGGTATTTCTAATTGGCATATCTAATGAATACATACACCATGAGCTGTATTGCCAGAAAAAGGGTCTTCAGACTTCCAGTTGAATCAATCTTCTAGTGTGAATGCCCAGTCCCTTTGCAAGGCCCTGTCTGGTTCTTTGCCTTACGTTTCACTTTGGCCTACCGCTTAAGTGAGGGTACAGTACAGGTTCTGGAGAGAATGCACGGCTGCACAGGATCCAAAGAACCTTTGCTGTTCGCATATGCTATAATGGTTCTTTTCCCATGACATGGCTCATATGGTTTGTGCAGAAATAAGAAAAATTAAAAATATTTATCCAGATACCTGCAAACAGTCACAGTCTAACTGGAGTAGCCTGATCATGATCTAAACCACTGGGTAACAGGTTCTCTAATGTATTCAGAGACTTTATACCAAGTCTAAAGAAACTGGCCCCACAATATTAAATTGTATGTTCATGTGAACATTGAACATTCATGTGACATGACACAAATACAAGGACAAGACATTCAATGACAAAAATTCAGGCAGGGATATTGTCAAGGGAGATAACCAAATACAAGCTTACATTTTAGGTAAAGGGACAGAATTCTAGTTTCATCTAGGTCTTTTTCAACAAATTCTACGTATGCAAAGATAAAAAATCCTCAAAATATAAATGAGTATTTTTAACAAATTTAAAAATTACTATATAAAAGATATTTACTCATTTATTTATCAATAAATCTATTTAGATTACAATGCCGGAATTCAAATACAGTCAAACAAATAAAGCTTATTTTAATATAAAAGTCTGATTCCACCAATTTGAGATCTGGGATTAGTGAGAAAAATTGGGAAAACAATGTTTTATTATTTGAATGCATGCAGTGTGTGGGAGGTCCCAAAAATGAGGGACAGGCAGTGGCAAATTTGGTAATTTTCATTTGACCTGCATATTAAATAAGTAACTGCTTTCATGCTGAATTATGATTAATAAAATTATTTGCATTTATTACAGAACTTGAAAACAATTGAAATGTGTATATATTTTTTTATAAAATAAATGAAAAACAAAAGAAGAAATCAGCAGAAAAAAATTCCCAGGCAGTTACCTATATATATATAATAAAAAGAACAGTAACATTTTAACCCTTTAACCTCCAATACCTCGATGGACTATCTCATCTCTGAATTTAGTTTTTTCAGAAAGGGGTGTTTTGCACACACATAAAGATCAAACAGAATGACAAACAGGATAAATCCTGATAAGACAGCTAATTAGGAGCTGCCTCATCAGGATCTAGACTGTTTGCAAAGTTTATCACAGTTCCAAAGAAGGCACACTTTTTTTTTCAAAACAAAGTCTTGATATTATTTCTTATTTCTCCAACAAAACATATGGTGTGGGTACTCAGTAGAAGCACCTCAGCAAATTCTTCATGAAAACATATGTTGTTGTAGTCATTAGAAATGCCTGAATTAGGCACTTGAATGAGTACTAACAACATACATTTTCATAGAGAAATAAGAAAAATAGTTATCTTGATACCATAGTAACCCTAATCATTGGGACAGATAGACTTTTGCAAACAGTGTAGACCCAGATCAGATGCTGCAGAATGCAGATCAGGGTTTACACCGTTTGCCATACATATTGCAATATATATAACACATCAAGAGGTAGTAGAATGGACTATTTGAAATTTTATAACAAGTATGGTATATACAGGCCTCCTAGTGGCCCACTTTGAAAATATAGGTTTTTATATAGGTTCTTCTTACTCAAAATATAGGTTATTTACAGGTTTTTCAATAAAAATACAGGTTAAAAAAAGAGTCTTCCAAACTTACATAAAGATTTAAAACTGAAGAAAAAATATTTGATGAATTTTTGTGCCACAATTACTCAGATAAAGTTGATCTGAATTTTACAAAGTCCGAGCGAGCGAAGCGAAAAAAATTACAATTTCTTGACAGTTTTCATCACTTTTTATGGGACTAAAAAGTAAAAAATAGTAGTGCATTTTGAAGAAAAGTTAGGGTTGAGTCGCAAGAAGGTTAAAAAAGTGAAAAATATAGGTTTTTTCATGAAAATACAGGCTTTTTATAGGTTTTATGAACAAAATAAAGGTTTTATAGGTTTGGCACAAAATTATAGGTTATTATAGGTTTTATAGGTTTTGCTAGGAGGCCTGTATATAGATAAGGAGTCCCCATCACAAAAACACGCCTATATAATTTTGACCCCCTTAAACCCCACTTTTATATAGTAAAACTGGGGTTTACAGGGGTATACATTATTTTTCTTATTTCTGCTCAAAAACATAGATTGTGGATACTCGTTAGAACCGCCTCGGTGAGGCAGTTCTAACGAGTACCCACAATCTATGTTTTCAGCAGAAATATGAAAAATATCAGAATTTTTATCTGAAAATTTTCATTTTTTTGGTGGTAAATTTTTCAGTATGTTTGAACAGGCATGTTTTCGTAATGCAATACTCGAGGTAATAAATACAGTACACCTCCTATCTGGAGCTAAGGTTTCATAAGGTTAAAGTGCTTACTAATAAATTCTCAATAAGCTCATATTTGGGAACCTCCCTTCAGTTCTCAGACAAACCCATCACCAAACATCAAAAACCACTAAATCCCAAGGCCATTCCTTATATGAGTGAAACAGGAAGTGCAGTAATGATTATCTACCTTGCAGGAGCTCTTCTTCTTCAGAGGCAAGATCAGGCCCCTGGAAGATGCTGTCAGAGATTCTCTGAGACAAATCTAAGCCCTCGTCAGTGATATTAGACACTACACTTGTGTTCTGAATGTTGTCACCATCTAGAAAAACATAAAAATTGTAGTCAACATAGGCATTTTCTTATAAAATAAGTTTGTGTTTTTCTTTCTGAGTTTTTTAAACAACTGGCTAGGTCTGGCAGATTTTAGCTATCCTTAACTATTTTAACCTATCACCTTTCATCCCCTTCTCTATCATACTTTATCACTTATGGTACTGTCATACTGTTTACTTTTTATCTTTTTCCATTAACATACTGAAAGTAGCATGACAGCACAACATGCACAGAATGTCCTCAAGGGTGTATGGCTTTATGTCAAGAAAGAAAGAAAGGCTGATGTTACTACTGGTCACGTAACCAAATTTCAGGTGAAAATTTACATGTTCTAGTACTCTACTTTGCCAATTTTCAATCAAAATATCTTCAGAAAAAATACTTGTGAGGACTTAAAATTTATTGGTATAAACTCTAAATTTCCGAAATATTTGTGAAAATATTTGCAAAATAGGGAAGTTATGATTGACCAAACTTGCATAGTAGCCATCTAAGATAAAATCCATATCCGGGTACTAAACAGCAAATTTTATGACCATTTGTTGTTTTAAGAGACTAAAGAGTTCCTTACTGACCTAATCTAGGAGGAGAATTAAGACACTAACAAATCATGTGCTCTGACCTGAAACCCCTCACCTCCCAACTCCTACAAATACGTACCTCAGCACCTCCTGTAAACTCTTACACATTTAACTCTTTCCCCACTAATGGCGACTTTTAACCTTTGCAAACAGTTTGGACCCAGATCAGGCCTCAAACGTCAGGTCTGATCTGGATCCAAACTGTTTGACACTCTGATGGTATTCCTGAAAGATTTTTTTGAAAAAGTTCATTATAAAAAAAAAAAATCCACAGAAGACTAAAAAGCATGCAAAATTACCCAGCATGAAAAGACTTAAAATTAAGAGATACAGTTTTGTCTCTAAGACGAAAACTTCTAACTTTTATACTTTATCATCAGCAGATGGAAGGATATAACATTATCAACCTACCAGCACCGTCTTCTCTCGCTGGGCTACGTCTTTCAACAGGAGATCCTCGAGGAGACCTTCTAGTTGGTGTCTTTCTACCTTCTGCCGATGCCGGACGACCTTTGTCCCCAGAACCATCAGCCGATTTATCAGCTGATCTGTCCATGGGTCGTTCCATCAGGGACTTGAGTTTCTTGCCAATGCTGTCATCTATGTTCATGTATGTTTTGACAGCATCCGACAGTAAACCTAGAAGATGCTCATTAGTGTTTTGGAACATTTCCCTGGAAATACATTAAGAGGCTTGACAACTATTTTAGAAGTGATCCAGCTACACTGACCTGCATAATCTGCTTTTTTTCAAGCAAAATGAACTGATAATTTTCATATTTCTTCACGAAAACACACATTATGCATACATATTAAAAGCCCCCAATCCAGAGGCCTCTAATGACAAGGTACTTCTAACTAGAAAGTGTTGTCCTCCAACTGAGCATTTTCAGTTTTTTCTACTGCTGTGACCTTGAAAATTAGGTCAAGGTCACCAAAATCCTGTTCTTTGCTATGTCCCAATTATATATCCATGAAAATTTGGTAAGAATCCAACCACTTGTTTACAGGATATTCTGTAGACAAGAAAATGTGATGGCGACGCCAATGCCAACACTGACACCAACAGGATGCCTTATAAAATCAATGTGCCCCTCCCCTTAGGTTTGGGACGTAATGCGTACCAAGAACAAATGTTTCGTGGATAAAAAAGAAGAAAAAAAAATCCTGGTTACCCTTTTATCAAGAGCTATGCAGATATGTAAAATTTAATCGGTTTTTCTTATATCTAAAGAACAAATAATACTTATTTCTTATTTCTCAATAAATGCTGGTAAATGGTTAGCACATGCTAATGAACCTGTGGTTGCGAGTTAAAATCCGTTCTGGATGTCCTTCTACCCCAGATTCAGATTTCCTGATTCTCAGTGACTCCCCATTTTTTTGACTCACCATTTCTTTGTGTGTGTGTGTGTCAAAATGATCATTTTTTTTTTTTTACTGACTACTGAAAAAATTTGTCATTAATTCAATGCAAAATTTTAAATGTCTTTTTTTCTCAGGAGACAATTTGCATGAAATGTGATAATTTGCATGAAATGTCAAACCATATTTACTGGTTAAAATAAGAAAAATATTTCAAAATATTGTCTGCTGAAATTTTTCCAAGCACGCTCAGTGTTAACTACAATATTAATTCGGAGATTCTCTAAAAATCAATTCCTTTTTGATCCAGTTAAAAAACGAGAGACTAATTGAAATTTTACAGACTGTCAGATGCCACATTTTATGATCGTATTAATACCATATATATATAAATTTATTAAACCTTTCTTGGATAAAAATTGTCTCATCACGAAAACACACCTTTATAATTTTGACCCCCTTAAACCCCACTTTTATATAGTAAAACTGGAGTTTACAGGGGTATACATTATTTTTCTTATTTCTGCTCAAAATCATAGATTGTGGGTACTTGTTAGAACTGCCTCAGTGAGGCAGTTCTAACAAGTACCCACAATCTATGTTTTAAATAGAAATAAGAAAAATATCAGAGTTTTTTGTCCCAAAAATTTTCAGTTTTTGGAGGTGAAATTTTCTATGTATTTGAATAAGCATATTTTCGTAATGATTTCTGAGCCTTTAAGATTTTACTACTGTCACCAGTATTGTCACCATTTTGTTGTGTCTCATTGCTATGCCACAGTCCGCTTCATTCTGTAAGGCACACAGCATCAGCAAATGCTTGTTTTTAGCAACACACCATTGCAAAGCTGTTTGCCATAAAATGCTCTGCGCCAAGTTGTTCAAAGCATTGTTAGCTTAACAAGCTAGTTAGTGGTCAAAATGTTAACTGTTCTAGTGAGTACAGTATCTAATTCACAGGTATTTTTGCTGAAAAAAATGTGAGTAGCTTTTGCAAATGCAAAAGCTACTCAAATTTTTTTCAGCAAAAATATTAGCATTATATGCCATATTTAATGATCAAAAGTTTAATGATACGTTAACTAACGACATTGATAGTTTTGAAAAAACGGGCTCTGGAGCACTAGCCTTATGCAAAGCTTCCGTGACATTTTATCTGGAGCAATGACTTCTGACTATACCTGTCATTGTTAAGTCTCTCAATGTCCAGTTGTAGCATGGCAACAAGGTTACTCTCTTCTTGCTTCTCGCGGTCCAGTCGGTCCAGCTGGAGGTCTTGTTTTGACATCTCATGTTGAAGTTTCTGTCGCAGGTCTTCGACCTCACCTTCCAACTGAAGAAATAAAACATTTACATCTTAAGAGCAAAGAAAGTGATTGTTTAACAATAGGTATACATTAGACACTTTTTCAACCAAAAAAAAAAAAAAAATGATAGTTTTCTTATTTTTCCATGAAGTATGCTGTGAGCTCTCATTAGAAGTGCCTCTAATGAGTACCCACAACATATGTTTTCATGGAGAAATAAGATGAATATTTACCTGGCTACCTATCCCGTATATAGAGCTATTAATTAATTAAATTTTTGAGCAGGTGAGATTAAAGGAAGGTTAAATTATGTACCCAAAATACACAGAGAGACGGAAATGAGCAAACAGTCAGAATTATCCTAAAGAAACAATCTGAATTGACCTGGGTCTGCATGGTTAGCATTCAGCCAGCTATTTTTAGAATTCATTTTTGGAAGAAAATAGGCTTGTTCAAAGATAAACTGATAAATAAATAAGAGAAGTGAACAAATATCAGTGGAATAGAACAGCAATTCTTTACTGGTGTATCAGTTTCAGTCTTAAACGGGAAATGCAAGGCTGGTGTAGAATATATCTGAAATTAAATATCTGGACAAATCATGCATTTTGATGTAAATTTGATCAAAATCTGACAAAAAACTAAGGAAGTTAAAGACTTTTAAAGACTTCAAAGCCATTATCAAGGGTATTGTCATTTTGAAAATTGAAAGACTCCATATTCCTCAAAAATAGACATTTTATTATCCAAGAAAGGTTTGATAAGTTGATATATGGTATTAATACAATCGTAAAATGTGGCACCTGACAGCCTGTAAAATTTCAGTTAGTCCCTCATTCTTGAAATAAAATGATTTTTTATCGCATTTCTGAATTAATGTTGCCAACATTAATTCAGAGATATGATAAAAACACATTCAGAGATATGATAAAAATACATTTTTTATCCACTTCAAAATACGAGAGACTAACTGAAATTTTACAAGTTGTCAGATGCCATATTTTATGATCGTATTAATGCTACATATCAATTTATTAAACCTTTCTTGGATAAAAATGTCTATTTTTGAGGAATATGAGGTTTTAAACATTTTAAGATATTAAAAATCATCAGTCAGATAAATTAATGCAGTTTTCAAATTAAGGCCATAAAATATCCTAAAATTTGAAATAGTCCATTCTATTACCTGTTGATGAGTCAAAATATTGCTGTATGTATGGCAAACAGAGTAGACCCTGATCAGATGCCGCATTCTGCGGCATCTGATCTGGCTCTACACTGTTTGCAAAGGCCTATCTGTCCCAATACCTAGGGTTATTACGGTACTTACTTTCATCTGATTTTTATCAAATTTGCATCAAAAATACATTTCAGATACATTATTACGGTACTTTTTTTCGTCTGATTTTGATCGAATTTGCATTTCAGATACATTTTTCACTAACATTGCTTTTCCTTTTAATAAGGTATGGTACAGATTTATGGTATCTTTATATTTAGGGTATAAATGGAATCTCCTCTATCCAGAGTTCTAAAAACTTACCCTGTAAAGTTTTCCATTTATTCCTTTTACTCTAATATCCAAATGATTCATTTTCACATATTGTGTAAAAATATATCTGACAAAAGGTCATTTTCCACTCGATAAAATGAAACATTCAGTGAAACACTAATTCAGGACTATATCTTGACAATGTAACAGATTCCAATTTTGCACTTAACCCTTAAAGCACTAATCACAAATGCAGCAGACGATACTTTGAAATTTGTTTTATATTTTTCATAGCAAATAAGACTTGATATTTCATGTGAATTGGCAGACAATTCACATGAAATGTCAAGTCTTATTTCTTTGAAAAATAATATCAAAATTCTAATTTTATCTGCAACAATTTTGCTTAGCGCTTTTAAGGTTAAAATAAAAAAGCAGACAAGCTATGAGATACTTTCTCCGCTATACCTGCAGCCTGAACTGGAAAATATTTCTCCATAATGACCACAGCTGCAGCTAAAATGGGTATCTAAATAAACCCTTTTCTTATTTTTCAATGAAAGCTACATAGTGGAAATTCATTAAAAGCTTGTTTGAACATTAGAGCCACAATAATTTCTGTGCTAACCCACAAAAGCAAAATTTTCAATTATATTTAAAACAACATTTGTGTCTTTTTTCTTTCTTTTTTTTTGTTTGTTCTCAGACTTGAAATGTTTATCATCCTGTACTCAGACTTGAAATATTTATCACACTGTACTCAGACTTGGAAGGTTTATCATACTGTACTCAGACTTGAAATGTTTATTATCCTAGCCAGTTTTGAAAACAAGTGAAAGTAAACACAAAATATACATGTACTGTATATCAACTTTGCATCATGTATTTCAAGCAAATCAAAGTCAAAGAGTTCCTACAACCAATATCCCCGAGGAGTTGTAGTGACTCTTTGATTAATTCTAGTTAGGTTCAGTGTTTAATATTTAAGAAGGTAACTCCAATATCTGGTATTGGGTTTCCATATATTTGATGAGCACAATGTGAAAACCAGTGTTATCTACCATAACTATCCTAAACATTCAAAGACTGTTCAACCAACCATACCCAAAGCTCTACGTAAGAGGGGATACTGTAATAAACATAAGTAGTGGGACAGATGTTAAATCAATATTATTAGAAAACAATTCACATGAAAAAACAAGCTTTACTTTCCTCTAAAATTATATTTTCACAGATGTGTAAAGCCAGATTTTCTCAGAAAAATAAAAAAAATCAGAATGTCATCTGCTACAGTTATGATGGATGCTTTAAGAGTTAATGCCCCTTTTTCCATGATGCTAATCACATGGCTTTGTATCCCAGTTTTCTATCTCAGCTCTGCGAACCTGCTATGCCATACCAACATGCAAGCTTCTTAACAATTAGTTCTTCAAACGGTATTGACTTCTGTGAGAACTCCAATGAATATTTAAACAGCAAAACAGTATAAAATGTGCCATGCATTAACAATCAGGATTTAGCTGCAGAATAGTCCCAACATTAATTCTCAAAATGTATGTAACATTTAACATTCTGAATTGACATATTAGCAGATAAACTATAAAAGGTTCAATATAAGAAAATTTAATATTTCTCTATCAAAACATATTTCAGTAATTTATAACATTTTTTTTTGCATACATTTTGATTTTTTTTACATGTATTTTATGTTTCACAAAGTACTAGTTGAAATGTCAAACATTGTGGACCCTGATCAGACTGCTCCTAAAGAGCAGTCTGATCAGGGTCTACACTGTTTGTATATGCAAATTTGTCAGAAAAGCTGGCCTACAAAATTTTAGGACAATCATCATAATCTATAAATACACAAACCTCTTTGACTCTAGCAGATTGATCCTCTCTATCTGACACTCTGACCGAGGATTCCGAAGTATCATCTAGTGATTTAACTGTTGGTCCGCCGGCAATCACTGTACCATATCCCAGTGTCTGTATCAGCTCTGTTGGAGTACTTCTATCAGTTTTTGTTTCCACACCTTCTGATTTGTCAGATTCTTCTTCCTCTTCTTCCGAGAAATGTATCAGTTCGGCAGACTCTATTGTGTCATCTACACCCCTCAGTGAGCCCCTGGGGGTCTGTTCCGTGTCCAAGGACTGTAGAGCTGTATCATCTAAGGTGCCTTGTAGTGACAGCTTGTCCTCGACAGACTCACTTCGAGCTTCAAATGCCTGCGAAAAAGTAAAGTAATTGTCATGTAGCCCTTAAAGTGCTAAGCAAAACTGTAGTAGAAAACATTCTATTTTATTTCTCTAACAATTCTATATGAGGCAGCGCACAGCAAAACCTACAATAAGACTTGTGTGACCAGCAAAAACTCAGATCAGCCTGCCCTTCCATGCAGTCTGATCAGTCTTCGCTGATCGCATGGGCCTTCTACAGCCTCCAGGCTATCGAAAGAGGAATAAATAAGAACCCTTGCGATACTGGGTGGATGTACAAGCTGATCTGAGTCTTTGCTAGTCACACAGGTCTTATTGTAGGTTTTGTCGTGCTCCAGACAAAGAACTAATTGTGGTGCTAAATCATATTGTGAAACTCAGAATTAGGCCAAATATAAACTCAGAATTAAGCCAAATAAAAAAAAAAGACGTGTGTTTAGGGTAACCCTATCCTACCTAATTTTCCTAGTGAAATCTAGCAACTTTTTCATGTTTTTTCAAAAAAAAAAAGGAGGTACTGGGATAATATATTCATGCTTAACATTTGGACAAGGAGGGTTCTACACTATTTGCCATTCTATCAGAACTTTTAGAAACATCAGTCTGAGGATAGTCAAACAGACTTGGTAAACTTTTATGTGAATTATGTGCGAAGTCCAAGTATATTTGGTAATTATAGTATTATTCTTCATAAAAAAAAAATGTAAAAAAAAAAAAAAAAACTTTCCTATTTTTTTCTAACATGTTGCCCTAAAGACACAAAATTTTTTATTCGGCCTTTCTCATCTAAGTTTCTAACCTGCTTGATGCAATAATGATAAAAACTAATTTTCTGAATTTCCATCTTATCCATAGCATCTCATAATATTTAACCTTTCGCACTTTTGACATCAATGAAATATTGTTTACCAGCATATTAAACCTCAATTTAATATTTACCCCCACCCCACTTGTCACTAAGGGGCTAATTTAAAGGTAAGAATTTGCTCCCTCTGGGTGCACATTCTTTCCTTAAAGAGAAGCCCCCATTTACCAAAGGATTCAAATACCACTGAAGAAAATTATTGTATGGCAGAATTATCTCCCTTAAGAAATGTTACATACCTCAGTTTCTTTCAGACTAGTACTCTTAGTGTCCGGTGCTGTCTCAAGTGAAACTGTTTGCGTGGGTACCATGAAGTCCTCCTGTGAGGTACGACTCGTTGATCCAAGGGTGCTGTCAGCAGCATGGAACTAAACAACAGAAACCAAATGTTACTGAATTTACCAATGCAATTTTTACTAGAACTTGTTCAGACTTTCCTAAAACACAGTTATCTAGGTGTGAGGATATACACCTAGAGAACTTAACCCTTGTTCTGCTGAACCTGGATATACCCTGCCTTTGCAAACAGTGTAGATCCAGATCAGTTGGCAAAGCCAACTGATCTGGATCTGCACTGTTTGCCATTAAGTATGCAACTTTATAAAAATAATCCATGTCTGATTGGCTGAAAATTAGAAGTAGGCATGGCATGTTAATTTATTCAGCAGGACAAGGGTTAAGGAGAAGTATCTGATGACCATTCTGGGATAATTTTCTCAAGTTTTCCATGAAACATATGTTGTGGGTACTCATTAGAAATGCCTCAGCAAGGGGCTTCTAATGAATACCCACAATGTATGTTTATTATGGAAAAATAAGATTTTATATGAAGATATAAGAAAAATAATTCCCGAATAATTATCAAATACTAGTCCTTAAATTAACCCTAGTCCTGCTGAACACGGATATACCCTGCCTTTGCAAACAGTGTAGATCCAGATCAGCTGACTTCTGAAGAAGCCAAGTGATCTGGATCTACACTGTTTGCCATTAAGTATGTGAAGTTATAGCAACAACCTGGATCAAGTAATCTGATTGGCTAAAAATTAGAAGTGGGTGTGCTATCTTAATTTATTCAGCAGGACAAGGGTTAATTAATAAGTCCTCTGACATTATACCGTATTTACCTAAAGCATTCTGACAGACAGGTCTGCAGGGTAGACCAGATCAGAAGCAGCAGAATGTGACATCTGAGCAGGGTCTACACTGTTTGCCACTCAGTCAGCACTTTCTAGACACATTATTGGGCAGTACAATGGGCTCGTTACAATGATAGGATCATTAAAGTGTACAAATACTTAAAGTTAATTCGGTATCAACAGAGAATGCAACCATTTGGTTTTCAGTACTTAATTATTTTTTATTCAGTCATGATTTAATTTATGAATAAGCAGAAGATGAGGTGAAAATGTCTTATTGTACAGATGATGATGATGATGGTTTAGTGCTTTACAACCCTTTCAGTATTATTTAAATCATCCTGATATGATGAAAGGATGATAATGAAAGATTGTGCAATAAGTGCCATACAGCCATGAGCTGAATTATGCCTCTAGAGTAATTCAAACCTGGGACTTCATTATCCGAAGTCTGAAGTGCTAACCATTCAGCCACCAGGACACTTCTCCTTGTGGACAGTTTAGAGCACTTTCACATAATATATATAGCTCATTTTAGAAATCTACAGGAAGAAAATAGTTCCGAAATTCCTGCTCTGTGGATTTATTGACATATAAATATCATTTTAAATTGCTCTCAACAAATCAATTGGCACTAAATATGTGAGAGCTTACTCAGTTGGATTATTTATTTGCAAAAGCATTTTTAGGGGATTCAACAGATGAATATGAGAGATGAGTCCACAAGATGTGCTCCCTAAAGTAAGAAATGTATATATCTAAGAATGAAATCTTATCTAAAATCTTATAGTAAAAACAGCCTTTTTTATGAATTTCAATTTACCATATATCACAAGTAAAACTGACTACCCTATTCGACCTAATTACCGCACTGTGCGCTTAGTTTGTTTGTTGTTGTTTTTTTTTTCAAAATTACTGGGAAATCTTAAAGGTACACTTTAGAAAAGATAAGCTAAGACTTATTTGCTGATGTTTATGCAGGGTTTTTTCCCCGATTTTCTTTATAAAAGTATATGTTGTTGGTACTAATTTGAACTGCCTCGACAAGTCGAGGCAATTCAAAAGAGTACCAACAACATATGATTTTATAAAGACGTATATATATGGTCTGTACCCTGAAAACTACAAAATTGCTTGACTGCATGCTTACAGGGGTATGTGCGGTAACTGCATCGAATACGGTAACTTAATTTTAGTAGCAATGCAAGAAAATATACCTTAAGACCTGTGCACCCAATGAAGATTCAGATCACTGCATACTAGTACAAACAGGTCAGAATTTTAATTGGGTGCTCTGTTATAGCTTCAGATAAGAGATGGTATCAGGTAAATATGTTGCTTATTTCTCCCCCGAATACTTATCTTGTGGGTCCTCATTCATAGCCCTTAATAAGAGTGGGTATCCAGATCATATTTTTCTTACTTCTCCATGAAAACGTATGTTGTGGGTACTCATTAGAAGCGCCTCGCCGAGGTGCTTCTAATGAGTACCCACAATATATGTTTTTGTGGAGAAATAAGAAAAATATCAATACTTTTTGTTTGAAAAAAAGCAGCTTATCAAGAGCTATGCTTATCTGAAGCATACCTCAGTGAGTTGCTCCTAATGAGTACCACAACATATGTTTTCTTGGAGAAATAGGAAAAATACGAATACTCTTTGGTTGAAAAAAATGCCATAACTGGTGCTATGGCTCTGTGGATAGTCAGGGAACCAGAGTTCTGCAGGAACACTGCAAAGCCCCTGATCAGTGGGTGGGGGTGCTGATTTGTGTCTTCACTGGTTACATACATGTATATCACATGGTACATTTTCTCACAACATGGTTCATTTGATATGGACAGAGTACCACAGCTACCGATAAAACACTTTTTTCAACCAAAAAGTATTGATATTTTTTTCTTATTTCTCCATAAAAGCATAGTATTATATTGTGGGTACTCATTAAAAGCGCCTGTCAGTGAGTTACCCACAACATATGTTTTCAAGGCGATAAAAGAAAAATATCATGTGGTTACCCCCTCTTATCTGGAGCTACAATCTGTACAAGAAACAATAAAACTACAAAATCTATCAGCATGCAATACATTAGAACAATCTTATGAACAAAAATTTGGATATTTAACTTTTAAACACCATTCAAAATTAAAGTGTAGTAATGACATTTTAATTTTTTTAGTTTTATTTTTCAGAGAAAATAAGACTTGACATTTCACATGAATCATCTGCTTGGAAGACAATTCACATGAAATATCAAGGGCTATTTTCTTTGAAAAAAAAAACCAAAAAAAAAAAAAAACCACATCATCTGTTGATGTTATAAGAGTCAACGTGACTTGTGTGAAGTAGAAGAATCTTATTACACCCATATGACCAGATCAAGGAATCGCAAGATAATTTTGCAGCAAAACATACATAGTGGGAACTAATTAGAATTGCCTCAGTGTGACAAGAATTAACTTTTTTTCATGTTTTTATGCACATGCATATGGTGGATACTCATTTTGACTGCCCTACTAAGATAATTATAATGCATAAATATCATGTATGTTTTGGCATAAACTGTATTTACACTACATATTTGCACAGTTAGACCTTAGCAAATAGTGCCGATCCAGATAATTTGCATAAAATGTCAAAACCTATTTTCTAAGAAAATTATAAAAAAAAAAAACATTTGGTGACAACTTGCATGAAATGTCAATGCCTACTGTCTGGGAAAAAAATAGAAAAAAATGTTTCAATTTGCCATCTGCTGAATCAGCCCAGAAAATAGTAATGGTTTAATAGTCTATTATATCCTTCTCAACACCACTTTCATTACACAGAAACATTCAGTGTGAAAACATCTAAAATATGCATGTGAAAACAACAGAATTACTGACAAGCTGCAAAACAACTGGGCCCAGTTGTTCAAAGCTAATGATGTCATTAGTTAACATTAACAATTCATTAAAATTCACATTGACTAATACGCAAATATGCTGAAATTTTTTGCTGAAAAAATGTGAGCAGCTTTTGCAGTGCAAAAGCTACTCACTTTTTTTCAGCAAAAAGTATCAGAATATTGTATATTGAATCTGCTAAAACAGTTAACGAAATGACCCTTAATGAGTTTTTTTAAGCTAACGACGCTTTGAACAAGTGCGCCCTGGCATTCAAAGTGTGGTGTCAAAACCCTTGTAACCGCAAAAACATAACAAAAGCAACAATTCTAACATATTACATGTATAGCTGTTTTTTTATGATGATGATTTGATATAGGAGGATGACTGAATGGTAAAGTTTCTCTGAAGAATGGAAGAATGATCAGAAATGCATATGGTAAATGTCCTAAAATATATTACATTATTCCATATATTTTGCCCTAAATTTTGCATTTTGATGCAGTTGTTTCTTAAAATATTTGATGAAACAGAAAACACTGGAGACCTTCCGGAGCAGTCTGATCTGGGTCTGTATTGTTTGCATATGCCATTTTGTCAGAAACTTTGGTGTATGAAATTTTAGGTCATTTACCGAATTCAAGATTTTAAAAATCTCAACAGTGTCATAGCTGTAACTTAATTTTTCTGGAACTCTCCACAAAAATGAATGTTTTTGGTACTCATTACAAGCCTCAAAACATACGTTTTCATGAGAAATAAGAAAAAAAAAAAGAAAAAAAAAATTATCCAGATACTCCTCCTACTTAGAACAATGAACAGTGTTTAATGATTGGACAGCTCATGTATGCAATTACAAAGGCTAATAAAATGGAAGATCAGTGATAATGATCATCATGACTATGATGATTTTAAGTGTTGAAAAGTCAAAAACTGTAGAAAAAAATCAGCAAGTATGACCAGAATTTGTTTAAATACAATATGTAATAGGTCTACTGTAAACCAACTTTTAATTCTAGGAATGGTTTTCTCATTTTCTGCCAATTTCTATGTGAAACCAAAACATCTGAATTAATTTATGGGCAAGTTGTTAATAAACTTCCCAATCGGCCAAATAAAGGTTTGCTTTTTATTTATTTCCACAATAAAGTACCATATATTAACCATCTACAACAAGTAAAGCAAAATGATTGTGAAACCGAAGTTGGTTTACAGTTTCCAAAATTCCTACCCAATTAACTATAACTAAAAAAGAACTTTTCCAAACTCTTTTGTGCAAAAATTAATGGACCCGGTGACAGGTAACGATATCTATTACAACACATATGACTTAATACCTCTTTCTTTTCTGAAAATGTTTTCCTTCTGTCAGCGACCTTAGTCTCTCTCTTAGCCACTGGTGAATCTAATTTAATTGGTTTAGTTACAGGTTTAGCAGACACCTTGGTAACTACTGATTTTGGTTTATCTACGTCATGCCCTGGTTCACTTGATGATTCTATTCTAAGCTTAGCAGGTTCCTTGGTATCCGCTGTCTTTGCCATATCCCGATCATACACTGATTCATTCAAAGGGATTGTTCTAACATGAACAGGTTTTTTAATAACATCTGATTTTACTTTATGTAACTCCCTTCCAGAATCACTTGATGATTCTCTTCTAACTGCAACAGAATCTTTAATAACCTCTGATTTTTCTTTATCTAAATCAGTTCCAGATTCACTTGACGATTCTGTTCTAAATTTAGCAGGATCCTTGGCAGCCTTTGATTTTGATTTATCCACGACATACTCTGAGTCACTTGGTGATCTGGTTCCATATTTAGTTGCCACTACTGTAATCTTTGAATCCAGCTTATCTGACTCCTGTCCTGATCCACTATATGAGTCTATTCTATGTTTGGCTGGTTCCCTTGTGGCCTCTGTTTTGGGTTTATCTAACTCATGCTCTGATTCACTTGATGTTTTGGTTCTATATTTAACATGTACTTTTGCAATCTTTGAATCTGTCTTATCTAACTTGAGTACTGATTCACTGGAAGATTCTGTTAGAAGTTTAGCATGCTCTTTGGCAGTCTCTGATTTTGGTTTATCTAACTCATGATCTGATTCACTTGCCGATTTGGTTCTAAGTTTAGCTGGCACTTTCATTAACTTTGAATATGGCTTATCTAACTCATGTCCTGATTCTTTAGATGATTGTGTTCTAAACTTAGCAGATTCTTTGTTAGCCAATAATTTTGGTTTATCTACTTCAGGTTCTGATTCACTTGAGAATTTGGTTCTATACTTCAATGGCACATCTGTTATCCTTAAATCTTGCTTATCTAACTCCTGTCCTGATTCACTAGATGATTTTGTTCTACATTTAGCTGGTTCCTTGGTAGCCTCTGGTTTAGGTTTATCTAACTCATGTTCTGATTTACCTGATGTTTTTGTCCTATATTTAACAGGTACTTTTGCAACATTTGAATCTTGCTTATCCAACTTGTATACTGATTCACTGGATGATTCTGTTTGAAGTTTAGCATGTTCCTTGGCAGTCTCTGATTTTGGTTTATCTAACTCCTGTCCTGATTCACTTGATAATTCTGTTCTATGTTTAGCAGTTTCCTTGGTAGCCTCTGTTTTGGGTTTATCTAACTCATGTTCTGATGTTTGATGTTTTGATGTTTTGGTTCTATATTTAACAGGTACTTCTGCAACCTTTGAATCTGGCTGATCCAACTTGTGTACAGATTCACTGGAAGATTCTGTTGGAAGTTTAGCAAATTCCTTGGCAGTATCTGATTTTGGCTTATCTAACTCATGTCCTGATTCACTTGATGATTTGGTTCTAAGTTTAGCTGGCACTTTTATTAACTTTGAATCTGGCTTATCTAACTCATGCCCTGATTCACTGGATGATTCTCTTCGAAGTTTAGCCAGTTTCTTAGTAGTCAATAATGTTGGCTTATCTAATTCAGGTTCTGATTCACTTAACACTTTGGTTCTATATTTCAATGGTACATCTGCAACAATCACATCTTGCTTATCTAACCCATGTTCTGTTTCACTAGATAATTCTGTTCTAAGGATAGCAAGTTCCTTGGTAACCTCTGATTCTGAATGACCTAATTCATGTTCTGATACACTTGATGATTTGGTTCTATATTTAGCAGACACTTCTGTCCTGCAACCTGGTCTCTCTATCTCATGTCTTGATTCTCTTGACGATTTTGTTTCGAGTTTAGCAGAGTCCTTTGTAAGCTTTATTTTGTTCTTCTCTACTTCATCTGCAGATTCACTTGATTCTGATCTAAGTAGGTTGGGTCCCTTGGTAATCTTTGATTTTGGCTTTTCTAGGTCATATTCTGAAACAAGGTCTTCTCTAACTTTGGCTTTAAAACCATCCTCAGATTTTGCTTTTTCACTGTCACTTGAATCTCTGCTTTCTGAGGAAGTTCTTAATTCTTTTAAAGGTTTCCTTTTAGTTTCGACCCCTGATATTTTAGTGAATAATTTTTCTTGTCTACTTCTGCTAACTGGTCTTGATTTACCATCCTCATCAGAACTACTGGAGGATCTCACCTCAAGCTCAACTTTTGATCTTTTCAAAAATGTAGTATCACTTAACTCCTTTGATCTTCCTAATCTTTTGTCACTTGTTCCACTAGATAAACTTGATGAGGATTTTTGTTCTACTGACACTTTTGCTATTCCATCAGTAGCCTGTTTTCTTTCCTCTTCTGGTTCTTCTTTTGCAGAGTCACCTTTGGCACTATCACCACTAAAATCACTTGAATAGCTGGTCTGTTGATCTTTTTCTAAATCTTGTTTGTCCCAATGGTCAGGTTTTCTGTCAGGAGAAGATTCATCTGATGAAGAGGAAGAAGTCAATTCAGTTTCCTTACAAGATGAAGATTTCTTTTTTGTTCTTTCTGACTCTTTATCACTTGTTTCAGAGGAAGATCTTGAAGATTTCACTGTTGTAGCTGCTACTACTTTTTCTAATGAATCTTTTGCTGTCATTTTTCTTTTATGTTTCACACTAGCTGATTCCGAGGAACTTATTGATTGCTTTCCAAATTGTTTTTCCTGTGTTTCAGATATGTCTCCAATATCACTCCTGTCTGACTTCATTGTCTCTACGGTTAAATCTCTTCTTGTTCTAATTCTAACTGCTTTATGTTCTTCACCTGAGTCATGAGAAGAACTTGAACTTGATTCAAGGTCTGATAACTGACTGATCTGACTTTCTCTTCTTGCTCTCAGATCTTTTATTACTTTTGAATCTCTTTGAACTTTTGCTTCTTTCAAAACTTTTTTACTTTCATAATGAAAACTGTCATCTGAAGACTTATGGGAAATGCTGGAAGAACTAGAAGATTTGACTTCCTTTTCAGTTTTGGTCTTTGCTTTCACTGTTCTGTCAGTGCTACTAGTTTCATCTAATTTACTTACAGGTATTCCTTCTGATGACTGAAAATATGAGTGTTTGATAAAAAAAAAATGTACAGTTTCATTAAAAGGATGACAAATTGAAGAAGAATAAAACGAGATATCCGTGTGAAATACTGATAAACTATACGAATTTTGTGATCTTTTAATGGGTTTAATTCGACAGTTGACCTAAAAGTAAATGTAGGTTACTGTGACCTTTGTTTTCTGGTCCAGTGATTTTATGTTACATCTTGAAGACAATTTGATGTATTACTATCATATTTTGGGATTATGTGACCTATATTTCATAGCCCTGTGATTTTTGTCTTATATCTCCCACTGTTTGATATATAAATGTCATATTTATATATAATGACACAGTGCGACCCAAACTTTCACCTCAAAGTAAATATAAATCAGAATGACCTAAATTTCATGGTCTAGTGATTTTGCTTAATATCTTTTAGATTATTTAATGGATTAACATCATAGTTGGTATAATGCATCAGTGTGACCATCAGATTAATTTCTCAAGTATGTGTAGGTCAGTGACCTATATTTTATGGCCCAGCAAACTTGCTTCATGTCTTGAAGACTATTTACTCCAGGAAAGTTGTACTTGGGGTGATAGATCAGTGTCACTCAGAGACTGACATTGTAAACTATATCTTGCCTTATATCATTGTCATTAACTTTAAAATATTTTATAATTAGAAATGGCGCCAGCCGGGGTTATTCATGACCCTCTGGGCACTTGCTCTTGTGTCATTTTGTTCTTGTGTTTTTCCGTTCTTTTAGCATTGCGATTACCTTGCTTGGGAAAGAGAGAGCTAATCTTAGTGCTTTTCGTACATTTGTTCGATTTGTGCTTGTTTGGATTTGTCGGTTTCCTCTTCCTCTTGGTGTCTGGGAAGGGCTGCGGTTTGTGATTGTGGCACTCCCTGGACTTTTCTCTTACCTTTTTTTCTCTACGAAACACAAAAAATGAGAAAAATTTAAAATCAAATGTGAAACGAATGCAAATATTTATTCATTAAGTATTCTGCAACATTAAATTTCTTTCCTCAGAAAGAATCTGAACTGAAGATGAAAACAAGAAAGAGTAAAATTTGGAATAGAAGTTACGCAGAAAAAAACAAAATCCATGAACATGGCTATCATAGTTCACTAAAAGTTTGGTGTCTTAAATTAGCTTGAAAAGTGGTGGAAAAGAGTGATGAATACAAATAGTGAGTGTATTTCTTCTGTACTATTGTGGTCACATCATGACCCTACAACATTCATCAAACCTTTTCATCAGCATCATCAGCTGCATCTTCTTCTACTGTTCTTGTAAGTTCTGTTTCTGTTTTTATAATAGCCATCCTAGCTGCCTTCTGTTTCTTTGCTTCTGATGTTGCTTCTTCCAGCAATTCAGTCTTTGAAGCAACTACTTTTGTCTCTGTTTTGATCTTTTTATCAGCAGACTGGATTGCTTTAACGTCTTTTCTAACTTTCTCAGAGTCTCCCAATGCCTTTTCATGTTTTGATTTAGCTTTGACTTTCTCATCAACTGAGCTATCAGAACTTGCAGCTTTCTTCTTACATGTGAATTCTTCACTTTTGGGAATTTGATCTTTAGTATCTCCTTCATGTTTAATGGAAAGAGGTAATTTTGGAGATCCTAAAGGACTAGAACCTCCTGATCCACTTTCACCATATGATAAATCTGTCACTATAGATTCACTTTTAACTGAACCATCAGCAGAGAACTGGTCAGGACTGCCATGCTTAGGGGACTAAAATAGATGGCATGAACTACAATGCATGTAAACATATGCAAATGAAAATAAACAAAATGATCTTTATTTCAAAAGCTGGTATTGATCTGAATCACACCAAAATTATTTTTTCTTAAAAGACACTCTAAATAAGAGAGGTGTCCAGATAAACATTTTCTTATTTCTCATTAAAAACCTATGTTGTGCTCACCTGGCAATGGGTACTCATTAGAAGTGCCTCGCAAAGACATTTTAGAAGTGTCTTGCCTAACAAAGTGTTGACATTTTTTTTATTTCTCCACGAAAGCATGTTGTGCATACTCATTAGATGTGTGCTTCTAAAGAATACCACAATTTACACTGAGACACTTTTATGAGTACCCACAACATATGTTTTCATGGAAAAACGGTAACAAATAGTTCTCTGGGCCTCTTGTCTAGAGCTATGGATGTTGATGTAAAAACAATGAAAGCACATAGCATGAAGCAAAAATACTTATTACTAAGATAAATACTACTTACTACTACTAATAAATCAACTTTGTAAACAGCAAAAACTATCAAACAGCATAAATAAATATTATAAAGTGGGATCTTTTGGAAGCAAAAAAAAACACAATTGACAAATGAATGCAAAACAGCTGACTGGGTTTTACTGAGTCTGTTTATGAACAGTTATGTAACATGAAAGACGCCTCCTGGCTTTAACCCATTATAGACTGAATGAACTCCCCCACATTATATATTGGAAGATTCTAATTTTGATTTTAGGTATGTCAGACTTTGTCATTTAGATATTCCTGGAGAAAAACAGTTAAATTATTTGCAAACAGTGGAGACCCTGATCAAGATGCCGCATTCTGCAGCGTCTGATCTGGGTCTGCACTGTTTGTTAATTAACATTTAGCGGTCTCCAGACTACATTGGGTTAAAAAAACAAGGTCTGAAAATCTCACTAATTTTCTGAACAGTTCATCTCAAATTACTGGATACAGCATGCACACTGAATATTTTTATTTATTTTTTTATTTATTTATTTTTTTTTTGACTGAGTTGAGATTTTACGGCCCAGTCAACCCCAACCCATCAGGGTCATGTCGAGCTGGTCTGTTTACCTAACAACGCTTTTTCTTGGGCAGGGGCTTAGTCCTCAAAGCGGTAAACCGATATTTGTGCACATTCTTTCACCAGAAACTGACAACTAGCATTCTTGAATCAGTGGAAGAGATTGAATGTAGAAAATATTTCATGATCAATCTCCATGAAAGAATGTTGCAGGTCCAGGCAGGGATCGAACCTGTGACTTAATCACCAGTCAAGAAGTGCATCGAACTGAGCCACCAAAGCCATCATTAACACCATAACATACTTGTCCTAAAATTTGAACAATTCCATTCTACTACCTGCTGATGTGTTTAAAACTGCTTAATGAGTGGCAAACAGTATAGACCCTGATCAGATATGGTATCTGTGGTATCTGATCTGGGTCTACACTGTTTATTTAGGTCTGTCTGAATATTTAGGGTAAATATGGTGTCATTATCCAACCACTATGAAATTTCTTATTTCCGATTAACACTTAGCATACTGGGTAAAAATTCCAGCAGACAATGTTTTGCAATACATTGTATTTTTTCTTATTTTTCTCAGAAAATAGGTTCTGACATTTTGTATAGGAGACAATTTGCATGAGATATCAAATCCTATTTTCTGGTAAAAAGAAGAAAACTATCATCAATTTGTCATCTGCTGAATTTGCCGATAGAGTACTAAGTGTTAAATGCACAGATGGTAACTACTGATCAATCTAGGAATCTTACAGAATCAGTAGGCATAAAATAATAGCATCTGATTCCAATTAAAAAGGAACTGTTTTGATTTTTCAAATTATCCCATAAAGCACCAATCACAACTTCAGCAGACTACACTTTGAAATATTTCTTTTTTTTAATTTCCAAAGAAAATAAGTCTTGACATTTAATGTGAATCATCTGCCAAGCAGATGATTCACATGAAATGTCAAACTTATTTTCTCTGAAAATCCAAACAAAAAAAAAAAAAAACTAGAACAGTGTTTTCGGAGGAAAACGTATGTCCCCCCACCAGTTTGAACAGACATATTGTTAAAATAGATTGTATCTATAATAAACTCAACGTCACAATATACCTATATGTAAGTTTGGTCAAAATTCATCCGTTCCTAAATGAGATAGGGTGCTGACAAGCCATTTTCTAAAATCATAGCCCTTGTGTAACCTTGAAAATGGGATCAAGGTCACAAAAAATCTAATCAGTTCTTGTCTCTGTCTCAACAATATAGCTGTGCAAGTTTGGTCAAAATCCATCCATTCATTCAGCAGATAGCGTGCAGACAAGCCATTATCCAACAATGTGAGCCCTCCTGTGACCTTGAAAATGGGGTCAAGGTCACTAAAATAAAATTAGTTATTTTCCATGCCACAACAATTTGGCTGTGCAAGTTTAGTTAAAATCCATCCATTCCTTCAAGAGATACAGTGCAGACAAACCATTTTCCAACAATCTAAGCCCTAGTGTGACCTTGAAAACGAGGTCAAAGTCACCAAAATCTAATCAGTTCTTTTCCATGTCCCAAAAATATAGCTGAGCGTCTGGTCGAAATCTACTCATTCCTTCAGGAGACAAGGTGCAGACAAGCCATTTTAGTGTGACCTTGAAAATGGGGTCAAGGTCGTCAAAATCTAACCAGTTCTTTTCCATGTCTCAACAATTAAGATGTATAAGTTTGGTCAAAATCCATTCATTCATTTAGGAGATAGGGTGCAGACAAGCAATTTTCCAACAATTTAAGCCTTACTGTGACCTTGAAAATGGGGTCAAGGTCACCAAAATCTAATCAGTTCTTTTCCATGTCTCAACAATATAGCTGTACAAGTTTGGTCAAATCCATTTATTCATTCAGGAGATAGGGTGCATACAAACCATTTTCCAACAAATCTAAGCCCTCCCATGACCTTGAAAATGGGGTCAAGGTCACCAAAATCTAATCAGTTCTTTCACATGTCCCAGCATTGTAGATGTGCAAGTTTGGTCAAAATCTATTCATTCCTACAAGAGATAGGGTGCGGACAAGCCATTTTCCAACAATCTAAGCTCTCCTGTGACCTTGAAAATGGGGTCAAGGGCACCAAAATCTAATCAGTTCTTTTACATGTCCCAGCAATATAGATGTGCAAGTTTGGTTAAAATCTATTCATTCCTTCAAGAGATAGGATGCGGACAAGTCATTTTCCAACAATCTAAGCCCTCCTGTGACCTTGAAAATGGGGTCAAGGTCACCAAAATCTAATCAGCATTTTCCCCCTCCCAATGATATATTTGTGTAAGTTTGGCTAAAAAGGAGATAGAGTGCGGGCAAGAGGCTACGCCGACACTGCTGCCGCCGCTGCTGACGCCGACGGGATCCGCACTAAAAACAATATTTCCCCCCAATGGTGGGGGACATAAAAAAAAAAAGAATTATAGTGTCACCTGCTGCAAATTTTGCTTGGTGCTGTAAGGGTTAAAATTTGCACTTCTCTATGAGAAAATGAAGTTAAGATTTTATAGCAATGATCAGCCAACTAAGAGCAGCATGTGCACTATTCAGACTGCTAGTGATACCAAGGCAGCCAAGTATTCAAGGTTTCTTCAGAAAGAAAGGCTTGATGAAAAGCACTTGTCCCATGATACCAGACACATAGCTCCAGATAACGCACTTACTTTTTACCAAAATAAATTCATATTTTCCTTATTTCTCCATACATTGAGGGTACTCATTAGAAGTGCCTCACTGAGTCACTTCTAATGAGTACCCACGTTTGCCTCACTGAGGCACATCTAATGAGTACCCACAACGTTTCTGTGGAGAAGTAAGGAAAATATTTATCGGCATACTCTTCTTATCTGGAGCTCTGAGACATATGATTTTTCTATCCCTGTTATCAGATAACATGTTTAAAAAGAATCTTGTATGCAGAAAAGTTAAAGCTAACACTGCATGTAACAAATTAAAGGGGAATGGATACACCTTCAAGGGAAATTACTCTGACATGGAAAATATTTACCTTGCACCTCTTTCAGGATTACCGTGTTTACCTTAAGTATTGGAACACCTTATCTACTTACCATACTTGTCCTAAAATTTTAAATAGTCCATTCTACTACCTCTTGATGTGTCTAAAATAGTGCTGAATGTATGGCAAATAGTGTGATCTAAAATCGCAGGTCTACAGTGTTTGCAAAGGCCTATTGATCCCAATACTTTGGATTATTATGGTACTCATTAGAATTGTCTCCTCTAATGAGTATAAAAGCCTTGTTTCGTAGAAAAATTAAAAGATACCAATACTTTTTGACTGAAAAAAAAACCAAAAAAAAACCCTTATCTGGAGACTAAAGAAGCTAATTTTTGTCTCTATTGAAAAAATGGTGAAAAAATCTCCAGGTGTATTCATTCACCTTAAAGCAAAGACGACTAGATGAAGACTGGTATGCCTGTAACAGATAAGGTCTTCAAGCTACTTACGGTGGGCACTGCCTGTACTGGAGATAGTATTTCATCCTGTATGTCTGGATACTGATCAAGAGCCTGCTGTGCTTGAACAAGCTCATTCTTCAACCTTTCAACCTCCAGCCTATGTTTCTCAGCCATGTCATCAAGTCGTGACTTATATTGTGTTTCCAGATTCTCTAATTCTTTCTTATGTTTATCAGTAAGTCTGTCTTCGAGATCCTGTAGTTCTTGCTGATGAGCAAGTTCTAAAGCTTCAGTGTCTTCACCAGTTGTTTCAACCTCAACCTTTTGAAGATCTACAAAAATTAATACAATTCACTTATTCAGTCTTTCTATGTAACTTGGAGAACAGGTATATGTCAATCACATCAAAGACATTATCACATTAAGGTTATGAAAAAAAAATCCTGGACGAGTCCAAAAATTTAAGGCAAGTATAATATCTGAAAACATTCTCCCCAGCCAATCAGATAACTTCATCCGGGTTTTTGATAGAAATTCACATATTTAATGACAAACAGTGCAGATCCAGATCAGTTGGCTTCTTCAGAAGCCAACTGATCTGGATCTACACTGTTTGCTAAGACAGGGCATGTCATGTTCAGCAAGAGAAGGGTTAAAACCTGTTGAAGTAACTGAAAAGAGATGATCTGGGGCAACACTGTTTACACAGGGCTGCTTGTCTGAATATTGGGGTAATTAGTAACAATGTTTTCTGAGAAAACAGATTTCTGCTGTTAGCTTGAAAATTAGGTCAAGGTCACCAAACTCTAATCAGTTCTTTGTTGTGTCCCAATTACCCGTAATTCGCTGTGTATACCACGCACTCATCTATAACACGCACCTAAATTCTGAGTCCAAGTTCCATGGAAAAAAAGATATTCCTATCTAAAACACGCACATGCTTTTTCCCAGTGTCACAGAATGCTATCTCGGATGCCATTTTGATTGAAAATGAAAGTACATGATTTTTGATTGGCTGCTATTAAAACAGCCTGACTGGTTATATGAATATTTCCCAATAGCAATAGAATTGACACTTCTCGTAATTCACACCTTCTCAATGTCAATCTCATAATTAACACCTTCTCAGCGTGAGTTAAACACCTCACTCAATTAAAGAAGCCCATTTTCCATTCACTGTCAATTAAAAGGTGATTAATGCCTGATTTCAAAGAAACCGATGACCTGTGCAACTCGGAACTTTGTTTACAAACACACCGAGTTTAATTGGCCCTTGTTTTGAGAAAAGTACGGGTAATGCCTGTAATATCAACTCTGTTTTTTGAAAAATAAATAAAATTTTAAATTTTAACTCATAAACTATCTTTACATATCTTTATTATTATTCTTATTTTTGCTACTATTATTATTATAATCATTATTATTATTATTATTATTTTTAGCAGTTTTCATAAAACATCAAATTTCTGTATTCCCAACAAACCACTGTTTTGTGATCAGTCTATTCAGATTCAGACAATGTGGTTCATTACGTATATTTAGATAAACCTTCCTGTCAAAATGCGGAAAATAAACAAACAATTTTTGTGCCAATAAAAGGTAATCTGCATGAAAAGGCTGATGTCTGAGATTGAAATAGTGATTGCATTTTTAGTGATATAAATTATTCGATGAAATAATACGTCAGAAGAATTTTTCGAGGGTCGCAATATGTCACATTGTATATGTAATGGGTTTTCGTGACCTGCCGAGTTTTCGAGAAAAACATGGTTATTTTTCTATGCCACTGTATTACACGCAGGGGAGTTTTTGCTCCGTTTTCTGGGTGAAAAAAGTGCATGGTATACACAGGGAATTACTGTATATATCCATAACAAGAGAATCGGTGAACCCAAAGGATGCTCCCCAAAGATGCGCAGTAGTGGGAGGGTTATGTCAGTGAAAGAGTAAAATATGGTGGTCCTATACACTTTGAAGTGTGGAAATCTGGGGTTCCACTGCACACAGTGTTTCATTATTAGCCTACCATCATCTTGATATGACTGAAATACTGTTGAAAGGGGTGTAAAATGTAAAAGCATCCATCCACTCTGTGTAGTAATTAATCAATGAACTAAGTTCCAGATGTGAAAAAACGAAATATTATAGCTGTTGATTTTATGTAGATTTTTTTGGCTATTCAAGAATGTGGTATCAAGCACCAATTTTGAGAAGAAATTAAGAACTTCTGTTTGCATTTAACCCTTAAAGCGCCAAGAAAAACTGCATCTGAAAATGTCGTCTGTTTATATCGTCTGCTGAATATTCTTGCAAACTTTTCAAACCTATTTTTCCATACAGGCAAACAGTGTGGACCCAGATCAGACTGCTCCTAAAGGAGCAGTCTGATCTGGGTCCACACTGATTGCAAAAATGACTTTTAAAATCACAAGCAGATGACAAAGCAGACGACAATAGTTGTGATTGGCAGTTTAAGGGTTAAGAGCAAACAACTACACTATAAAAGCAGAGCTACAGATGACTGAGACTGCTGAACATACCTAAAATAATTTTTATTCGTTCTCCATAAAATAAACATTGTGGTTCATCTTTAGAAGTGCTTTTACAAGGCAGTTCTCAAGAAGTTCCACAACTTTCATTTTTTAAGGAAAAGTAAGAAATAACAAGCAAATTCCATGGGGAATTTATGTCCCCCGCCTTATTTTTACTTGAGGTGTTAAAAATGGTAAAGTTAACCAGAGGACCATTGGTCCTGTATCACTTACCTAAGTATTGAACCAGGAAACCAGTAATAAAAAATAATTTCAAGATTCTGAAAAAACCACATGCATATCTTCAGACCATCCTTAAAGCACCTGTAAAGTTTCAAAAGGATCGGCTTAAAACTGTGGTAGGAGTTACGGGGTCAAGGTACCTACTCCCTATACGCTTCTGTAGTATTAGAACTAAAAAAATGTCTAAGTTAAAAATGCGGAAAAAGTGATAAAAAATTATTTCAGGATTCTGAAAAAACCACATGCATATCTTCAGGCCATCCTAAAAGCCCTTGTAAAGATTCAAAAGGATTGGACAAAAACTGTGGGAGGAGTTAAGGGGACAAGGTACCTGCACCCTATACACTTCTGTAATATTAGAACTCAAAAAATGTCTAAGTTAAAAATGCGGAAAAAGTGATAAAAAATTATTTCAGGATTCTGAAAAATCCACCTGCATATTTTCAGGCCATCCTAAAAGCCCACGTAAAGGAGTTAAGGGGACAAGGTACCTACTCCCTATACACTTCTGTAATATTAGAACTCAAAAAATGTCTAAGTTCAAAACGTGTAAAAAGTGATAAAAAATAATTTCAGGATTCTGAAAAAAACACATGCATATCTTCAGATCATCCTTAAAGCACCTGTAAAGTTTCAAAAGGATCGGCCAAAAACTGTGGGAGGAGTTAAGGGGACAAGGTACCTGCTCCCTATACACTTCTGTAGTATTAGAACTCAAAAAATGTCTAAGTTAAAAATGCAGAAAAAGTGATAAAAAATTATTTCAGGATTCTGTAAAAACCACATGCATATCTTCAGGCCATCCTAAAAGCCTATGTAAAGTTTCAAAAGGATCGGCCAAAAACTGTGGGAGGAGTTAAGGGGACAAGGTACCTACTCCCTATAGACTTCTGTAATAATGTCTAAGTTCAAAATGTGTAAAAAGTGATAAAAAATAATTTCAGGATTCTGAAAAAAGCACATGCACATCTTCAGACCATTCTTAAAACACCTGTAAAGTTTCAAAAGGATCGGACAAAAACTGTGGGAGGATTTAAGGGGACAAAGTACCTACTAAAAATTCGGAACCACGCACCACGGAAAACCAAAAACAGTGTCCCTCCGCTTTTCTTCGAAAAGGCAGGGGACAATAATTCAGAATTACAACTTACTGCTTATCTATAACATTGATTATTATTGAAAAAGAGAATGTTAACTACAGTAGAACTTCAATGGCTTGAAGCCTGATGGCTTGTTAACCCTGTCTGACTAGAACACTGGTTCCTGGGTCCCTAGATGTCACTTCCTATAGAAACTAACCCTCGATGGCTAGAACTACCTTTGTTACAGTTCTTGCATTCACATTTTCTCTGATAGCCTTCTATTAATGTATCAAGTTTCAATGATTCCCTTTTACACTTTAAAACGCAGTAATTACTTGTAACAGAGGTACAGTTCTTGCACTCTACACTATCTCTGATGGTCGTCTCTCAATGTATCAAGTTTCATTTGATTCTCTTTTATACTTTCAGATATGCACTGGACAAATTTAATATTGCAAAAATTAGGAAGGGAAATAACCATAAATACTGACAATAGGCTTATGGTTCCAGCATTCTGCACTTCCCCCCACAGCTCGCTATCACTGTATCAAGTTTCATTTATTTATCTTCAATACTTTTAGAGATATGCTCCAGACAAGCTTACTATTGCAAAAATTAGAAAGGGAAGTAACTCTGTAATTACTTGTGATAGAGTTACGATTCTTACAATCTGCACTTCCTCTGATGGCCGTCTATCAATGTATCAAGTTTCATTTAATTCCCTTCTATACTTTCAGAGATATGCTCCGGACAAACTTTTTGTTGCAAAAATTAAGAAGGTTAGTAACTCCGTAAATACTGGTGACAGGGTTATGGTTCTTGCATTCTGCAATTCCTCTCATGGCCCGCTATCAGTGTATCAAGTTTCATTAAATTACCTTCAATACTTTTAGAGATATGCTCAGACAAAAGTGTGAAAGACAGAGGGATGGTCGGACAGACAGACAGACGAAGTGGAGACTATATGCTCTCCCTCTGGGGAGCATAAAAATTTGGTAAGAATACATCACTGGTTCGCAAGATATTGTGCAGACAAGAAAATGTTACCCTAAGGTCAACTCCTACACTAATGCCAATGCCAACATTGATGCAAACCGGATCCAAAAACAATATGGGGTTTGAACTCACAATCCCCGCTGCATCAGCAGTCAGATGTGCTACAAACTGCGCTATGGAGCCCAGCCCGAGAGTAGAAATAGTTAAATGACTGAACAAAAGCAAAACATGTCAACACATGTTTCCGATGTATATCCTATGTACCTTGTTGTAATTGTTCAACTTTCTCTTGGTAAACTGCTACCTCTGCAGTATGCTTGTCTTCTAACTCTTTTATCTTTGTTTCATATTCTGCATCCTTGTCTTCTAGATCCTTCATCAGCTGTGTCATCTCTTCTTCATGAATAGCTGCAAAGAATAGTACACAGTATTTGAATTAAGAATTACTTTCTCAAAAAGTAAATAAAAAGCATGACTGCTTTCTTATGTATTTTCATTACCCCTAAACAGGTAACTGGCAAACAGAGTAGACTCAGATCAGATGCTGCAAAACATCAGCGTCTCCACTGTTTGCAAATAGGTCAACCATTTTTCTTTAGGAATATCTATATCATAATATAGCCTGACATACCTAAAATCGAAACTAAGACTCTTCCGATACATAGTGTGGGAGAGTTTATTCAGTCTTTAATGGGTTAAATAAATAATAAAAGCACCATGAAGCACTGTTTTATACCCGAACATTTGCTGAAATCTGTGTAATGTACAAAGTTCATTTGATCTGGATGAAGAAAAGTCAAGTTATTGCAAGGGAACCAATTTTTAATGTCAAATGGAAGGAAGCTAAAGAGCTATGGAATGGAAACCAAATTTTACACTTATCAGAGGTTATAACGCCATAAATTATCAAAATTAACCCATTAGTACCATAAAAGATCTTCTTAACACCACTGCATACATCAAGGTTCAATAAAAGCTATGAGATACATCTAAGTTATCACTCAGGATACAGACATGCATGTATGACAGGCAGACAGATGGACATATAGAAATTCAATGAGAAAAGACAATAATATATCACTATTGTGTGTGGGGATATAAAACCACTTGAATGCAACCAAGTAAATGTTCACCTTGTTCCTTATCATGCTGACAGTTAAAATAATAGATGACAAATGAGTGATATTTTACCAGAAAACAATTGTCTCCTAAGGATAATTGCATTCTTTGATACTGAAAAATGAAGTTTTTTAAAAGTAAAACATATTTTAACTAGCAATATTTAACCTATAGATAATGTGCTATTCTATTCTGTATTTCAAACCTTCCACAGAAAAAAGACAGTTCAGTCGTCTTAAAAAGTCTTAATCCAGAAGGTCCCTTAGGCAGTTACCTGTGTGACATCATTCTTCCCGCTCTTTTGATCATGTGTCAGTTTCCTGAAGTATAACATCCTGTAACTGAGCTACGCGGGTGGCAGGAGGGATTGATACTCTTATCTATAGGTTACGTATTGCTAGTTAAGTATGTTTTACTTTTAAAAACTTCATTTTAACTGCATAACACAATAACCTATAGATAATGTGCTAGAATTTGCAGATAAGGAGGGAGGAGCTCTCCAAGTTCTAACACAGATAGTATATAGAATCCCTATACCTCTAGATTAAGACTCAGGAAACTCTAAGGAATCAGATACACTCTGTTTCTATATGTAAGAGTTAGAATGATCTAGATTCACTAATAACACATCTTTAAGGTGTTAATACCTTATCTGTTAATGGTAGACTCTGGAGGCTGCCAGTTTCTCAAGCCTCAGAGGCCTGAATTCCACCCCCCCCCCCCTCCCCCCCAACACACACACACGCACCCTTCTTTTTTTGGGTAACAACAGTTGGTCCCAAAAAAGAATTAATGAGTCACTGAGACAGAAAGATGCCCTGAAAGACAGCTGTCTATCTTTGAGAGGCAAAATATTTAATAAGGAAATGTTTTCTCGGATGAGTTTCCTACAGATAACCTACATATCTGGAGATTTAATTATAAATCCTAAAAATGTAACGATTATCTAAATTAGAAAATAGTCTAAACTATTTATTAATATGAAATAATTGGAATCTGGTTAACTGGACCGATTTAACTGTTGCCAGTAACCAGTTCATAATTCTTAAACAATCATAAGACTTTAAAATTATTCCCTTTGCATTTCAAGCTAAACAGGAATAATAATAATAATCTGGGTAAATGGACTAATCTAATTCTTGCCAAATAGCTAGTTTATCCATCAATGATAGCGAACATATGATTGATAATTTTATGTATTTTATCTATTGCCAGTCAGACTGTGATAACGTATCTTAGTCATGGCAACCGATACTAGAAAAAGATTGTCTAATTCGCATGAAGATAGACAACCTGAATAAATTTTAACACTAAACATCTACCAGAGGAGATTTAGGAAACATTTCGTATCCTTTGTAAAAGTTAATAAAAAGGAAAGACTGCTAACATCATAACATAGAGTTTGGCAGCCGTAAAATTTCTAATAAGAGGAAAGGCTGATAATATAGCGTGCTGTATAACAATATTGATTAAAGATCTACCTAACTTAGAAAGAACTGGCTAGAATCGATTCTATTACCAGATCTAAGTATTCTAGGTCAAACTCCGAAGGTATATTGATAATTTGACTGATAGAAAGAGAAGCCATTACCGATTCAACCTTCTTCTATGACATAATTACAATACACTGCTGTCGGCCTATTCAGCGCACCTAAGGATTTGAGCTGAATTTAAAAAATGTTCGCTAGACCAGTTTTATTTTTTAAATGTACTAGAACAAAGAATAATTTACTATAAATGAAACAAGTTTATTTTCATTTAATTTCTTCTTCAAATTTAGCAGATAATAATCCCTCAACTTCATCACCCCCTTGTTTGTGTGTCATAAAAAATGTCTGCCAATGTCGCGCATCTGTTAGAATTTTGCCTGTTGCCTTGGACATAAAGAATGTTTTTAGATTAAAGATGCATTTCTATGATCACTAATCAATTTAGAATATATTTGTGCCATTTTCATTGTTCACATTGACAAAACCATCTTTTAAATCTCACGTTCAGGGAAAAGGGTCCTTTAGTTTTAGTGAAAACAACATTTTCCTCATTATTTTGAAATAAACTCCTGATTCCCCATGCAAATTGTAATGACCATGTACCTTTTGATATATTTCATCACATACGCCCACAAAATGACACTTTGGGATTTTTGGGAGAAAATATTTGAGTGAGCAGCATTGGCAGATGCGCCACATTAGGCTACATGGCTGTATAGTAAATTCTGACTCCGCTAATGCTTAAAACTTCCTCCATGAGACAAGAACTGGGGAGTTTATTATACAAACCTACTAACCATAGTAGAGTTTATAAGTATACATGCCGCTTCAAAATAATACTAATTTTAATATCTCTGATAACCAAAGACGTAGAGGTTCAGCGGTATAACTATTCTGCATGTATATAACTGGAATAGTGAGAATAGATGATATTGTCATTTATAATATATGAATGATAATAAAATATTCCTCTTATGGATAAATTGTTTATTGTAACTAATTTATCCAAACTGGATAGATAATTTGCTTTATGATATATCAATTCATAATAACTTATAAGATGTTCCAGTTTATGGATGAATCATTTATCGTGATGGTTAGATTATCCAAAGAAACTGGTTATAAGTATAATATAACTGTAAGGATTGTATATAATGATCAACAATCCATTTGTTATATATATAAAAATTAGTCTTGAACATTTAAGTAGTTTTAAGACAAATTTCTTTATAGTTGAAACTTCCTGAAATATAACAATTTTCTAGACTTGTATCGCATTTCAGGTAGAAAAGGGGACTCCCATATTTCTATGCCTAGGTTGGGAGACTTATATTATAATATAATTGTGTTATCAATAATTATTAACACAAGAGTAAAGATGTATTGTATGGCTTTTTATTTGCCAAATTCTATGCCATACTTGTTTAAAGATAGATGAAGATTGATCTTCAATCCGAAATGTAAGTATAGAAGCTCATTATTTCTCTGTTCAAGGATAGAAAATGAGTTCTTTATCGATAATGATTGTATCGATGTATTCTCCCTAAACGGAGCGATAGGAGTGTATCCATTGACATAAACTGGAAGGTTGTCACTATTGCGACTTGACAATCCCAGTAACATATGAAAGGTTCCCATGTAACTAATCAGACATTATCGATTTGAATTGAAGTCTGAGTCAATTATTATGTTGAAGTATGTATCAATACTTTAATTACTTCAATGGCATATATGTTTCAATAAGATTTTAAAATCTATAAAACGAATCGTGAATAGGTCAAAATCTAACTAAAGAAATCAACTCTAAAAACTTAATATGATTGATGGCAATATGGGGATAGATCTTATAGTATCGCAAATAATATCTCCAATTATTGTCAAACAATTCTTTAATGGTCTGTTAACATTAACTCATAACGATAACGTCCATTTGCAATATATGAAAATGTACGAATTAAGATACATACCAAAATTGTTGGAACAAAAGACTAGGAAAATGCGACAGTAAAACGTAAGTACGGAACTTCCTTAAATGGAAAACTTAATCATATATGAGATCCATTATAATTTTTGAGACAGTCCTGTCATATAATGACATTATGTCCTGACTTAGTTGTCTTTGATATTTTAATTGAAAATATCCGTTGTCGGCTATTGCAACGTTATCTTTAGGAGACAATATATGCGGGAGAGATCGCGATTTTTCGGGCACAAGAGGAAAAACTGGTTCCTATTATCGGAACGTACGATAGATGAGAAATATAATTATTTAGTCCTGAAGTATTATCGAATAATGTACATGTAAAGGACGCCTGATTACACCCTTTGTTCTGGGGTCCATGTCTGTTGGTCTGAACATTCTTATTCGTCATTCGTTTATGGATTTATGAGTTATGCATTGACTGAGTTGGGAGCCTTTATGCGAACCGAATTTTTATGTATTTCTGTATTAAGAGTAGCATCGGGACCCAGGGTGAAGTTATCTAGCTGTAAAAGTGCTTTAAACCCCCCGGTGGTTTGCTCTACCGACCGTTCTAAGGCAGTGGTCCCGGTGTTAGTCTTACTCTTTGTTACTTTGTGGTTTATTCTACGAGGCGATTTGTTGTATGTCTTTCCGTGTGTCATTTTGTTCTTGTGTTTTTCAGTCCTTTTAGTATTGCGATTACCTCGCTTGAGGAAGAGAGAGCTAATCTTAGTGCTTTTCGTACGTTTGTTGGGTTTGTGCTTGTTTAGATTTGTCGGTTTCCTCTTCCTCTTAGGGTCTGGGAAGGCTGCTGTTTGTGATTGTGGCACTCCCTGGACTTTTCTCTTACCGTTTTTGGATTACGGCTTTGGTACCATGACCGCAACTACATTTTCCTCACTGCTTCTTAAGTATACAAATCTTTTCCCATTGTTATGTCTGTTGACATGCGAAGATTGACAATGGAAGAATTGGTTTTATGACTTATAAATGTCATTGATGTTTTGAGGAGGTGAAACTACTCATTGTGTTAATTCTCCTCTTAGAAATTTCCTTTTCTATCAGACTTAAGGAATAATAAATATTAGACCTATACAAAACATCTGTTTAGGTCTGTAATTATTATCGGCTGTATAGTCCTAAACGATCCCATAGCCATATATAATTTGTTAATCTCTGAAGAAGCCAAAATCTATATTTCGTAATTAGATTTTATAACTTCTTGAACTAATTTGGTTAAGGCAATAATAATAATAACATTATCAAATTTATTAATGCCTTAATATATATATTTGACTGATTATTTACCTTCTCCAAGAGTCTGGACAAGACATGATTGATATGGACTCTTGTTACAGGTATAAATAATTGTCAGTGAACAATTAGTATGGGAACTAAAGCCTGAAATGCTGATTGTTTCCCAAAACATATAGAATATTTACCTCTACTAGACTTCTATGTGAATAGAGTCTATAGAGGAACTATTTTATAGTTATTTATATTATACATCAAAAAGTCAAAACTTTGACACTTGATGTGTATCTTTAACAAGTTTATCCTTTATAATTTGGATATACTTGAAATATTTATATCATTAGATAGGAAAGAACTAATAAGGAATTAACGTGATCCATAAAAAGTTCTATTCCCGATAGTAACATATAGTGAGTATCATCTTCTTTTCGGAAATATGACCGTAAATTTTTTGAAGATTTGATAATCATATTATCAAAGGATCAGGTATCTTTTGGAAGACTGATTCTGTGTCCTTGATAATGCACCAATTTATCGACTATAAATTAGATATCTTTAATATCACTCTATCAGGTTGCAACGTTATCTGAACGTAAGCAACCTGGTTAAGTTAAGTGTTTTTATACCAACTTATCAGGTTATATCATCATCTGAACATAAACAACCTGTATAAGTTAGGTGTTTTCCTACCAATCTATCAGGTTGTAGTGTTATCTGAACATAAACAACCTGTGTAAGTTAGGTACTTTTCAACCATTCTATCAGGTTGTAGCATATCTGACCATAAACAACCTGAGGAAAATGTTTAGCTTATGATACCATAATGATCATAACTATGTACCAAAGAAAAGTAGAAGAAAGAAATTGGCAACTTCTTTTCTTATAATTATAATTCTTATAATTGATTTCTGTTTCTTTGTTTCTTCCGAAAGAGAACAAAGAAATTAAAGAAGAAGAAGAAGATGATGAGTAAACGATACATTTTATCTTCTCTTCTTATATTATCAAGTCAAAGAATGGAGCTCATTCCCTGCCATAAAGCCTTATGGCGTAAAGATCCTTTTCCAGTCAGCTTAAAGAGGAACAGCTCTATAATCTTTCAAGTACTGTTAAATGTTCCATAACAATATACTTTCAGATTATAATTACAAATATCTAGGATTCTGAGCCTAATTCGATAATGACTGCAGAGAATTCCTTGATATAAATGGCTACCCGGTATTCTAACCAAACGCTGTCATTTGATGATCTGTACCCATTAATTTGATTCATCTCTGATGCTCTGTGAGTCAAAACAAGTTGTCCGGAGACAAGTGACTGTTATCCAGTCACTAGTAATCCGGCATAATGATCGGTACTTCTATGACCAGTGACTGGTACCCGGTGATCGTTGCCTGGTGATTGGATGCCCGGTAATTAATTGCCCGGTGATTTTTTCAAGTGATTTTGACAGTGACCAGTCTGACCGGTGACCGGTAATGGTTGACCAGTGATTTGTGGACTTAGATTTTATTGAGTGCCTATAGCACCCATAAAAAGCCACCCAGATGGCCGACGTGACCGGTGACCAGTGTGACCGGTGTCGGGATGTCTGGTGATTGAGTGACCGGTGATTGAATGGCCCCTGATTGGATGACTTGTGACCGTGTGACCGGTCACTGGACATGACTGTCACTAGATGACCGGTGATTGGATGACCCGTCAGTGGTGGACTTAGACTTTATTGAGTGCCTATAGCACCCATAAGAAGCCACCCGGATGGGTCCTAACCTTGACATTAAAGCCCCTGGGGTGGTGTCCCATCGGTAAAGATGGATAACCGGTCAGTGGTGGACTTATTTATTACCTACAGCACCCATAAGACGCCACCCAGATGGGTCCTACCCCTGGCCGTAATGCTCCATGGGGTGGTGTCCCAACAGTAAAGAATTGTCGTATAACCCAAAAAGGTTGACAAGTTCTTTACTAATCAGCTTCTCCACCATAGCAATCTTCAGCCAATTTGTCGTTGTCCGTAAGATACTAATACTAGTCCAATTAATACAGATCACGTCAATAAATAACCTGGAACAAAAAGAACAAGTAAAATATTTGAAATATTATGCACGACTTCCGAAATGAACAAGAGAGTTGTGTCGATAAATATGAGAGTCGCGAAAACATGACGTAAATCGACGATCAAATTAAACAAGATAATGAAAATCGATTTAATGAAAATAATAAAAGTTTCAGTGAAAAGAATGAGAAAGGAACATAAGAAAACAGGAACTAAGAAAATAGACCAGAGAAAAGAAAGAAATTTAGATTTTTATCACCCGGTAAAAATTTCCTGTTTATTTTCTTTGTTCCACAGAAAGAAACCGACACATGTTCAAAAGAGCAGGAAGAATGACGTCACACAGGTAACTGCCTAAGGGACCTTCTGGATTAAGACTTTTTAAGATGACTGTACTGTCGTTTTTTCTGTGGAAGGTTTGAAATACAGAATAGAATAGCTCATTATCTACAGGTTAATGTATTGTGCAGTTAAAATGCTTCTTTTTTTGCATAGTTCTGATTATGAGTGGTAAAAAATAAATAAAAAAAAAATCAATGAAAAGCATGCCTTTATGTCTAGAGTGAAGTTTTTTGTATAAAAACTCAAAATGGTGAATAAGACTGTATTTTTTTACATTATACCTATTTTCAAATGTACGAGTTTCTGATGATATTTGGAATATCTCAGGACGTGCACCACTTAATAGCAGCAGTTTATTTGACAAATTGACTAACCTTTCAATTCTTCTATCTTTCTGTTATATTCTTCTTCTTTTTCTATCAGTTCTTGTCTCAGCTGTCTCACTAACTCACTCTCTGCTGATTCTGGTTCCTGGTCCTCTGCCTCAGCTTCTTCTGTCTCTGCTTTAACATCAGCCTTTGTTTTCTCTTCAACAGCTTCTTTCTTTTCTTCATACTCTGAAACTGTATCATTGTTATGAAAATGATATGAGCCTCACCAATTGGAAAACACTCTCCCATATACAATCCGCACAGATTCAGATCAGCCTGCACCTCCACACAGACTGATCATAGTTTACACTGACCACTAAGTTTAATGTATTGACTTTTTTTTTTTAATTTTAACATTGTATGACCTGTGAGATTGCAAAGATACACAGACCTACCTGGTTCTACACTGGTCATATGTACCATAAGGTTTCGTATTTGGGTGGGGTTATATCATGGTATAAAAAAATCAAACTAAACATAGTAATTGATTTTTTTTATATATAATGTTAATTCCTAATAATATGACAAAACATTTTATGTTTGTTTTGAGATGAGGTTTAATGGCCCTGTCAACAATATCTCAGTTATGTTTGATGCTTCAGAAGTAAATCAATCTATTTTTCACAGTGCTACAGACAAGACACATTTTTTTATATATAGTTTATTCGGGGACACTTTCTCCTAACCATACTTCTAAAATTTCAATAACTTTATTTAACATATTGAAAACTGGAGACCCCTAAACAGGTAACTGGCAAACAGCGCAGACCCAGATCAGATGTTGCCGAATGCGGCATTTGATCAGGATCTCCACTGTTTGCAAATAAAACAAACATTTTTCTTTAACGATATCTACATAATATAGCCCGACATACCTAAAATTAAAAACGGACTTCCAATATATAGTGTGGGAGAGTTTATTAAGTCTTTAATGGGTTACCCAGCTAGCATTCTACGTAAATCTACATCGGGCCGTCATCGGCCCGTCAGCTACCCTGACGGGCCGATGACGGCCCGATATAGATTTACGTAGAATGCTGACTGGGTAACTACCTATTGATACTGACTGAGTGGCAAACACAAAAGGCAGCAGCTGACCTAGGTCTCAGCTGTTGGCTCAGGCTTGTCTGTCCAAATACTTTTGTAAATATGGTATACCCAGTAAGCATTCTACATAAATCTATAGCGGGCCGTTATCAGCCCGTCAGGGTAGCTGACGGGCCGATAACGGTCTGCTGTAGATTTATGTAGAATGCTAGCTGGGTACCTAGTAGATTCTTAGAAGCTGGGCTGATCCATTTAATATTTTACCCATTGTAGACTGAATAAACTCCCCAACACTATATCTTGGAAGATTCTAATTTCGATTTTAGGTATGTCAGGCTATGTGATTTAGATATTCCTAGAGAAAATAAAATGGTTAAACTATTTGCAAACTGTGGAGACCCTGATCAGAGGCCGCATGTTGCGGCATCTGATCTGGGTCTGCAGTGTTTGCCAATTACCCTTTTAAGCGTCTCCAGACTACACTGGGTAAAAGAGATGTTTTACAATACTGCAGTTTTCAATGAAGTTGAATAGTTAATTATTATTAACTACATGCTGCAATACTGATCTGGGTCTATACAGTTTGCCAAAGTTTGAGGGTTAAATATGTAAGTATCCAGGTCAACAACACTTTAGTCCTGTCAAGTCATTGCCTCCAAATTTGTGAGACTTACCTGAACTGAAACGAATGATGAATCAAGTCCTGCCTTAAGTTACAGCAGGAGAAACAGACAGTCCATTAATTACTCTGGGTAGGGGACAGACGGTCTTCTGAATTCAATAAGAAAAAATGTTCTTACCAACAGTCTTTCCATTACACTGAGACAATGGAAGGCTGATAATAAAACGCTCTGAGCCATGAAGCCCCCACAGTGCCACTAATGTGATCTGAACCCGGAATCCAAACCCATGCAGAGACTTCCACAGTGAAAAGCATAGCTACAGATAAGAGGGGGTATCCACATAATATTTTTCTTATTTCTCAATGAAAAAATATGTTGTGGGTACTCATTAGAAGCACCTCGGCAAGGCGCTTCTAATGAGTACCCACAACATATGTTTTTATTGAGAAATAAGAAAGATATCAGCAGTTTTTGGATGAAAAAAGTGCCTTACCTGTTGCTATGTGAAAAGTGACAACACCTTACTATGGAAAAAATGCTGTTTATCAAAACTGTCCCTTAGTCTGAGTGATAAATTGAACACTGGACAACCATTTTGCTGCATTAATAAACACAAGCACACAACATTTTAAAACAACTTTTTTTCTTATTTACATCCCTCCCTCAAAAAAAAGGGACTGTCATTCCATTCTATTCAAAATGACAATTTGAACAGAAAGCCAAGCTCTTTTTACAAGACAGACAACTTTTGTAACTCCTTTTTCCTTTTTTTTTTTTTCCATACAGGGCCCCTTCTGAAAAAGGTCTACACTGAAATGAAAGAATTTGTTCCAAAGAGGAGCAAAGTCTATCCATCTACAGTAGACCCCTTTCCAGACTGGATGCAAAACAATTCTTAACACAGTTATTCCCCTTGAAAGTGTATCCATCCCTTCCACTGGCATAAAAGACAAACCTGCTTCTTCTTTAGCTTCCTGCTTAGCCTTTTCCACCAAGTCTTCAAATTCCTGCTTGGATTTTTTCATTGAGTCTTCATGTGCAATCTGCATCTCAAGAATCTGTGCCTCGTACTGCTGCAGAAGTGTGTTTCTCAGATCTGCCATATCTTTATCAAACTTGGCAGACTGCTCCTCCAGAGCTTCTTCCTTTTCGGCAAGCAGTTTCTGTATCTCATACTCATGCTGTTCTGAGAGCCGAGACTGAAAATAAAAGACTATCTACTTAGCAGTTTGAATAATTTGTTTCAGACCATCTAAAATCTTTAGATATAGAGGAGGAACTTATTATTGGAGTTCCAGGGCAGACTGCACATATGCATGAATGTATTTCTTCAACTAAAACTATTATCACAGCTCAAGATATTAAGGCATTTTTTATTTACTAAATAGTATTATTGCATAAAAAGCAGTGTCGCACGTTATTAACAGCCGTGCATAAACCGGCGAAAAGCCGTGTATTAACAAGGGAATTCATGTGCTGTTAATGCATGGCTAAGCAACTTTCAATACGATAGTACCGGGGCCACAGATTTGCTGCCGTTATGTGATGTGTACTTCCCGGCCCTAGAAGGAGCATAGTCAGTGGAAGTTTCGTTCGCGAGACATCGGTGAAAAGGCGAAACAAAATAGTGCAAGAAATAACACGAAATGTAGCAAATGTTTTCAGTTTTATGCAATAATAGCGATCGAACATGTTCTTTCAATGGATTAACATTCGTCTAGTCCCTTGGGAGGTGTTGAAAACCGCGGCCTTCGGCCTCGGTTTTCAACACCTCCCATGGGACCTGGCGAATGTTAATGCATGAAAAACCATGTTTGATCCCTATATTGATAGTTCGCTCTAGGAAAATATATGTTGTGGGTACTCATTCCAAGGGCCTCATCCAAAGGAACATATCAAACAGGGTATGCAAGCATTTGCCATTCTGCCAATACTCAGTACAGTCGACTCTCGTTATCTCGAACTCGCATATCTCGAATAACCGCTTATCTCGAAGTGAAAATCTGGTCCCTGGTTTAACACAGAGATCTACCAACAGGCAACAAAATATTGTGGAAATTCTCCTCTTTTCCACAATATTTTCAGTTATCTCTAACTTAGGAGTCAAATTAAAGATTCATTCTGTTAAAGGTGGTTGTTCGATTTTTTTCCTCAGTTCCGCAAATCTGATATGTCGAAGTACGGATATCTCAAAGTGTTTCATAGAGTCCCTTGGATTTCAAGATAACAAGAGTCGACTGTACTTTTAGACACATCAGCAGATAAAGACACTGACCTTTTTAAACCACTGACCTTTCTATGACGGTGTTTCTAGTTCTTTTTGATCTTTTTATTACTCTGAGGCCCTGACTATGGAGTTCCTTTTATTCTATCCTGTTTAGTGCCTTGTCCTAATATTTACTCTGACCTATGGAGCTCTGCAATTATCTCATTTGGAAAGAGGGACCTGGGCCCACATGTTCAAAGCATTGTTAGCTTAACTAGCTCCTAAATGACAAACTCATTAACTGTTGTAGCTAAGATATTTTCAAATACATTGATATTTTTGCTGCAAAAATGTGAGTAGCTTTTGCAATGCAAAAGTTACTCTCATTTTTTCAGCAAAAAATATCAATGTATTTGCCATCTTTCAAGATAGAAACTTTTATGTCACCTTAGCTAACAACTTCATTCAATTTTGAATAAATGGGCCCTGGTTGCTTAGCTACTCATTTATTTATGAGTACTGGCTGTGGATGCTCCTATTTATTGACTCTTCTTTCTCAGTGCTGTGACTCTGGCTTTTCCTAAACTTCAAATTTATTTTTCGTTAACCCTTAAACTGCCAATCACAACAATTGTCGTCTGCTTTGTCATCTGCTTGTGGTTTTAAGTCATTTTTGCAAACAGTGTGGACCCAGATCAGACTGCTCCTCTAAGTCAGTCTGATCAGGGTCCACACTGTTTGCTGTATGCAAAAAATAGGTTTGAAAATTTTGCAAGAATATTCAGCAGTCGACATAAACAGACAACATTTTCAGATGCAGGTTTTCTTGGCATTTAAAGAGTTAAAAATTTAGGACATGTATGGAGTGGTGTTTAAAGTATTCAAATTCTCAGAAAGATTACTGTATAAATACAGTGAGTTATGTGTATAGAAGAATACTTTTCTGCTCACCAAACGCCAACATCAGCCATAGCTCTAGATAAGGCGCTTTTTTCAAAATGTATTTATATTTTTCTTTTTTCTCCACTAAAGCATATGTTGTGGGTACTCATTAGAAGTACCTTGTCGAGGTGCTTCTAATGAGTACCCACAACATATATTTTCGTGGTGAAATAAGAAAAATGTTTACCTGATGCCCACACTTATCTAGACCTATGATTATTCATCATCTACAAGAATGCATCTATAAGCTCACCAAGCTTTCTGCATGCAACTGAAGTAAAATGAATAAAGCATAAACCCGTTTTTTTTTGTTTTTTTTTGTTTTTTTTTTATAGGCTCCATGTTCCTCAAAAGTAGACATTTTTAACAAAGAAAGGTCTTTTTTGATTTGGGTTTTACGGCCCTTTCAAGAATATTTCACTTATATCGAGCCAATCGTTCATCGAAGGTGGGCGAAAACCGGAGAACCCGGAGAAAAACCACCTGACCATCCGTAAGCAGAACTTGGCTTTCCCACATATGACCCGAGCGAGGCTTGAACCACAGCGGTGAGAACAAAGAAAGGTCTAATAAACTGACATACGGTATTAATACAATCACAAAATGTTGCATCTGACAGCCTGTAAAATTTAAGTTAGTCACTCGTTTTTGAACAGGATCAAAAATGAAATGAGTTTTTATCATATTTCTGAATTAATGTTGGCAACAATAATTCAGAGATAGGCTAAAAAATCATTTCATTTTTGATCCAGCTGACTAACTGAAATTTTACAGGCTGTCATGTGCCACATTTTATTATTGTATTCATATATCTATTTATTAAATTATATATTAAACCTTTCTTGGATAATAAAATGTCTAGTTTTTAACTCTTCCAATGATGTGATTCACATATTTGACAACCTGTTACTGATCTCCAGATTCTTTCCTTACCTGTTCTGATTCAATAGTTTCTTCACATTCTTGTTGTATGAGAGTTTTGGCCATCTCCAGTTCCATGTCAAACTTCTCCTGTACAATAGCAGCCACATCAGGGGCATCCCCTGTCCGTAAACCTAGGAAAGGAAATATAGCATTGTTTACAGAACATCTGGGCCCAGTTGTTCAAAGCTAATGATGTCGTTGGTTAACGATTCATTAAAATTTACATCGAGTGATACGCAAATATACTGGAATTTTTTGCTGAAAAAATGTGAGTAGCAGTTGTTCAAAGCGTCGTTAGCCTAACAAGCTCGTTAAGGGTCATTTCGTTAACTGTTTTAGTGGATTCAATATACAATATTCTGATATTTTTTGCTGAAAAAAAGTGAGTAGCTTTTGCAGTGCAAAAGCTACTCACATTTTTTCAGCAAAAAATTTCAGCATATTTGCGTATCACTCGATGTAAATTTTAACGAATCGTTAACTAACGACGTCGTTAGCTTTGAACAACTGGGCCCTATCTTTTTAACAAATTTACCAGGAGCTACATCAAAAATGTTCTCCAACGCACTAAGAAATTCATTCCCAACATTTTTGTCAAAATAAAAGTTTTGATTATAACTGGAAATGGTGTGCAAGATTATGAAAATGTTTCATAATCTTTTTTAAAGTGGAAATTTGATTTGACAAATAAGTTTGTAAAGAAGTTGCCTATGAAATTCTTAACCTGTTTGATAAAAATTCTAAAGAAACTCCGTATACATTTTTCGCTAATAATAGATGATGATGATGATGATGACTTGGTGTTTTACATCCTTTTCAACATTATTTAAGTCATATCAAGATGATAGAAGGATGATAATGAATGGCTCTGTGCAATGAAATGCCGTAGTAATGGGTTAATTCCACCTCCAGCTGGATTCGAGCCTGGCACTCTCGATCCGAAGTCGGGAGCACTAACCACCCGAATGCTTGGTTAATAATAGATAAGTGTGAGGATTCTCTTGCTGCTTTTGGTCTGGGCAGGAGTAGCATATATAGGTGATGATAGGTATAAAATTGCTTTCACTCTGTAATCACACTACAAAATGGCATATGGAATATAAAATACAAAGTCAGTTGGTTAAGTTCCCAAGTTCCTACTGTCCTTTCGACATCACTCGAGAAGACATTTTTTGCTTAGCATTTTATTTTGAATGAAAATACTTTGTTCTGATTGGCCATATCTTATCCGAAAGCCATTTGTGTTTTGTTCTCACATATTTACCCTAAAATTAAATTTACGGCCAAAAATTGGTCTGACCTATACAATTTCTATTGTAAAGTGATTTTTTTATTTTTTTGTCTAAGAAAATATTTTTACTTTTCATTGCTGAATTTAAAATATTGATGTTTCACAATACTGTGAAAATTTCAGAAAAATTGAACAAGCAGAACTTGTTTAAAATGTGCCTCCAAATTACCTACCTTACAGATTTCTGCATTATTTGCATTCATTTTTATTACATGAAAAAGTGAAAATTATTTTTTTAAAAACCAATGACTAGAATAAAACTTTTTGTACACAGGTATTTAAGACAAATGCTTTTGCTTTAAATCATGACAAAAGTTTGCAAATTCACTCCTTCTGTGAAAAGCGCCAAGCAAAAAATGACTTTCTGAATATGTCCAAAGCACAGTAAGCAAGATGACAATGCATTTCCCAGCATACACCACAAAATCTTTATAACACTATTGTTGGGGTCCATAGCATAAACCGTGTTAGTTAAACAACCGTGTTATATCCAAACAAAAATGTATAGATTACGAGTATTGAAAAATGGCCATTTATGGTCATTTTTCAATATAACCTATACATTTTTGGGATCCATCTTAGAACCGTGTTATATCCAAATCCGTGTTATAATCTTTATAACACTATTGTTGGGGTCCATAGCATAAACCGTGTTAGTTAAACAACCGTGTTATATCCAAACAAAAATGTATAGATTAAGAGTATTGAAAAATGACCATTTATGGTCATTTTTCAATATAACCTATACATTTTTGGGATCCATCTTAGAACTGTGTTATATCCAAATCTGTGTTATAAGGAACCGTGTTATAAAGAGGTTGAAGTGTATCAATGAATTTGAATGGTATTATTACATTATCAACAGGTTTAAGAAGCATTTCGTAAAGGAGAATTGTGTTTTCAACTTTTCACTGTAACCATTTGCAATCTCTCAGCAAACGACAAACTTTCGTGGGCAGACTTAGTCCTCTAGGCGATTAAGAAATACTTGTGCACATCATTTTGCCAGAAACTGACAACTGCCCTTCTTGAATCAGCAAACAGGAGAGAATAACCAAAGAAAATATTTCATGATCAAACTCCACAAAACAAAGTTGCAGGACTCCAGCAGGGGGTCGAACCTGCAATCTCCTGGTCACCAATCGGATGTGCATTCGATTGAGCCACCGAGGCCGGCCATATAGGGGTTGACATTTCATGCGTTTTTTCTCCTAAGAAGCATTGTAAATAACATACCATAATAACCCTAAGTATTGGGACAGACAGGCCTTTGCAAACAATGTTGATCCAGATCAGATGCCACAGAGTGTAGCAGCTGACCAGGGTCTGCACTGTTTGCCATATATACAGCGATATTTTAGACACATCAAGAGGTAGTAGAAAGGACTATTTTAAATTTTAGGACAAGTATGGTAGGTAGATATGGTGTCCCAGTACTAAGGGTAAATATGGTAGTGTGTGTTGTAAGTCCTCGGAAGACATTCATTCAAGCTGTTTCAATTCTTGGCTGCTGGGAAAACTCGCACTTAGGTTCACCTGAACATACAAAATACTTTTCATCCAGATTATCTTTGCATGAAACATCAAAGGCTATTGTCTGGGGAAAAATATTATCAATTTGCCGTCTGCTGAATCAGCCCAGAAAGTATTAAAGGTTAACCCTAGTACTGCTGAACCCGAATATGTCTTGCCTTTGCAAACAGTGTAGATCCAGATCAGTTGTCTTCTTCAGAAGCCAACTGATCTGGATCTGCACTGTTTGTCATTAAGTATGCGAATTTATATCAACAACCTGGATCAAATAATCTGATTGGCTGAAAATTGGAAGTGGGTGTGGCATCTTAATTTATTCAGCACGACAAGGGTAAGGCATATTATTATGACCATACTATTTTACTTTTCTATTGGTTAAAAATTTCACCTGACAACATTTTGCAATATTTTTCTTATTTTTCTAGAAAACAGGATTTGACCATTCATGCCAACTGAGAAAAACAAGAAAGCATTTGCCCAGAGAGTGGTAAAGGTTAAGATTAGTCCCAGGTTTCAAATATTAGGAACTAGGAAGATAACTTAACCCTTGTCCTGCTGAACCCGGATATATCCTGCATTTGCAAACAATGTAAATCCAGATCAGTTGGCGCCTGAAGAAGCCAACTGATCTGAGTCTGCATTGTTTGCCATTAAGTATGTGAATTTATATCAACAGTCTGGATCAAGTAATTTGATTGGCTGAAAATAAGAAAAGGGTGTGGTTAAGTCTGCAAAAAGTTGTCTCAATTTGCCAAATGGCAACAAAACTTGTCAGGTTATCTATACATAAAAATGAAACTCAGACAAAAAGCTTATAGGCAAATCTAACTTGACAGTTTTCCCAGCAGACAAGCACTGTAACAGCTTGGATGATAGTCCTCTGTAGGGGTTTAAGTCCTTTAGCTCCAGATAAGGTGTTTTTGTTGTTTTTTTCAATCCAAAAGTATTGATATTTTTCTTTTTTCTCTACAAAACATAAGATGTGGGTACTCATTAGAAGTGCCTTGATGAGGCGCTTCTAATGAGTAACACAACATATGTTTTCGGGGAGAAAGAAGAAAAATATTTGCCCGATACCCACTCTTATTTAGACCTGTGGACTACAGTTCCAGATAATCTCCTCACCATGAAGGCGTTATGAAGATTACAACATTTCTTTCTGTAAACAATGGAAATTTAGGTGCCATTGCTCGTATGAGCAATGGCACCTAAATTTGCGTTGTTTACAAAGGGGTCAAAGTTGCCCCTAAACAAGGGTTTCAAAAATATGTTTTACTACAGTCTTGCAATCAACCCTTGAATTTTGTTTTCATGGATAAATTACTAAAATATTTTTCTGCTTCAGCCTCTTATCAGGAGTGATGTATGACACATTGTGCATGTACAGTAAATCCCTTGATTTTAATCACTTTATTACAAACTTTCCTTGCCTCAATTTTCTTTTATGCATTTCTTTCACAAAATACTTGCTGAAATGGGAAATAGAGTATACCTTGATCGGACTGCTTCTGAAAGATGAGACTGACCTTAGTCTGCATTATTTGTATATGTTATTTTGTTAGAGGAGCTGTAGTTCAAATTTTAAGGACAATTACTGTACTTTACATAGATTCAATATGGTACCTGATGTATTGTTCCTTTAATGAAAAAAAGGGAAGAAAGCAAAGTGAAAGCTTCTGTAGCAGTACTCCAGACTAGGCCAAACAAATTATATATTATAACCTTCCAAAATAATGTGCCAGGTTTACCAATATTTCTTTGCAGCCAAAAATATTTCATATTTTTCTAACTTCTTCATGAAACTATATAGGCTACTCCGGACCTTATGGCATAATGGCATATGCTGCCAGTGTGGATTCAAATCAGTCTGAAAATGTGTGTAGTCTGATCAATCTACACTGTTCACTAATACAACTATGACCCTTAAACATTCTATTGGCAAAATTGTGTAGACCCTGATCTGGCTCAGTGAAAACCATCCCATAAGGATCTACACTGTTTGCATCGGTATCTGCGTTATCTGTAGTGCTAAAATGATTAAATATACACTACAACCTCTTTATAACACAGTTCGTTATAACACGGTTTTGGATATAACACGGTTCAAAGATGGATCTCAAAAATGTATAGATTATATTGAAAAATGACCATAAATGGTCATTTTTCAATATAATCTATACATTTTTCTTTTGATATAACATGGTTGTTTAACTAACACGATTTATGCTATGGACCCCAACAATAGTGTTATAAAAAGGTTGTGGTGTATCATGATATACTACCTTCTAAAAGATTTTCATATCTGTCTTCATAATCCATTATTTCCTGCTTATGGTGTCGAAGCATTTTTTCTTTTTCTGCATCAAATTCTTCTTGCATTTCCTCACGTAATAAATCCATTTTTTCTTCATATTCCTTATTTATTTGAGCAATATTGTCTTCATGTTTTCTTTTTAGCTGTGTAGATAATTCTTCATGCCAAACAAACATATCAGCTTTCACTTTTTGTTCAGCAGTAGTCTTTTCACCTAATGCTTTTTCAAGTTTTGCATTCAAATCAGTTAATTTTGACTCACATTCATTTTCTAAAGTAGTTAATTTCTGCTCATATTCTTCTGATATTTCACTTCTAATTTTACTTTCAACTTCACCATCCTCTGTTTGGTCTTTCTGTAAAGATGCTAGTTTATTTTTCATATCTTCTAACTGTTTTTCATAATCAGCTTTTACATTCTCAAAAGCAGATTCAAATTCTGCAGAAATGGTTTCCCAAATTTCCTGCCTAAGATTCACAGGTTGTGGATCAATATCTTGACCAGCATCTGGTGTGGGCTTAATTTCTGTCACTAAAGTCTGTGAATCAGGTTCTTTCCTCAAAGGAGACATGGGTAAAGGCACTGAACTAGATTTATACTGAGCAATTTCAGTTTGTAATGCTTCAAGTTTGTCCTCATATTCTTTTCTAATTGTGGAAACATATCCTTCATATTCCTTAGGAATTTTACTTGGAATCTTTTCTGTTGGAGATTTTATGCCAGTTTCACTTTCTAGGGGCTTTACTTCAGTATCTTTTGTAGAAAAGACAGGTGATTCACTTACTATGGCTTTAGCATCAATTTGTTCTCTCAAGTGTTTCAATTTACTTTCATAATCTTCAGTCACATTTTGTAATTTTTCCTTATATTCTTTGGCAAGTTCTGCTCTTAATTTCTCTCTAATACTAGATTCTACTTTACTAGGAACACTTTCAGAGTCTATCACAGAGACTTTTGTAGCACCCTGAGTTTCATATGATTGCAATTTAGAGTTAAGATCTGTAATTTTATCTTCATATTCTGATTTAAGTTTATCTATGGACTGTTCATATTCTACAAGGATTTCTGCTCTAATGGCAGCTTCTATTGAAACTCGATCAACTTTTCCTCCCTCTTCTGCCTTTCTGGAGATGATTGGAGAACCAGCTTCCCTAGCAGCTGTTTTTGGAACTACTTTTAGCTCGGCTACAAGTTTCGGTTCAAGTGCACTTGTTTTACTTTCTAATGTTACAGTGCTAGTCACCAAAGAATCTATGGGTACCTCTTCATATTTCTCTGTACGCTCATTTAATCGTTTTTCATAACTTTCAGCACTGTCTAACCTTTCCCTGAGCTCAGCTTCAGACTCTCTTACTTTATCTAACTCAATTTTTTGTTTATTTAGTTCATCAATATGTTTATTTGCAATTTCTTTTGCATGTTTATCTAGTTCTTCTTCTAACCTTATTTTGAATTCCTTATTTTGAAGCTCAGCTTCAGACTCTCTTTTTTTATCTAACTCAATTTTTTGTTTATCTAGTTCTTCTTCTAACCTTATCTTGAATTCCTGACTTTGAAGCTCAGCTTCAGACTCTCTTATTTTATCAAACTCAATTTTTTGTTTATCTAGTTCTTCTTCTAACCATATCTTGAATTCCTGACTTTGAAGCTCAGCTTCAGACTCTCTTATTTTATCTAACTCAATTTTTTGTTTATCTAGTTCTTCTTCTAACCTAATCTTTAATTCCTGATTTTGAAGCTCAGCTTCAGACTCTCTTATTTTATCAAACTCAATTTTTTGTTTATCTAATTCTTCTTCTAACCGTATCTTGAATTCCTGCTCAGCCTCAGACTCACTTACTTTACCTAACTCAATGTTTTGTTTATTTAGTTCATCAATATGTTTATTTGCAATTTCTTTTGCATGTTTATCTACTTCTTCTTCTAACCTTATTTTGAATTCTGATTCTAATTCAGCAATTTTATTCTTGTTAATACTTTCCATCTCTTGTTTTAATGCTATTATGGCTTCCTGGTGCTGGGTATTCATTTTGTTAATTTCAAGTCGTAGCTTGGTTTCGACTTCTTTAGCTGCTGATAATTCTTCATCTAATTTACTAATTTTGTGCTTTAACTGACTAAATGAAAACCCATCACTGTCTTTTTCACCTCTTTCTTCTAATTCAGCCTTTTCATTTTCAAGAGTGTTTATTTTAGAATCTTTTACCAATAATGCTGCCTTCAATTCTTCTAATTCCTCACTTCTTGCTTTCAGACTGTCTTCAAATTCACATAACTTATTATTACTGTCTAAAAGTTGCCCATGAAGATCCTCAGCGCTGGCAGTTTCAGCTTCCAATCTCTTTTTTAATTCATCAATTAACTTGTCTCTATCCTTTAGTTTATCTTCTAAAGATTTTAATTGCACTTCATAAATATCACTCTTTCTTGGAGTAGGTGGTGGTGATTCCTCAGTATCAGATACTGTTGTTAACATTGTTGTTTTGCGTACATAGTCCCTCTCTTTCTCTGAAGATGAAGGCACACCACCAGCCTCATGCCGAAGAGATTTCAGTTGTTTCTCCATTTCAGACACCTTGGACTCATAGAACTGTTTAAGCTCTTCAACTTCCTTAGTGTGCTCTTCTGACAACTTTGATCTCATTGCAGCTTCTGAAATATAAAATGAATATAATTTTAATTACAAAAAAAAAAAAAAAAAAAAAAAAATCACCATCATCAAGTACATGTCTGTAAAAAGGAGGGTTCAGATTTTCATCAATATGAAACAAGGAACTTCAAAAGCCTAATGTCATTTTGCTTCTGTTCATTTACTCCAGAACACAACCTTTTGTTTTCCATATTTTAAATAGCTTTTTGGTGACATCACCTGTATTAGATTATCTCTGCCAATTTGTCACTTTTTTGTCACTAAAAAATTCAGCAGACAATTTGAAATATTTTTTTTTATTTTTCCCAGAAAACAGATGATGACATTTAATACCAATTATCTCCTTCTAAAGGAGATAATTTTCATAAAATGTAAGTCTTTATTTTCAGGGAATAATAAGAAAAATATCATCAATTTGTTGTCTGCTAAATTTGACCATAGAGTGGTAAAGATTAAAGGTCATATCTATCTCGTATACTGCATGAAGTGTTGCATATTTGCAAAACAGCACATAATGTACCGTGAATACGGTGATTAACTATTGGAACTAGCACCTTATCATATTTAATCTATTTAATAAAAAAAAAACAAAAAAAACAATGCTTATCATGGTTGAATAAAAAAAATCAGCAGATGACAAATAACTATTTATCTTATTTTTCAAAAAAAAAGACTCCTAAAGGAGAAAATTTCCATAATGTCAAAATCTATGTTGGGGAAATAAAAAAAATATCGTCAGTTTGTCATCTGGTGAAGTATTTGTTTATTTGTGTTCAGGTTTTACCGCCCAGTCAACCCATCAGGTCATGTCAAGCGTGGTCAGTTTACCTAACCACACTTTTATTGGGCAGGCTTAGTCCTCTAAGCGGTTAACCAGTTATAAGCACATTCTTCTGCCAGAAACTGACAACTGCCCTTCTTGAATCAGCAGAAGGGAGAGAATGACTGTAGAAAATATTTCATGATCAAATCTCTACGAAAGAATGTTGCCGACCGGGCCGGGGTTGAACCCTCAACCTCCCGATCACCAGTCATCACGCATCCAACTGAGCCACTGAGGCCGGCCATCTGGCAAAGTAAGGAGTGGTAATGGTTAATGTCATTTTCTGCTTTGAATTTTTAGAAATAAACTGTGCTTTTGGACTGAAGATCACACAGTCCAATCTTCTCAGTCTGTGGATAGAAATACTGTATCTTTTCATTTGGCTGCAAGTAATCTCAATCATTCTTACAGTTCAAAGGAGCCAGCCTTGGTGGCTCAGATGGCTGCGCATCCTACTGGTGATCAGGAGGTTTGAACCCTGCCGGGCTGGCAACATTCTTTCATGGAGAGTGATCATGAAATATTTTCTAAGGTCATTCTCTCCTTTCCGCTGATTCAAGAAGGGCAGTTGTCAGTTTCTGGCAAAAGAATGTGCACATAACCTGTAACCGCTTAGAGGACTAAGCCTGCCCAGTAAAAGTGTGGTTAGGTACACTGACCATGCTCTAACTGACCTCAATTGGTTGACTGGGCAGCAAAATCTCAACACAAACAAAAAAGGAGGACTGTAGAGGTCTGGTAATGTTTTAATAAGTCTGAAGAAGGTATAATTTTACAAAACATGTCACAGTAAATTAGCTGTGTTGATTTTCATTTTTATCCCTTAATTTACAAGATGTGGACATGTATATATGACAAATATATACTTAAAGTGTAATAGGGGGATAATAGCAAAATAAGGCAAGACAGAGTTATGGTTCTTAGACACTGCACTCCTACTGAATGTCCTCTACCTTTGTATGCAATTTGAATTAGCTCCCTTCAGCTATTCTGGAAGTATGCCCCAGACAAGAAAATTTAATAAAGGGAAATAATTCAAAAAGAAAGCAAGGTAGATTTAAGATTTTTGTATACTGCTCTTCCTCTCAACATCCTGTATCATTTTATGAAGTTTCAACAAAATCCTTCGAACAGTTTTGGAGTTATGCTCTAGACAAAGTGGCAGATGGATAGGAAAATTATGTATTAATTTTATGCATGATGTTTTCATGTAGAAAAAAGAAAAAATATCAACGTTTTGCTTGAAAAAAAAAAAAAAAAAAATCTTATCTAAGGCTATGCTCAACTATAGCTCCTGATTAGAGGGGTTTACTCTAAAAAGTAAGAACTCTGAAAATGGGGTCTATAGGAAAAGGAAAGAATTTGCCCTTTCCTTTTCAAGTTGATCCCTTTCAGAAGAGAACAAACAAATTTTAACAGATTTGTCACCCTTGAAAGAGTATTCATTCCCCTTAATAACTGAAACTACATGTACCTTCTCCTTTATGCTGATGCCTGTTCTGGAAGTCTCTAAATCCTTTCATTAAATAATCCATTGTTACCAATTATACCCAATTTATAGCTTAAATTTTAATTTCAAAATTATCAAACAAACCTAGCCACAGCTTAAAATTTACAAGTCATCAATTTTGGTCAGAACAAACAGCTCATTATGATAACACGCCTATTCAAATATGTTCAAAATTTTACAACCAAAAGCGGAAAATTTTCAGATAAAAAAATCTGATATTTTCCATATTCCTGCTCAAAACATAGAGTGTGGGTACTCGTTAGAACCGCCTCGCTGAGGTGGTTCTAACGAGTACATACAATCTATGCTTATTAGCAAAATAAGAAAAATAATGTATATCCCTATAAACCCCAATTTTAGTATATAAAAGTGGGGTTTAAGGGGGTCAAAAGTATTTTAGGCATGCTTTCGTGATGTAAACTTATACTCTGACTACTTTTATTTGAGCTACGATCCATTTATAGAAAACCTCAGGCACATTCACAGTTTCAGTTAATCTCAAACCAGTTTTAAAAAATCTGTTAACCTCAAACCAAAATGATCTGTAACAATTATGACATATATTAATCCCTATTTACTATGACTTAAACTATATTAACATTAATTCAAATCAAAAATGACTTTTAGCCATTTACTGTGACAAAAATTATTGGTAACTCCATATACTAACACCAACTCTTGAAACTATAAACACTAGCAGGATTCCATCCTTATTGAGAATCAATGTAACCGATAACATAGCAACAGACAAGGTGTTTGTTTTTCACCCAAAAGGTACCGATATTTTTCTTATGTCGCCACGAAAATGTATGTTGTGGGTACTCATTAGAAGCACCTCAGTGAGGTGCTTCTAATGAGTACCCACAACATATGTTTTCATGGAGCAATAAGAAAAATATTTTAGGAATACCCCTCTTATCTGGAGTTTTGCCTGAGAACAGTGTTACTGAGAGCTCAATGAACTAGATATAAACATACCTGTATGTGGAGAATTTATTATTGATTGAAAAACAGGTGAGACAAAAGGTAGCTGCCAATGTCACTGCTCTTGACATTATTGATAAACAGACTCAGCAAAAAAAGGAATTAACCCTTAAAACGCCAAGAAAACCTGCATCTGAAAATGTCATCTGTTTATGTCGTCTGCTGAATATTCTTGAAAACTTTTCAAACCTATTTTTGCATGCAGGCAAACAGTGTGGACCCAGATCAGACTGCTCCTAGAGGAGCAGTCTGATCTGGGTTCACATTGTTTGCCAAAATGACTTTTAAAATCACAAGCAGACGACAAAGCAGACGACAATTGTTGTGATTGGCAAAAAAAGAAATTAATCAAAGCACTGACAGCACTGCTGGGTCGACTGTCTCTGAGTGTAGGCTGGTAAAATGATCCTGAATGGAGACTTAAGACTGTTTCATTTAATTCTTAACTTCCTGTAATAAAACAAAGAGTGCAGACTCTGATCAGATGCTGAGTTCTGCGACATCTCATCTGGGTCTGCACTGTTTGCCAATGTCCCTGTCCAGGTTTTACAGATAACAACACTGCACTCTGATGTCACAGCGACAAGAATAGCACAGCTATAAATAACTGTTACATGGATTTCGTCTAACATATGGTTTGATTACATTGGTCAATGATAATCACATGGACAACTACCTCAAGGAAATTTTGGCATTTGTATACTATGACTCGATCGTAAACAATCAACCGAAAAATAGCTCTAGATGAGGCTTAACCAAAATGGAGTGACATTTTGCTTACTTCTCCATCAAACATTACAATCTTTGGAATCACTTTATTGTGGCAATTCCAATAATTACCCACAGAATCTCCTGATACTCTCTTATGGAAAAATAGCTCCAGATAAGAGGTGGTATATACCACAACCTCTTTATATCATGATTGCTGGGAAAGCCATGTTAAGTAAACTACCGTGTTGTATCCAAACAAAATATCTAGATTATATAGAATAATGACCATTCTATATAATCTATACATGTTTGATACAACACTTTTGGGGTCCATGTTTAAACCGTCTTATACCCGAACCGCCTTATATGCGAACTGTCTTATAATGAATCTTCTTATAAAGAGATTCTAGTGTATTCACAAAATCTTTTAATTTTTTCTTATTTCTCCACAAAGACATAAGTTGTAGGTCCTCATAAAAAGCACTGCAGTGAAGGATATGACTGAGGCGCTTCAAATAAGCACCCAAAACATGTTTTCATGAAAAAAAAATAGGAAAAATATTGGTACTTTCCAGGTAAAGAAAAAGCACCTTATCTAGAGCTTTGTTAAAGTTTATTTTGCTGCAGAGAGCAGTAAATCACTACCCAATTAAATTGTGCATGTTCTGCATTAATTTTAGCGAGTCAAACAAGTTTCTTGTTCTGCATATTGGAAGACAAATACCATAATAAACTAAGTATTGGGACAGACAGGCCTTTACAAACAGTGTAGACCCAGATCAGATGTCTGATCAGGGTGTACACTGTTTGTCATACATGCAGCAATATTTTAGACACATCAAGAGGTAGTAGAATGGACTATTTCAAATTTCAGGATATGTATGGTAAGTAGATAAGTGTCCCAATACTCAGGGTTATTACGGTATGTACCATAAATACCCTATAAATTCAGACATCATAACGCCTTACTGTACATACACTCAAATCTGAACAAGTATTTGACTATACCATTACCTGGTGATGTGTCAAAGAGATTCCGGTTAAGCTGCAAAACAGTACAGACCCTGATTAAACTGCATACTCTGTTCTGGGTCTACATTGTCTATGAATCTGTCCAAATATTTAGAGCAAATATGGTATACGTAGGCAAAAACAAAAACATGAACGACCTAAAAATTCAGATATGACAGATAAAGTAACGGGAACATCCCTTTCTACAATTTCAACTTTATCAGTAAAGAAAGAAGTGTAGTTAACAATTTTGCAAAGGGAGGCAAATAGGAGAATTAAATCATTCTGACATTCTTTGGTGTGTATGAGGAAGAGAGGGGGCTGGGAGTGGGGCGTGGGGTGTTTCGTAATTTTTTTTTTTTCAGTTTCTGATTTTCAAGAAAAAAATATTCTGGGCTGAAAGGTAAACAATAATCTTGCCTGAAAATGTACAAAAACAAATCTTAACTAGAATTTGTTTTTCTAGAAAAACATAGATGTCTCCCCCCTTTTTGGTGTCATATTGTATTGTACATTCAGCGAACATTTATATTAACTAATGAGATTCCAAGGGAAATAACTCAAAAAGTATAAATGCAAGAGTTATGGCTTTTGCCCTTTGCACGTCATCTAATGTTGATTGATATTCATATAAAGTTTCATGAAGATATCTTGAATGGTTTTCAAGTTATAGAGTGGGCACGTTTTTTATGACGGACAAAGTTCCAAGGAAAGGAAAATAACTCAAAAAAGTATAAAAGCAAGAGTTATGGTTCTTGCACTCTGCACATCGTTAAATGTTGATTGATATTTACATGAAATTTCTAGAAGATATCTTGAACAGGTTTCAAGTTACAGAGTAGACACGATTTTGTGATGGACAAAGTTCCAAGGGAAATAACTCAAAAAGTATAAATGCAAGAGTTATGGTTCTTGCACTCTGCATGTCGACTAATGTTGCTTGATATTCATGTGAAGTTTCGTGAAGATAGCTTGAACAATTATAGAGCGGAAATTATTTTGTGACAGTACTCTGCGTGTCATCTAATGTTGATTGATATTTATATGAAGTTTTGTAAAGATAGCTTGAACTGTTTTCAAGTTACAGAGTGGACATGATTTTGTGACAGAGTCCAAAGAAAATAACTCAAAAAGTATACATGCAAGAGTTATGGTTCTTGCGATCTGCATGTCATCTAAAGTTGATTGATATTTATATTAAGTTTCATGAAAATAGCTTGAACGGTTTTCAAGTTATAGAGTGGACATGATTTTGTGACAAATTCCAAGGGAAATAACTAAAAAAGTATAAATGCAAGAGTTATGGTTCTTGTGCTCAAAGTTATGGAGCAGACATGATTTTGTAACAGACAAAGTTCCAAGGGAAATAACTCAAAAAGTATAAATGCAAGAGTTATGGTTTTTGCGCTCTGTACGTCTTCTAATGTTGATTGATAATTATATGTAGTTTCGTGAAGATAACTTTAATGTTTTTCAAGTTATAGATCGAACACGATTTTGTGATGGAAAAAGTTCCAAGGGAAACAACTCAGAAAGTATAAATGCAAGAGTTATGGTTGTTGCGCTCTGCATGTAGTCTGATGCTGACTGATATTTATATGAAGTTTAGTGAAGATAGCTTGAATGGTTTTCAAGTTATAGAGCGGACATGAGACAGACAGACAGATGCCCGGGGGGGAAAACAATATGTCTCCCAACCCTAAAGGGGGAGATAATAATCTTCCTTGAGATGTTCTAATTTTCTGATCTAATTTTTTAAAAATCCTTCGGTCTCTGGAGTTGGGGCTGGGCGACGATGAGGGAAGCTCCTCAGATACACCTTATATAATTTCTAAACCACCTTCTATGCCTTTTTTTTTTTAAGAAGACTCTCTACTATCATTTTGCTTTTTCTGGAGATGTACCCCATAGACAGACAATTATGCGAAAAAATCCCAATTCATTAATGAAACATGCTAAACAGAAAAAAAATCATGACAGTGCACTTCCCACTCTATGTCCCCATTTATACCAGATGCACAGGGGACCCTCTAAATGCCACCAGCCGATCCACCTGCTATGTCAATAGCCTATACATCCACCTTTTCTTATACATGTAGCTATTCTAAGCACTCTATACAGTCCATCCCTGGAGCAAGTATAATTATGTCTATCTAATTATTGCATAATAAATTATGCTTAAACCAAATTGTCTCCCTTTGCTTTGCTGAAAAACTGTTTACCTCTCTTCTCTTCCTTCAGCAATAATTCAGCACATGTAGCAGATGGTATTTTTTTTAGTTTCTAAGAAAATAAAGTCTTTCATTTCCTAAGGAGACAGTTTGCATGAAATGTCAAACCCCTATTTTCTGGGTTAAATTCAAAACCCCATCTAATATTTTTACCCAGCATGCTAAGCATTAACTCACATTTCTTACTGTCTGAATTTTTAGGATATTTATGATCAAATTCAGCAACACCTTGGTACATTGCAACATATGTACCAGTAATGACTAACAAAGATTCTGAATAAATATATATACCGTATTTACCATATGTATTCATACAGACAGGCCTGAGCAAACAGTGTAGACCCAGATGAGATGCCGCAGAATGCTGCGTCTCATCAGGGTCTACACTGTTTGCCACTCGTCCAGCAATTATAGACACAACAATGGATAGTAAATTGTACTTGTTCAAATTTTAGAACAAGTATGGTAAGAAGTTGTAGTGTCTGAATACTTGTGGTAAATATGGTATTGCTTCTTTGTTATTTTCAAGGTCACAAGGAACATATAATTCCAGACACAAGGGGTATCCAGAGAAATATTCTTGTATTTTTCCAAGAAAATGTAGGCTGTGGTACACATTAGAATTGCCTCATTGAGATGATTCTAATGAGGCATTATTGGATATGTTTTCTGTGGCTAAAGACTGATTGATTGTGTTGGGGTTTAATGACACGTCAACCCTTATGGGTCATTTTGTGTCGAATCCCAGAGAAAAGGAGAACAGAGATAGAAGAGATAGTAGACGAGATGAAAGAGAGGGACAGGGGAGAAAGGAAAACAAATGAAAGTGAAGAAACAGAAGAAATAAAAACATTCCCCCTCTACCCTTACCTTACCCTTAGAACAAGTATGGCAAGGAATTGGGGTGTCAGAATACTTTGGGTAAATATGGTATTTTAGTACAAGTATGGTAAGAAGTAGAGGTGTCCGAATACTTAGGGTAAATATGGTATTTTCGAACAAGTATGGTGCGGAGTTGAGGTGTCCGAATACTTAGGGTAAATAAGATATTTAAGAACAAGCATGGTAAGGAATTGAGGTGTCCAAATACTTAGGGTAAATACACTATTTTAAAACAAGAATGTTAAGGAATTGAGGTGTTTGAATACTTAGGGTAAATACCATATTTTAGAACAAGTAAGACAAGGAACTTGGGTGTCCAAATACTTAGTGTAAATACTGTATTTTGTAACAATTAAGGGGCTGAGATGTCCAAATACTTAGGTTAAAGATAGTATTTTAGAACAAGTATGGCAAGCAAATGAGGTGTCCAAAATACTTATTGTGAATACGGTATTTTAGAACAAGTATGGTAAGGAGTTGAGGTGTCCAAATACTTAGGGTAAATACAGTATTTAGAACAAGTATGGCAAGGAATCGAGGTGTCCAAATACTTAGATTTAAGATGGTATTTTAGAACAAGTATGGTAAGGAGTTGAGGTGTCCAAATACTTAGGGTAAATACGGTATTTAGAACAAGTATGGCAAGGAATCGAGGTGTCCAAATACTTAGATTTAAGATGGTATTTTAGAACAAGTGTGGTAAGGAGTTGTGTGTCCAAATACTTAGGGTAAATATGGTATTTAGAACAAGTATGGCAAGGAATCGAGGTGTCCAAATACTTAGGTTTAAGATGGTATTTTAGAACAAGTATGGTAAGGAGTTGAGATGTCCAAATACTTAGGGTAATTATGGTATTTAGAACAAGTATGGCAAGGAATCGAGGTGTCCAAATATTTAGGTTTAAGATGGTATTTTAGATCAAGTATGGTAAGGTGTGTCCAAATACTTAGTGTAAATTTGGTATTTAGAACAAGTATGGCAAGGAATCGAGGTGTCCAAATACTTAGGTTTAAGACGGTATTTTAGAACAAGTATCGTAAGGAGTTGAAGTCCCCAAATACTTAGTGTAAATACAGTATTTTAGAACAAGAATGTTAAGGAATTGAGGTGTCTGAATACTTAGGGTAAATATGGTATTTTAGAACAAGAAAGGTAAGGAATTGAGATGTCTGAATATTAAGGGTAAATACCATATTTTAGAACAAGTATGGCAAGGAATTGAGCTGTTCAAATACTTAGTGTAAATACAGTATTTTAGAACAAGAATGTTAAGGAATTGAGGTGTCTGAATACTTAGAGTAAATATGGTATTTTAGAACAAGAAAGGTAAGGAATTGAGATGTCTGAATACTAAGGGTAAATACCATATTTTAGAACAAGTATGGCAAGGAATTGAGGTGTTCAAATACTTAGTGTAAATACGGTATTTTAGAACGAGAATGGAAAGGAATTAAGGTGTCCAAATACTTAGGGTAAATATGGTAAATGTGAAACCTACAGCTGATGCATAACAGAAAAGAAAGCTCTGAACAATACCAAGCAACACAGGACTTAAAGTACATGATCACAGCTTCTATCTTTTAACCCTTAAACTGCCAATCACAAGAACTGTCGTCTGCTTTTGTCATCTGCTTGTGATTTTAAGTCATTTCTGCAAACAGTGTGGACCCAGATCAGACTGTTTGCCTGTATGCAAAAAAAGGTTTGAAAAGTTTGCAAGAATATTCAGCAGACGACATAAACAGACGACATTTTCAGATGCAGGTTTTCTTGCCGTTTTAAGGGTTAATCCTTAAAGTGTTGAACATTTTTGTAGCAGACAACATTCATGGCATTTCATGTGAGTTGTCTGCTTGGCAGATAATTCACATGAAATGTCAAGCCTGATTTTCTCAGAAAAATACAAACCAAACCAAATGTCATCTACTTCATTTATTTTTTTATTTTGATTAGGGACTTTACTGCACAGTCGACTCTTGTTATGGTTATGTTGAGCCAGTCACTTAACCTGCTCAGGGGACTTGATAAGGAGGAGTATTTGATGATAATTCTGGGATAATTTTTCTTATTTCTCCATAAAAACATATGTTGTGGGTACTCATTAGAAGCGCCTCGGCGAGGCGCTTCTAATGAGTACCCACAACATATGTTTTTCTGGAGATATAAGAAAAATTATCCCAGAATTATCACCTGATACGCAATCATAACAAGTCCTCTGCCTGCTCAAGCTTTTTCTTGGGCAGAAGGGTAAAATGACTATGGAAATGATTTCAGGATCAATCTCCACAAAAGTTGTGGCTGAGCTGGGATTCGAACTTAAGACCTCTGGATCTGTAGCCTACATGCCATAAGCTGTGCACTAAAATCTGTGAGATAAGGCAAAAGTTTAAGCGACATTTGATAAAACTTTGTGAGATTTTCTTAAACATCGCTTTGGAGCTCCCTCAATATAATTTAAAGTCTTTTTTTTCACATGTTAGAAGCTTCTGAAAACCGCAATAGTGTGTGATTTATGTTTATTTCTTCATAAAGTCTATGGTAAAAATGGTCTGAAAATTCTGTGAGATTTGAATTTTTTATGGGAATTGCCTTTCAGATTGACCAAATTCTGTGAGATTTTATCTCACAGTGTGAGATATGGCATGTAAGCTGTAGTCAGATGTATTATTGACTATGCTATGGCAACTGGCTGCTGCAGTTGTGATAGGCACTTTAAGAGAAATAGATTTTAAAGGGAATAGCCCTTGAGAGCAAAGAACTCATTCACAAAACTGAAAACAGCTGAAGTGTCAAGTTTTCTAGTCCAGACTACAGTAGCTAGTTTCGGCCAATTAGGACTCATCAGTGACCCTCATATATATTTTCAAAACTTCCAACTTGGGTTCAGTTATCACAAAGGACCAGAAAAAAATTTGGACAGACATGCCTCATAAAACAGTGTTGCAGTGTCTGAATATTTCACCATTAAACAAGTGTGCCTAAAATAAACAAAAAGTCCAGACATTCCAAAGTTTCTGGATGCAGATCTGAATCGTAGGAAATAACAAAGCCAAACGAAAAAACAAATGTCTTACCATTAACAGAAGAAAACTGATTCCTACTGACATAGGTTCGAAGAAATCTGTTCACTATAAACTCAACCTGATACATTTTACACCCAAATCACATTGCATTTTTGTATTATATTTCCTTCTCTATATTCCTACAGCATATCAACAAAGAACTCAGAATCTGTAAGCCAAGTCTTGCAAGAAAGGGATTTAATGCATAAATAGTAACATAGCTCCAGATAAGGCAATTTTTGGGATATGTTGTGAAACTCGTTAGAAGCGCCTCACCGAGGCGCTTCTAACGAGTACCCACAACATATGTTTTCATGGAGAAATAAGAAAAATAACTTTCTGGATACCCCTCTTACACAAGAGCTCTGCAGCAAGGACCTATAACACAAATGAATGTCTGAGTATACACCAACTACCCTACATGTATCTTTACACAGAATGATGACAAGAGAGATAACATAATAATGACTTAATAAAGGGGAAGAAAACGACCCCTCAGGGGGCTGACTGTAATCTGATAGTTATCAGCAGGGAACCAGTCAGGTGAAACAGCAGTGGGTAAATCTACTGGGAATTGCTGGGTACCAGAAAGACCTTACCTTTCTTTGAGATAAAAATCAGAACAGAATGACTACTGCAGTCAACATGTACTGTGGGTTAGCTGGTAATGAATGGTGAGGGTGGGGAAGGATGGGAGGGATATGATTTGCTTGTAAGATAAAAGCACATACATTTTTTAGGTATGGACCAAAAACAAAAAAAGCACAGTAGTTTTTGTTTGTTTGTGTTGAGGTTTTACGACCCAGTCAAGCCAATGGGGTCATGTCTAGCTTTTTTTGCATCCAATGAGGAAGATCTTTTTTTTTTTTTTTTTTTATTATAAAGCTTGATTGAAAAGCTTTATTTTCATAGGTAACTAACAATGAATTTCCTTAAAATCAGTTATTGGTAAGTAGTGGTGATGACTGGGTGAATGGAGTAAGGAACCTGCTGGCTTGACATTTTATGGAAGCATAACTCGAAATACAATAACGCATTTCATATTTACTTTATCTATTCAGACAGACAGGCCTCAACAAACAGTGCAGACTTATATCAGACACTGCAGATAAGGGTGTCTAATAAGAGCATATGCTTTTTGCCACTCATACAGCAATACTTTAAACACATCAAAAAGAAGTAAAATGAAAATGCTCAAGATTTAGGTAAAGAGTTAACCCTTGTCCTGCTGAACCCGTATGCCCTGCCTTTGCAAACAGTGTAGATCCAGATCAGTTGGCTTCTTCAGAAGCCAACTGATCTGGCTCTGCACTATTTGTCATTAAGTATATGACTTTGTATCAATCACTTAGACTAAGTAATCTGATTGGCTGAAACTAGAAGTGGGTGTGGCATTTTATTTTATTCAGCATGACAAGGGTTAAGGTGTCCTTAAGGTAAATTTAGTATAACAGGATGAACCTACCGGTCTGGGCTTCCACCTTGGACTGGAAGGTGGTCATCTGTTCCTCATACTGATTCTGTATGGCAGCCATCTCTTCCTGGAGTTTCTCCACTTCCTCGGTCTGAGAGGCCATCATTTCTGTACGTACAGACAACAGCTGCTCATACTCCCCCAACATCCGGGTTCTCAAGGCAACCACATCCTCATACTGACTATCCAGGGTTTTACGCACATCTGAAAATGTTATTTTATTTTTTTTTTAAATGCTATCTTGAAAGCAAACTCTAGAACAGAAACAATTTTAAAAAAAGAGGCCCATGGGCCACGACTCGTTCACCTGAGTGAAAAATAGCCACTGCAGATATGCAGATGTTATGCAATATTTTTCCGCTCCAGTCACTGCAACTAATGAAAGGATCATCATTTGAGCAGTTCTTGGTTTTGAAGAAGAATGTGTTTGTTTTTTTTTTTATCATTATTTTACCGTATATGGGCATGACAGCCAATGGAGCGTGACCATTTGAACAAACTCTCAATCCCATTTCAACAGTAGGATCAACATGAAACTTGGTGGAAATTGGCCAACTGATTTCTGAAGAGAAAGTGTTTAACAATATCATGATTGTATACAGGCATACAGCACAGGGGCAAGTGAAGATAAACCGCGCAGAATAAAATGTTCATTGTAACTTAAAGCTTTTGCTACTTCAATCATATATTGTAAGTTTTAGACACTTCAGCTATTTTTGTCTTTGTGTGTGTGTTCATTGCTCTCAAGGGTCATTCTTTTTATAATCTATTTATCTTGGCCAGAAAGCAGGTACTTCTCAACTCATCTTCATTAAATAAGTAAGAAAATTATGGGAGAAGAAATACTAGTATTTCAATTGCATGTTGCCACTCCCACCTATGCTACATGTCCTATGTAAAGCTCAACAGGGTCTTCTTTCCCTGCTGGTGTGCAACAGGGTCTTCTTTCCCTGCTGGTGTGCAACAGGGTCTTCTTTCCCTGCTGGTGTGCAAAAAGGTCTACTTTTCCTGCTGATATGCAAGAGGATCTTCTTTCCCTGCTGGTGCGCAACAGAATCTTCTTTCCCTGCTGGTGTGCAAAAAGGTCTACTTTTCCTGCTGATATGCAAGAGGATCTTCTTTCCCTGCTGGTGCGCAACAGAATCTTCTTTCCCTGCTGGTGTGCAAAAAGGTCTACTTTTCCTGCTGATATGCAAGAGGATCTTCTTTCCCTGCTGGTGTGCAACAGAATCTTCTTTCCCTGCTGGTGTGCAAAAAGGTCTTCTTTTCCTGCTGGTATGCAAGAGGATCTTCTTTCCTTGCTGGTGCGCAACAGAATCTTCTTTCCCTGCTGGTGTGCAAAAAGGTCTACTTTTCCTGCTGATATGCAAGAGGATCTTCTTTCCCTGCTGGTGCGCAACAGAATCTTCTTTCCCTGCTGGTGTGCAAAAAGGTCTTCTTTTCCTGCTGGTATGCAAGAGGATCTTCTTTCCCTGCTGGTGCTTCACAGGGTGTTCTTTCCCTACTGGTCATTAACAGGGTCTTCTTTCCCCGTTGGTACTTCACAAATTTCCTACTTAAAAATTTTACCATGGCAACCAAACAAAACAAGCGGTTTCAGAGAAGACATTTAAAAACAAGACAGCAGCTGTGGTGGCCATCTTGGATTTCCAAATGGTCCAGTCTTGGCTATTTTCGATCTAGAGGTTATCCTGTTGCTACAGTGTGTTTCATCTCAAATCGCAAAACAGTTTGGGAGAAGTCAAAAATTGGTTTTCAAGATGGCTGCTATGGTAGCCATTTTGGATTTCCAATCAGCATGATTTAGCTATTTTTCATCTACATATCAACCTGATGCTACATTGTAAGTTTCAACTTAATTTGCCTTGTGGTTCGCGAGAAGATGTCCAAAACAGATTTTCAAGATGGCAGCTGTGTCAGCCATCTTGGATTTCCAATCAACACAATTTTAGCTTATTTTGATCCAGAAGTTGTTCTGTTGTTACAGAGCAAGTTTCTGCTCAAATCGACCAAAGGTTTGAGAAGAAAATTGATTTTCAAAATGGCAGCTGTGGCAGCCATCTTGGATTTTCGATTGGCTCAGTTTGGGCTATTCTGTGTCTACTAGGCGCCCCGGTGCTCCCCATCAAGTTTCAACTGAACTGGATCAATCTTTAGAGGAGATGTCCAAAATATGAATTCTCAACATTTTTCCCATATAAATGATAGGCCCATACAAATACGTGGGGAAGCAAATTCAACCTCACCGTAAAAAGGTCAAAATGTCAACACAGGACCATCATTTTAGCAATTTTGGTAGACCTCCCGTCCCCCATGATTTTTGCATTTTTCCAGGGCTTATTTGATTCTGGAGCAGATTTTTAAAGGTATTTACCATGTATCGGCATGGTACCCATCTTGGTCAATGGACCATGACTATTTTAGCGATCTTTCATTCCCCTGCCCCAAGGAGGTTCCATTTGAAATTTGAGCAACAGAGGCCTCAGAGGAGAAGTCGTTTGAAATTCTCAACATTTTTCCCTACTAATGTATGGGGCCCATACAATTTGTTTGTTTGATTTGAGGTTTTACGGCCCAGTCAACCCAATGGGGTCATGTTTACCTAACCACACGTTTACTGGGCAGGCTTAGTCCTCTAAGCGGTTAACCAGTATTGTGCACATTCTTTCGCCAGAAACTGACAACTGCCCTTCTTGAATCAGTGGAAGGGAGAGAATGACCGTAGAAAATATTTCATGATCAATCTCCACGAAAGAATGTTGCCGACCTCGGCGGGGGTTGAACCCGCGACCTCCCATACAAATGCATAAGCAAACTTGACCTCCCGTAAAAAGGTCAAACGTCAATGATGACCATCATTTTATCTACTTTGGTAGACCTCCTGTCTCCAATGATTTGTGCAATGATTCAGCTCCAAGGCATCCTTAGTTCTGGAGAAGAAAATTTTTAAAGGTTTTTACCATATATTGGCATGGTGCCATCTTAGTCAATGGACCCAAACCATTTCAGCAATTTTTTGTTCCCCTAATCTAAGGAGGCTCCTTATGAAATCTGAACAAAAATTTGAGCTCAGCGGCTTCAGAGGTGAAGTGCTTTGAAAATATTAATGGACAGACACACGGCTGCATGGATGGACGACGGACAAAATGTGATCACTATAGCTCAACCTGAGCATAGCTCAGGTAAGCTAAAAAAAAAACAGCATAGAGCTTATAAGAAAAATATTTTCTTGATACCACCTCTTATCTAGAGCTTTGACGTTTCATATGAGTTGTCTCCTAAGAAGAGAAGGTTTATAAAACTTCTCTTCTTAGGAGGCAATTCACATGAAATGTCAAGACATGTATTCTGTTCAAATAAGAAAAATATCACTTATTTATGCAGGCTAGACAATGATTTATGTCAACATTGCAACAGACATAACCTATGATCAATCATGGGTCTAGGTAAGAGTGGGTATCAGGTAAATATTGTTTTCATATTTCTCCATTTGTGGGTACTCATTAGAAGCACCTCATCAGGGCGCTTCTTATGAGTACCCACAGCACATGTTTTCATGGAGAATTAAGAAAAAAATATCAATACTTTTGGACTAAAAAAAAAGCATCTTCAAGAGCTATTGATCTGATATTTTATATTTTTGTTATCTCAAGCAAAGAGAAGCTCTGCATACTTTCTGGCCACAGAGCACAACCGGAGATAAAGTCTTTTTTTTTTTCATTCTCAGCGAAGTGCACTTCATATATTAACCCTTGTCATGCTGAATAAATTAAGATGCCAAACCCACTTCTAATTTCCAGCCAATCAGATTACTTGATCTGGGTTTTTGATAGAAATTCACATATTTAATGACAAACAGTACAGACCCAGATCAGTTGGCTTCTGAAGAAGCCAACTGATCTGGATCTACACTGTTTGCGAAGACAGGGCATGTCGTGTTCAGCAAGAGAAGGAATAACCTTTACATTCTCTGGGCTAATTCAGCAGACAACAAACTGATGATATTTTTCCATGAAAATAGGCTTTGACTTTTCATACTGCATGAATATCAAAGCTTTTTGATTTTTATTTCTTAATGTTTAGCACTCTGTATAAAATTTGACATTTTGGAATATTTTCTTATTTTTCACAGAAAACAGGTTTGACATTTTGGAATATTTTCTTATTTTTCACAGAAAACAGGATTTGACATTTCATGCAAATGGTCTCCATACTGAAATATTTTTTTCTTATTTTCCCCCGAATACAGGATTTGACATTTCATGCAAACTGTTTCCACTGGAGACAATTTGCATGAAATGTCAAATCCTGTTTTACTAGGAAAATATGAAAAGATATTTCAAAATATCATCTGCAGAAATTTTCACCCAGTACGCTAAGCATTAGATACAGAGCATCTATTTGAGCTTGGAAGAGTCAAGATACAAAAACATATACTGCGGGTACTTATTAGAAGCCCTTTGGAGGCATGCTTGAGTAGCTACAGCTAATGATTTCACTCAGGATTATTGCATAAAAAGCAGTGTCGCACGTTATTAACTGGCAAAAAGCCATATATTAACAAGGCAATTTACGCGCTGTTAATGCACGGCTACGCAACTTTCAGTATGCTTGTACCGGGACCACAGATTTGCTGCTGTTATGAGATGGGTACTGCCCGGCCCTAGAACGAGCATAGTCCGTGAAAATTGCATTCACGAGACATCGGTGAATCAGTTTTTATGCAATAATAACGAACATTGTTTTTCAATGCATTAACATTCACCAGGTCCATAGGCAGGTGTTGAAAACCGCCGCCTCCGGCCTCGGTTTTTAACACCTCCCTCGGGACCTGACGAATATTAATGCTTGAAAAACCATGTTTGATTCCTATAATAAGAAAAAATATTTATCTAGATGCTTGACTTATGTTATGCCACACAGTATTCATATTTCCAGACAAGGCATTTTTCCATTTACTGCTGCTATCTTTTCTCCAAGAAAACATGTTGTGAGTACTCATTAGCAGTGGCTTGTCATTACGAAAACACGCCTATTCAAATATATTGAAAATTTCACCACCAAAATCTGAGTTTTCCGAAAAAAAAAATCTGATATTTTTCTTATTTCTGCTCAAAACATAGATTGTGGGTACTCGTTAGAACCGCCTTGATGAGGTGGTTCTAACGAGTGCCCACAATCTATGTTTTTGAGCAGCAATAAGAAAAATAATGTATCCCCCTGTAAACCCCAGTTTTACTATATAAAAGTGGGGTTTAAGGGGGTCAAAATTATATAGGTATGTTTTCGTGACGTCAAGATATTTCTAATTACACTTCAACCTCTTTATAACACAGTTCGTTATTACATGGTTTTGGATATAACACAGTTCAAAGATGGATCCCAAAAATGTACAGATTATATTGAAAAATGACCATAAATGGTCATTTTTCAATATAATCTATACATTTTTGTTTGGATATAACACGGTCGTTTAACTAACACAGTTTATGCTATGGACCCCAACAATAGTGTTATAAAGAGTTTGTGGTGTAGAACCCACAAGATATATTGACCCTGGTCCTGCTGAACCCGGATATGCCCTGCCTTTGCAAACAATGTAGTCTAGATCAGTTGGCTTCTGATCTGGATCTGCACTGTTTGTCATTCAGTATGTGAATTTTTATCAAACACCTGGATCAAGTAATCTGACTGGCTGACAATTAGAAGTTGGTATGCATCTTAATTTATTCAGCATGACAAAGGTTAATGTGTAGAAATTAAAAAATATATATATTTATCTGGATATTCCTCTTATCAGGAACTATGAATATCTACCCATAATTTCCGAAATTTCCTTCCACTTTGTAAGTGACACACCTTTCACAATTTTAACTTCAGAATCTACTTCAAATAAAATGCTGAATATACTGTAACAGTCCTAAAATTTCACACAACCAAATGGCATATGCAAATACTGCAGACCCAGATCAGGCTGTTCTTAAAGGATCAGTCTGATCAGGATCTACACTGTTTGCCACTCCATCAAGTATTTTGCAAAACAAATGCATAAAAATCACACAAAAAGAGGCTGAAAAAAAAAATTGGTATGAAAGGTTCCAAATTTTAGGACACTCACTATAACAATTTGTCATACACTATGGAAAAATGTGTAACAGCTTCATTAAAGTTTCGAGATTGATTTAAGGTTGAATATGACTCTCAAATGCACAGATGCTGTGTTTATTTCAAGTAAGAAATATTATATAAAAATCATGAATTTCTCTACAAAGAAGTTACGTATTTATCTTAACCATTAAGCGCTAGGGAAAATTGTACCAATAACAGTCTCAATTGTTTCAAATCATTTTACAGGGAAAATAAGACTTGATATTTCATCCAAAATGATTCACATGAAATGTCAAGCCTTTTTTTCTCTGAAAAATGCATAAGAAAAGAAACCAAAATGTCATCTGCTGCACTCGTGATTACCATAATAGCCATAAATATTGGGGCTGACAGGCCTGAGCAAACAGTGTAGACCTAGATCAGGCAGAATGCGGCGTCTGATCATGGGTCTACACTGTTTGCCATTCATCCAGCACTACTCTAGACACATCAACAGGTAGTAAAATAGACGTTTACAATTTTTAGGACAAGTATGGTAAGAGTTAAGATGTCCCAATACTTTAGGGTAAATACGGCAGTACTTTAACCCTTAAAATGCCAAGAAAACCTGCATCTGAAAATGTCGTCTGTTTATGTCGTCTGCTGAATATTCTTGCAAACTTTTCAAACCTATTTTTGCATATAGGCAAACAGTGCGGACCCTGATCAGACTGCTCCTAGAGGAGCAGTCTGATCAGGGTCCACACTGTTTGCAAAAATGACTTTTAAAATCACAAGCAGATGACAAAGCAGACGACAATTGTTTGACTGGCAGTTTAAGGTTGAAGGGTAAAGTACAAGTTTATACTATGTAATTCCTTACAACACCCGTCATGTTCATTTAACTACCTGTTGATGTGTCTAAAACATTGCTGGATGAGTGGCAAACAATGCAGACCCAGATCAGAGGCCAGGTTCTGTGGTATCTGATATGGACCTACACCGTTTGCTCAGAAAGGTTCCTCCGAAAACATATGTTGTGGGTACTCATTAGAAGCGCCTCGGCGAGGCGCTTCTAATGAGTACCCACAACATATGTTTTCGTGGAGAAATAAGAAATATTTGATCTGGATACCCACTCTTATCAAGGGCTATGTTCATTCTAATGTTATTGCTTCCTTTACAAACTGGGGCTTACGAGACTGTAAGTACATATTCAAATATTATTTCTCCATGAAAATTTACTTTCTGATCCGCTTACCAGAGAATAATATCAACCTTCTATTTACAGAGACAAAGTTACAGTAAATGGCCTAATATTTTGAACACTTTAGTTTATCCCATTGTAGTCGTGAGACCTGTAAAAGGGTAATTGGCAAACAGTGCAGACCCAGATCAGATGCCGCAGAATGTGGCATCTGATCAGGGTCTCCACTGTTTGCAACTAGTTTAGGCATTTTTCTCTAGGAATATAGAAATCTCATAGCTGGACGTACCTAAAATTGAAATTGGACTCTTCCAATATATACTGTGGGAGAGTCTGTTCATTTTTTCTGGCATAAATTTTGCTTTTTATACAGTTGTTTATAGCTCCAGATAAGCAATTATTTCAAAAAAAATAAAAATAAATAAAAATAATAATATTATATATATATATATATATTAATAATAATAATAATAATAATAATATTTTTATTATTTCTCCACAAAAACATATGTTGTGGGTACTCATTAGAAACACCTCTCTGAGCCACTTCAAATGAGTACCCACAACCTGTTCTCATGGAGAAATAAGAAAAATATTTATTTGATACCCCTCTTATGTAGACCTATGGTTGTTTCTTAAAATCTTTAGTGGAATGGCAAACAATGTAGACCCAGATCAGACTGTTCCTTCAGGAGCAGTCTGATCTGGATCTGCACTGTTTGCATATGCTATTTTGTCAGAAACTTTGATGTAGAAAATTTTAGGACATTTACCATATCAGATTCTGCTGTCCAAAAAAGATACTCAAAAGGACAGGCACAACTGATAAATCCAAAGTTCTGGACAAAAACTTCTTTTCGAACAACAAGACCTGTCGCCAATGAGATAGCTCGCCTGAACTTGTGCTTGTCAAACAAATAAAAAATAATGAGGTCCTAAAAACTTTGACATAAAATTTTAACATGAAAATTCTAAGTGTGTGACCTTGACCTTGACATGACCTAGGGTGGTGGTGATGGTACTGTGCAACATTTTGGACCAATATGTATAATAATGCTAAAGGTTAATCAAATTGGTGAGAAGGTTAGGAAATAATGAGGTCTTTAAAAACTTTAACGAAAACTTAACATTCGTGGACGCCGACGCCAAGGGTAGTACAATAGCTCTCCGTGAACATTGTTCAGGCGAGCTAAAAAAAAACTATACCAACATGTTTTTTATTTCTCCACAAAAATGCAGGTTGTGAAAACTAAGTACTCATTAGAATGGCCTTGTTGAGGCAACTCTAGTATTGGAGTAACCACAGCATGTTTTTGTGAACAATAAAGAAAAAATACTTACCTGGATAAACCTCTTATTTAGAACTATGTAAATCCTTAGTTAACACTTATCATGCTATGGGCAAATTCAGCAGATGACAAACTGATGATATTTTTTCTTATTTTTCCTAGAAAATAGGATCTGATACTTCATGCAAATTGTCTCCTAAGGAGACAATTTGCATGAAGTGTCAAATCCTATTTTCTAGGGAAAAATTAAGAAAAAATATTTCAAAATGCTGTCTGCTTAAATTTTTACCCAGCATGCAAAGTGTTAAGAAGATCTGAAGTGTTTGTCAGTTGAAGGGTACGCAATAAAATAACCCATTTTCCACAATAAAAACAAGGAAAAATTCATAAAATTTTTTTAAAGATCTGTCTATCCACTACTTTTATATCTCATTAGTATATTTACCCTAAGTATTGGGACAGACAGATTTGAGCAAACAGCGTAGACCCAAATCAGATGCCACATTCTGCCGCATTTGATCAGGGTTTACACTGTTTGCCGTTCATCCAGCAGTTTTATGACATCAACAGGTAGTCAAATGATTTTTCTTTTCAAAATTAAGGACAACTATGGTAAGGAATAACATTGTCCAAACAATTAGGGTAACTATGATTGTCTATAAAGTCTATGTACTCATAGTACCAGATAAGAAAAATATCTCAATCATTGCTCTAGATATGAGGGGTAACCAGATATATAACTTTCTTACTTTGACATGAAAACATACATTGTGGACACTCATTAGAAGCATCTTGGTAAGGCACTTCTAAAGGGTACCACAATATATGTTTTTATTGTGAATACGAAAAATTTCAATTCTTTTTGGTTTGAGAAAAAAAGTGCTTTACTTAGAGCTATGGCTCCAAATATATACCCTATTCACTGGTCTAGATAAGATAACAGGGGTGATAATTTTGGATTATTTTGCACCAACACATATCTTGCATATCACCTCAGAGTCTAATGAGTACTAATAAGAACATGTTTTGGCGCAAAAATAAAAAATAAAAATAAAAATGTGAAAAGGTAATACCATGCCATTGTCTTGTGGTGGGCAGATAACTGTCAAAAAGTGACTTAATTTGCCCATTTGCAACCCCAAAACATATTTCCACAACATCAATGCACATACTAAGTTAGGTCAAAATAAATTGATATTTACTCAAGTTATCATCCAAAAATGAAAAAATCGACATGTGGCGAGCAGCTAACTGTCAAAAAATTGATGAAACTTGTGCATTTGCAATCCAAAACCAGGTCTCCACAATATCAATGCACACAACAAGTTTGGTGAAAATCCAATGATATTTACTCAAGTTGTGGCCCAGAAATGAAAATATGGTCGTGTGGCGAGAAGATAACTCCCTCAAAAAAATTGATGAAATTTTCCCAGTAGCAATCCCAAACCAGATCTCTACAATATCAATGCACATACCAATTTTGGTGAAAATCCATTGACATTTACTCTAGTTATCATACGGAAATGAAAATATGGAGGTGTGGCGGGCAGATAATTCTGTCGAAATTGACGAAATTTGCCCATTAGCAATCCAAAACCAGATCTCCATCATATCAATGGACATACCAAGTTTGGTCAAATCCACTGACGTTTACTCAACTTATCATCCAGAAACAAAATACGGACAGAGGCAGACAGACACACAGACATCCAACATGAAACCATAATGCCCTGCCACTATCCTAACATGTTGCGGGGTATAAAAATGCCTTCTGAATTCTCTGAATCTATGAATATTAGTCCTAATATCTGAGTCCAGTTGACTAGCTAGAAGGGGCTGGCTGAATGAAAAGCAGCAAACCCCAGTAAAATTGAAAAAAAAATTGAACTGTTTGCTCAGATATGTTTGTCCTAATCTAATCTTTAGGCAAATATATTAGATGCTGAGGGTTCCAAGTATTGACTGGAGTAGTCTGATCTGGGTCTACACTGTTTGCTTAGACAATGATTCAGTTGAGGTTTTACGCCCAGTCAACCATTTAGGATCATGTTGAGCCGTCTGTTTACCTAACCACACTTTTCCTGGGCAAGTTTTGTCCTCTGAGTGGTTAACCAATATTTGTGCACGTTCTTTCACCAGAAACTGACAACTGCCCTTCTTGAATCAGCAGAATGGAGACAATGATGGTAGAAAACATTACATGATCAATCTCTATGAGATAATATTGCCTGACCTGGCCGGGATAGAACCCGCGACCTCCTGATCACCAGTTGGAAGCGCATTTGACTGAGCCACCGAGGTTTTGCTAAGGCATAACTGTCTGGATATTTAAGGTAAATATGGTATTACAGTGTGATGCCATTAACCCTTGTCACGCTGAACAAATTAAGATGCCACGCCCATTTCTAATTTTCAGCCAATCAGATTACTTTATCCAGATAGTTTATATAAATCCACATAGTTTAAATAAATCCACATACTTAATGACAAACAGTGCAGAGCCAGATCAGATGGCTTCTTTAGAAGCCATCTGATCTGGATCTACACTGTTTGCAAAGGCAGGACATATCCAGGTTCAGCAGGACTAGGGTTAACCTATTATAAACTGAATGAACTCCTCCACATTATACATTGGAAGATTCTAATTTTGATTTTAGGTATCTCAGGTTATATGAATTAGACATTCCAAGAGAAACTGGCTGAACTATTTGCAAACAGTAGAGACCCTGATCAGATGCTGTATTTGTGGCATCTGATCTGGGTCTGCACTGTTTGCCAATTACCCTTTAAGAGGTCTCCCGACTACAATGGGTTAATTTACCTTCAGCTTTGCCTAACACTGCCTCTTTTTCTAGATGATCAAACTCCTTTTGCTTAACTGGAGTAGACAAGATAGGCTCAGTGATATCGGCCCCTTCATCTGTCTGGGCATCTTGAGATGTGTGCTGTACCCGCGGCAACCGACCACGAGCTACCGACTCCTTCTCCAGGTCTTCTTCTATGTTCTAATGGCAAAGAAAAGATAATAATAACGAATAATGATAATAACTAGACAAAGTGCCCAGTGGGGCACGTATACCCCCGAAGAGCGCTACCGCCAGTTTTTAACGAGCTCAAAATATGTAGCTTTGACTCTGGAGATGGCAGGATGGATGAATTCCATGCTGATAGCTATATCCCCTTAACCTCTCTGTAGGAGGATAATAAAATTCAACAAAAGTTCTTATGGTATAGCTATATAAACTTAGATGCATTTTTTTTTTACTTTTATATGAAATTTCTAAGTCTGTGACCTTGACCTGAAGGTCATACCCTATATCTACCAACATGTCAAATATAAATGAAATTCCTCAAAGGTTCTTGATGGTATAGCTATATAAGCTTAAACACAAAAACTTTGACTTTTTTATGAAAATTCTAAGTCTATGACCTTGACCCCAAGGTCACCCCTGGGGTGGGGATGGTGCTAATAAAAACTTTAGACCTATATCTACCATCATGCCAAATATGAATGAATTTCATCAAAAGGTCTTCAAAATATGAACAAAGTATGAACAAATAATGCTTCAAAGGATGGACGGACAGACAAAAAGATTTCTTTCTGATAGCTATATCCGCTCAACCTTTCAGTTAAGGGATAATGAAATTTAATAAAAGATCTTGATGATATGGCTATATAAACTTAAACGCAAAAATTTTTACTTTTATATGAAAATTCTAAGTTCGTGACCTTGACCTCGGTCACACCCGGGGTGGGGATCATGCGGAGTAAGACGCTAGGCCGATATCTACCAACATGTAAAATATAAATGAAATTCCTCAAGGTCTTGATGATACAGCTATATAAACTTAAACACAAAAAACTTTGACTTTTTTATGAAAATTCTAAGTCTGTGACCTTGACCCCAAGGTCACCCCCAGGGAGGGGATGGTGCTGATAAAAACCTAAGACCTATATATACCATCATACCAAATATGAATGAAAACCATCGAAGGGTCTTCAAAATATGAGTTCTTATAACATTTAACGCAAAAACTTTGACCCTAAGACAAAAATAAAGTATGAACGAATAATACTTCAACGGACTGACGGACAGACAAACAGATTCCTTGCTGATAGCTATATCAGCTCAAACTTTCAGTTAGGGGATAATGAAATTTAATAAAAGGTCTTGATGATATGGCAATATAAACTTAAACGCAAAAATTTTTACTTTTATATGAAAATTCTAAGTTCGTGACCTTGACCTCGGTCACATCCAGGGTGCATGCCGAGTAAGAAGCTAGGCTGACATCTACCAACATGTCAAATATAAATGAAATTCCTCAAGGGTCTTGATGATATAGCTATTTAAACTTAAACACAAAAAACTTTAACTTTTTTAATGAAAATTCTAAGTCCGTGACCTTGACCCAAGGTCACGCCCGGGATGGGGATGGTGCTGATAAAAACTTTAGACCTATATCTACCATCATGCCATATATGAATGAAATCCATCAAAGGGTCTTCAAAATATGAGGTCTTATAAACTTTAACACAAAAACTTTGACCCTGTGACTTTTTTACGAAAATTCAAAGTCCGTGACCTTGTTCCCAAGGTCACCCCGGGGTGGGGATGGTGCTGATAAAAACTTTAGACCTATATCTACCATCATGCCATATATGAACAAAATCCATCAAAGGGTCTTCAAAATACGAGGTCTTATAAACTTTAACGCAAAAACTTTGACCCTGTGACGGAAAGACGAACAAACGAACGAACGTATGAACGAACGAACGAACGTACGTACGTACGAACGAACGGACGAACGGAAAAGCGAAAACTATATACCCCCACATACTTCGTATGTCGGGGGTATAATAATAATCATTTAATTCAAAGATCAAAGTCATGAAAGACTGGGAATTTGGGATGGAACACAATAGGCAGACATTCTTTCTTTTATTTTTTTGACCCCTGATAGCACCAGTAGTAGACAACATTCAATTTTCTTTTTTTTTTTTTCTTTTTTTAATAATTATTATTCAGAGAAAGATGACATTCTAGTTTTGTTTTATTATTTATCAGAAAAATAAAACTTGGCATCTCATGTGAATTGTCTCCTTGGCAGATAATTCACATGAAATGTCAAGCCTTATTTTCTCTGAAAAAATGACAAAATGTAGTCTGCTGCAATTGTGATTAGCACTTTTAGAGTTAATACAGACCAAAGTACATGTACAATCTTAATTCACAAAGTTTTTGTTGGGTTGATTATTTACAATCGAACTATAGTACAAGAACTCCAAAATTCCCTTAAGGTAGTTGTCCACATGATTATCATTGCAGACCAATGATATCAAACCACTTGCTTGTACAAAACCCAAGTAACGGTTATTTATAGCCGAGCTATTCTTGTTGCTGTAATGTCAGAGTGCTGTTGATAGATGGTTTATCTGTAAAACCTGGACTAGGACATTTTGGACATTGGAAAACAGTGCAAGCCCAGATCAGATGCTGCAGAATGTGGCATCCGATCAGGGTCTGCACTGTTTGCTTAAATTACAGGAACTTAAGTGTTAAATGAAACAATCGTAAGTTCCCATTCAAGAGCATTTTCTCAGCCTAAACTCAGAGACAATCGACTCATTAGTGCTGTCAGTGCTTTGACTGACCTGTGTCACGTAACCACCATATTTACCCTAAATATTCCGACACTGTAACTCCCTATCACAACTTTCCGACACTGTAACTCCCTATCACAACTTCCTTAATTTGATAAAATCTAAATGACTATCCAGTAATTTATCTAAAAATATTGGCTGAATGGGAAACAATGCTGACCCTGATCAAACTGCTTCAAGCCTGGAGGAACAGTCTAATCTGGGTCTGCCAGTATTGTTTTTTTTACTGGGGTGTTTGTCCAAACATTTAAGGTAAACATGATAACCATGTTAAGGTAAACATGATAACCTTTACCGCTCTCTAGGCAGATTCAGCAGATGACAAACTGATTATATTTTTCTTACTTGTCTCAAAAAATAGGCTCAGGCCTTTCATGCAAATGGTCTCCAAAGGAGACCATTTGCATGAAAGGCCAGAGCCTATTTTCTGTCAAAAATTAGAAAAATATTTCATTATGTCTGCTGCTGAAATTTTTACCCAGCATACTGAGTGTGTAACATTATAAGCTATATGGATTCTTGGCAGGGGCAGCTCACACCAACTGCATGAAAGGCATCTATTTCCTGTTACTTCTTGCTTGCAGATAATTTCATGAGTCATACAGTGAGGGTGGACATATTGTATTTACCCTAGGTACTGGGAAAAACAGGCCTGAGCAAACAGTACAAACCCCAATCAAATACCAAGTCTACACTATTTGCCACTCAAACAGCAGCTTTTAGAGTTAGACACATCAACAGGTAGCAGGATGAACTTGTTCAACTCACAGGACAGTAACCCATTGTATACTGAATAGATTCTACCACACTATATATTGGAAGAGTCCAATTTCAATTTTAGGTACGTCCGGTTATGAGATTTACATATTCCTAGAGAAAAATGGCTAAACTATTTGCAAACAGTGGAGACCCTGATCAGATGCCACATTCTGCGGCGTCTGATCTGGGTCTGCACTGTTTGCCAATTACCCTTTTACGGGTCTCCTGACTACAATGGGTTAAAGCACCAAGGACAATTGCAGTAGACTACAATTCTGTAATATACGTGTACATTACATATATATTTTTATTTTTATTTGCAGATTTATCAGTTTTTCTAACCACACTTTTACTGGACAGGCTTAGTCCTCTAAGCGGTTAACCAGTATTGTGCACATTCTTTCGCTAGAAGCTGACCTTCTTGAGTCAGTGTAAGGGAGAGAATGACCATAGAAAATATTTCATGATCAATCTTCATGAAAGAATGTTGCTGACCCAGCGGGGTTCGAACCCACAACCTCCTGATCACCAGTTGTACGCGCATCCAAGCCACCGAGGCCGGCTTATTTGCAGAAGATTCACATGAAACGTTAGGGCTTATTTATCTGAAAAATAAAAAAAATTAGAATGTTGTCTGCTAAAAATTTTGCTTGGTGCATAAAGGGTTAAGATGTCGGACTACTTCTCAGGCAATGTAAGTTAATAATCCAAATAATGACACTTTTATACTGCAAAGCATTTCAATGGCAGTTTTCAAAACTTATGTGGTCAAAGTATTTGACAAGAAATCCACAGAAGCTGCTGTTGCACCTGCAAGTGCCTGTCAGTATAATAAATCAAATGCAAAATGATACCACTGCATTTGATTCCCTGTTAACCCATTGTATACTGAATAGACTCTCCCACACTATATATTGGAAGAGTCCAGTTTCAATTTTAGGTACACCCGGCTATATTACATATTCCTACAGAAAAATGGCTAAATTATTTGCAAACAGTGGAGACCCTGATCAGACGCCGCCTTCTGCGGCGTCTGATCTGGGTCTGCACTATTTGCCAATTACCCTTTCACGGATCTCCCAACTACAATGGGTTAGGGAGGAAGCAAATTCCAGGTTTGATGCCTGCATGTCATATGGATGATCAGAGATGGAACTAAATCAGGGCTGTGGAAATACCATACCCGACTTGTCCCATTTCCCTGAGGACAAGTAAGAAATTTCAATTTACTTGTCCTGGGACAAGGATTTCATAGCTCTAGTTAAGAAGACTATCCAGATTATGAGATCTAAATTTTTCTTACCCTAAACATGCATTTAATTGTATTTGGCCTTAGGGTCATAAAAATGGTGCTGTGATGTGTTGAGACCCCGTTAAGGAGGAAGCATATGCCAGGGAGAAAGGACATGCTATGTTAGATGACTGTATGTTAATGGTGCTTAACACTAGGGTTGACATAAAAATTGGCAAAGACGTTAGACTGAAAAATGCGTCATGGTCATAAATGGATACTACAATGTTTGAGTCCATGCTAGTGAGAAAGGGTATGCCAGTTAACCTTTACCTGGGCATTTTCAGCAGACGACAAACTGATGATATTTTTCTTATTTTTCCCAGAAAACTGGATCTGACATTTCATGCAAATTGTCTCCTTAGGAGACAATTTGCATGAAATGTCAAATCCTGTTTTCTGGGAAAAATAAGAAAAATATTTTAAAATGTCGTCTGTTGCAAATTTTACCCAGAGTGCTAAGCGTTAAATTGATTACAGATACACACTGCAACCTGTTCATAAGACCATTCATTATAAGACAGTTTCGGATACAAGACCATTTAAGGTGGACCCCAAAAGTGATGTACTCCAAACAAAAATATATAGATTATATAGAAAAATAACCATTTATGGTCATTTTTCTATATAATCTATACATTTTTCTATATATTTTTTTCTGCATATTTTTCTATATAATCTCTATATTTTTTGCTTGAATACATCATTGTTGTTTAGCTAACACAATTTTTAATTTGGCTCCCAGTAATAGCGTTATAAAAAGGATGTGGTGTAACAGTTTTTCAGAAATGGACTTGAACGCTAATCCGAAAGCCCTCCACTTTTGGACTTACCTTCAGGATTTCTCTGTGTTCTTCAGAAAGTTTCTTGCTAAGTTTGGTGATGAATTCTTCTTTATCTTCTTTGCCTGCAAAATAAACAACAACAAACCAAATTTAAATATTTACTCTAATATTTTACAAGGATTATGTGTAAACAGACTATGCTAGGGAAAAGATACAAGATGTTTTAACTTTTAACCCTTGTCCTGCTGAACCCGGATATACCCTGCCTTTGCAAACAGTGTAGTTCCAGATCAGTTGGCTTCTGAAGAAGCCAACTGATCTGGATCTGCACTGTTTGCCATTAAGTATGTGAATTTATAGCAACAATCCAGATCAAATAATCTGATTGGCTGAAAATTAGAAGTGGGCATGGCATCTTAATTTATTCCGCAGGACAAGGGTTAAAGCGCTAAGCAAAAGTTGTAGCTGACGACTTTCTAAATAAAATTTTTTTCTCATTTATGTTCACAGAAACTAAGGCAACATTTTATGTGAATTGTCTGTGAATGAGAACTCACAAATATTTTGCTGAAAAACTAAAAAAATATTACCTGGGCCATATTGGCCCAGGTAATATTTTTTTAGTTTTTTCAGCAAAATTTGAAAAAGTACAAGGCCAGTCATTTGAAAAAGTACAAGGCCAGTCATTTGAAAAAGTACAAGGTGGCATTCTGCACAGAAATTTTGGTTCACTGAGCCATGGCAACTAAAAACCCTAGTAATGTAAGAGTTGAAGAAACTTGCTCAATAATGTATTTATTTGATATGAATATTATTTCAAGTGCTACTAGTCTTTTCACACAGGTTCATCATTAATGTACTGTTAATATTGATAAGACAGATAAAAAAGAAAGAAAAAAAAAATCATGTTTTTTTGCAGTGCTTTCTCTCAAAACAGGAACAACATACATATTTATTTTCTGCAAAATTTCAAGGAAAGTGTGTGTCCAAATAAAGTTTACCGCATCAATCAATATTTTTTTTATCCTTAAAATGCTAATCACAACTGCAGCAGATGACATTTTAGATTTTTTTTTTTTTTTTTACATTTTACAAAGAAAATAAGACATAACATTTCATATGAATCTTCTACCTGGCAAGTCTTATTTTCTGAAAAACAATAAAAAAAATATAGAATGTTGTCTGCTACAATATTGCTCAGCAGTTCAAGAGCTAATTTAGAAGTTTTTAGAAGGTCTATAAGCATTGTTTTCAACTAATTCTAACAAGGCTAGCTGTGGGTCTAAAAAACATCAATGAAAACTTACAACATATTGAGATTTGTTAAAATATATTTTTTCATTATTACTATTATTTTCTTAACATACAATTTTGTTTGTGTTGAGGTTTTACGGCCCAGTCAACACAATGGGGTCATGTCGAGCACGGTCAGTTTACCTAACCACACGTTTACTGGGCAGGCTTAGTTTTCTAAGCGGTTAACCAGTATTGTGCACATTCTTTCGCCAGAAACTGACAACTGCCCTTCTTGAATCAGCGGAAGGGAGAGAATGACCGTAGAAAATATTTCACGATCAATCTCCACGAAAGAATGTCTTAACATACAATAAATAAATAGATAAATGGATAAATAATACAGACACTGTTACTGCTACTACAGTTTTACATTTCAGTTTTAGTAGAGTTAATGTTAGCACTTCATACTAGTTCATTCTTAACTTAATACAAAGCTATTTTTACAGAGGATGTTTAGCAGGTGTATTTTGATGATAATTAAAGATAATGTTTGCCAGTTATCCATAAAAACATATGTTGTAGGTACTCATTTGAAGTGCTTTTCAAAAGTGCTTCTAAAAAGTACCAACAATGTATGCTTTCAAGGAGAAATAAGAAAAAATATCCCAACATTATCATTTAATATTCCTCCTTAACAAGTCCTATGAAATTTCAGAATTTTCCATAGCTACAGATAAGAGGGGGTATCCACATAATATTTTTCTTATTTCTCGACGAAATCATATGTTGTGGCTACTCATTAGAAGCGCCTCGGCGAGGCGCTTCTATTGAGTACCCACAACATGCTTTTGTCGAGAAGTAAGAAAGATATCATCATTTTTCGGATGAAAAAAAAGCAACTTATCTGTTGCTATGATTCTCTTCTTATGTTAAATCTGAGTACCAGCAACTTTATCATCCTAACTTAGAAAAAAGATGGCTAATAAACTGCAAACATTTCTTTTTATATACTGTACAAAAATATATATAAAACATATGATACGGATTCAAACACGCCTGATAGCAAGTGATTTCCTTTCTTGTATTAACTCTTGTCATGCTGAATAAATTAAGATGCCACACCCACTTCTAATTGTCAGCCAATCAGATTACTTGATACAGGTTATTGATACAAATTTTCATACTTAATGACAAACAGTGCAGATCCAGATCAGTTTGATACAAGTTATTGATACAAATTTTCATACTTAATGACAAACAGTGCAGATCCAGATCAGCTGGCTTCTGAAGACAGGGCATATCCCGGTTCAGCAGGACCAAGGTTAATATTATTTATATTGACAATTATTGATTGAATGTTGTTGTTTTGGGGTTTTTTGGTTTTTTTGTTGTTGTTGTTGTTTTCGGTTTAATACCATTTTAACTGAATAGGGGACTTGTTATGAAAGAGTTCTGGTGAAAATTTTGTGATTTTCTTATTTCTTCCATAGGCCTGGATAAGAGTGGGTATCAGGTTTATATTTTCCTTATTTCTCCACGAAATGGTGAGGCACTTCTAATGAGTACCCATAACATATGTTTTCGTGGAGAAATAAGAAAAATATCAAAACTTTTGGAGTGAAAAAAGTGCCCTAACTAGAGCTATGTGACTTCATAAAAACATACTCATTAGAAGTGCCTCATCTTGACAAGGTACTTCTAATGACTCAGCAAGAGGATCCACAACATACATTTTTATGGAGAATTGGAGAAAATATCTGAAATTACAGTACAAAAACATGCCCATTCAAAACTGCATTACGAAAACATGCCTATTCAAATATACTGAAAATTTTACCACCAAAAAATGAAAGTTTTCAGATAAAAAAATCTGATATTTTTCATATTTCATATTTCTGCTCAAAAACATAGGTTGTGGGTACTCATTAGAACCGTTCTAATGAGTACCCACAATCTAAGTTTTTGAGCAGAAACTAGAAAAATAATGTATAATCCTGTAAACCCCTTTTTTACAATGTATATGGGGTTTAATTTTAAGGGGGTCAAAATTATATAGGCATGTTTTCATGATGATTATTAAACACACCTCCATAGTAAGTTCTCTGTTAAATAAAAGATTACAGCCTTATTTTCAGGTTCTAAATGAAAATGCCAAGCCATGTTTTTGAGAAAAGAGAAAATGAAATATTTCAATGTCTTCTGATTATTAACTTCTGTAATAAGCTGTAGATTCTAACAAGATGATTGACCTATTCACTGGAGCCTCTTTATAACACATTTCGTTATAAGATGGTTTTGAGATATAAGAGGGTTTAAAGATGGATCCCCAAAAAACTGAATCAAATAAAAAATGTATAGATTATATAGAAAAATGACCATTTATGGTCATTTTTCTATATAGTCTAAACATTTTGTTTAGCTCACATTGTTTTTGCTTTGGATGCCAGCAATGTTATAAAGAGGTTGTGGTGTACATGATAAAATTAGTGATAATATTAAAGATTTGGAAGAGAGTATACATCTGTAATACATGTATAATGGGATCCATAATAGTTGGGGTTCTGATTAGACAAGGTTTATTATGATGTTACATGGGGAAAAATTTTAGTTTAAAAGCTGCTCAACTTTATCATGAAAACATATTAAAAACAAGACATCGTCCGGAAATGGAAATATGGGCGTGTCTCGGGCAGATAAGTCCGTAAAAATTTGACGAAATTTGCCCATTAGCAATCCCAAACCAGATATCCACAATATCAATGCACATACCAAGTTTGGTGAAAATCCATTGATGTTTACTCAAGTTATCATCCTTAAACCAAAAACAGATGGACAGGCAGACGGACGGACAGACAGGCAGACAGACAGACACACGGACATCCAATGCGAAACCATAATACCCTGCCACTATTGTGTGGCAGGGTGTAAAAAAATGAAAATGTTAAACTATAATACCCTGCCATAATTGTGTTGTGGGCAGATAACTCCATAAAAATTTGGCAAATTAGCAATCCCAAACTAGATCTCCACAATATCAATGCAAGTACATACCAAGTTTGGTGAAAATCCATTGATGTTTACTCAAGTTATCATCCAGAAACGAAAAACAGATGAACGGATGTACGACTGACGGACGGACAGACAGACGTCCAATGTGAAACCATAATACCCCCGCCACTATCCTGTGGTGGGGTAAAAAACTATTAAAATTCATCATGTTTCATAAAACTAAACGTAATGTAAAGTGTACTGCATAGCATAACTGTAATTTTTTGCTCGCCATGATTAGCACAAGCACTCATAACCCCTCTCTCCACTAGCCCAACATTCAACCTTCTATGCAGATTTTCAGTATGCCCAGATTTACAAGACCATTCTGCAAAAGTAAGCAGAAATCATCCAACCCATCAAACTTCAAATAGGGAAGAAAATTCTGGATACTGAGACAGCAAATGATTAACCATTAAAGTGCCAAATTTAAAACTCATCCATGGCATAAACTATTTTTTCTTTTTTTTTTTTTTTTCGTTTGAGAAAATAGTTGACATTTCATGATTCACATTGAATTTCAAATCTATTGTCATGTTAAAATAAGAAAAATTATCTTCTTCAAAAAATAAGAACAAATGCAAAATTTTGGCCTGCTAACATTGTGATACGCATTTTGGTCAGCTAACAATGTGATAAGCATTTTGAGGGTAAAAGATCAACCCACCAGAAGCTCCGGGTACTTCAGTTAGCTCTATGATGACTGGCGGTGTCGGCGGTGAACTGTCTTTGTCAGATTTACTTCCAGCTGTACCCATTTTATGTTATTTTGTAACACTTATCCTTTTAAACAACAAATGACTTCTTTTCTAAATCTCTCTGTAACAACTCTTAAAATCCTTTATTCTTTGACATATTCCTCTGTGTTTGATTTATTTTTAACTCCAAAATATACAATTTTCCAAGCTATCACATTCACAGTGAAAAGAATTTTGAATTTTGTGTCTAAAAATAAATTTCAGTAACACGATGAATGAGGATGCTGATGAAAACTAAACAACAGGGAAGACCCAGATAGGACATTAAAGCTTAGCACCCTGGGAAAAAAATTTCAGCAAACCGCATTTTAAAAAACTTTCTTATATCTCCCAGAAAACAGATTTTGACATTTCATGCAAAATGTTTCCATCAGAGACCATACACTCAGAAGATAATTTTGTATTTTTTGCACCAAAACAGTCCCTGTGGGTACTCACCTTGGTCAAGCGAGTACCCAGTGCCTATAAGATTTGTTCTGGTACAAAAATAACAAAATTTATCCTACATTTTGCCACTTATTGCATTTTCTGCATCAATGTAAATTACATTAATTACCTGCCATTTTAAGGAAGGGACATAAATAACTTTGTAGAGGGAGATAACTAAAAACCCTCTTAATTGTATTCCTTTGTAAAATCCATACTTTGGTACAGAATTTGACAACCTTTAGCATTCTGCAAAACAAATTAGCAGAGGACAAATTAGTGATATTTTCTTATTTTTTTTTTAAAAACAAGGCTTAACGTTTCATTCAAACTGACCTTGAATGAAATGACAATCCTTATTTTCTGGGAAAAATTAAGAATATTATTTTCCAATGTCATCTGCTGCAACTTAAATTCAACATAAAAGGTTAAAACAGGCTTTGATTTTTCATGCATTGTCAGCTTAGTAGACAATCAGCATTAAAAGTCAAAGCCTTTTTCCAGGGAAAAATAAGAAAAACATCATCAATTGGTCATCTGCTGAATTTGTCCAGGGAGTGGTAAAGGTTAATATCCAGGACCCAGTTGTTCAAAATTAATGACGTATTGTTAAAACTTTTATCATCAAATATGGCATATACCCTAATATTTTTGCTGAAAAAAAAATGTGAGTAGCATTTTTTCCACAAAAATACCTGTCAATTTGTTATTGTACTTACTAGAACAGTTAATATTTTGACTACTAACGAGTCTGTTCAGATAACAATGCTTTGAACAACTTGGCCCAAGTTTTATGTATTTATGATATTCACTGTAAATACGTCAATCAGACAGCAAAAAAAAAGAAAAAAAAAAAAAAAAAAAAAAAAATCTAATCCGGGTCTTCTCTGTAGAAATACTAATTACCATGTTTACCCCAAATATTGGGACATCATAATTTCTTACCATATTGTCTTAAAATCTGAATAAGTTATTGTTACTACCTTTTGATTGAGGTGTCTAAAAATTGCTGAATAGTGAACAAACAGTGTAGACCCTGAGCAGACACTGTATTAATCTGTGTCTGATCTGGGTCTACACTGTTTGCCACAGCCTGTCTGTCCGAATACCAAGGTAATTATGGTAACATATTAAATTTTTTCTCAGCATGCCTCAGCTGAACACTGGTTAGGTCCTGGCAAAGAAGATATTTCCATTCGAAAGTCCGAAAATCACTCTTATAACTTTCAATCTCAAGAGGTTTGTGTATATAAATTCCAAATTTATACGCCAAATATTCAAACATGTAAATACATGGTAGATAAATAAATTAATATGAGACGGAGCACAGAAAACCTGCATTTATCACAAGCAAAAAGAAAAGGCCTTGACCAGCCTGGGCATATATGCTGGCTGATTAGGGCCTTGGCTATTTACAGGAACGATAGCTAGATATTCTGGAACGTATCTAGCAAATGAGGACCCTGAACCAAATGCACAGATGCACACGCTGGTCCGAGTCTCCAATGACTTTATATGGCATAATACGGGTTTTCCTCTGTCCTGACTCATAAGTACGTAGATGTTATCCCAATAAGAAATGCTCATCAAAAAGAAATGCATAAATCATATCTCCTGATAAGGCATTTTTTTTCAATCCACAAAGAAGTGATACTTTTCTTCTTTCTTGACCAAAACATGTTGTGGGTACTCATTAGAAGTGCCTCGCTGAGGCGCTTCTAATGAATACCCACAACATATATTTTCATAAAAAAATAAGGAAACTATCATGCTGATACCCGTAATTATCTGGAGCTATGGCAAATTTCTTCCTAAATTAAATTTGAAGCAACTGAACTGTTAAACCTTGTTCAATACACATAATGTTTAATAGGCAAAACAGGTTTAGAGGATTTTGGACATGTTCCGAGGTTTATTGAGATCTTAAAGTGAAAGTAAAAATATTTGCATTAACTCATGTATTTTATGTTTTACCTTTTATGCTTTTGATTATGTCTAAGCTATAATGCCTAAACAGCCATTTAACCCCATTTTATTGTGGATGAACATGTACAATCCTTGTCAATCAAGAAGGTACCTTCTGGGAGTTCTACAATAAAGACCATGACCACCTTTCATGCAGATGAAATAACCCACAAAGTCTAGTCAATATTATACATCTAAATAAAAATGTGAAACAATAATACCCTGCAACTATAGTGTGGTGGGCAGATAACTGTCAAAAATTGACCAAACTTGCCAATTAGCAATCCCAAACCAGATCTCCACAATATAAATGCACATATCAAGTTTGGTGAAAATCCATTGATATTTACTCAAGTTATCGTCTGAAAACGAAAACCGGGACTGACAGACACACGGAACACCAACGTGAAACCATAATACCCCACTTAAGTGTGACAGGGTACAAGTGTGGCGGGTAAGGCTGGCTAATCAGAGCTGAAAAGATAATCGATTATCAGTCCTGCCATTGTGATTGATAATCGATTAGTAATCGCTGAAGATTTTATCATAATTTTACCTATTTGCACATGACTCTAGCATATCTTATACTTTATTGCATGTATTTTGTCAGACAGGCCTGAGCAAACAGTATTGACCAAGATGAGACGCCGCAAACGCGACATCTCATCAGGGTCTACACTGTTTGCCACTCACCCAGTTATTTTAGACACAACAGTGGATAGTAAATTGGATTTGTTCAAATTTTAGATAAAGTATGGTAAGGCGATGAGGTGTCTGAATACAAAGGGTAAATACTGTAAAGTAACGCACACAGAAATTAAATGATCGATCATTAGCAAATCTGTAATGATGGTCATTTTTGTGGAATTTATCGATCAATTATTCGATTAACCGATTAATCGTGCCAGCATAAAAACCACAATATTGTGTTGTCAAATATTGAAGTGTGCCATGGAAAAATGTAACCTCAATGCACATGCAGATAAGGAAGCTCAGACCAGACTGCCCATCTACAGAATAACAATTATATCTATGTACAGTAGAGGTCATCATTACGAAAACACGCCTATTCAAATACACTGAAAATTTTACCACCAAAAAATGACAAATTTTCAGATAAAAATTCTGATATTTTTCATATTTCTGCTCAAAACATAGATTGTGGGTACTCCTTAGAACTGCCTCATCAAGCAGTTCTAACATGTACCCACAATCTATGTTTTTGAGCAGAAATAACAAAAATAATGTATACCCCTGTAAACCCAGTTTTACTATATAAAAGTGGGGTTTAAGGGGGTCAAAATTATATAGGCGTGTTTTCATGATGTTATCAAATTGTGACAAATCTGGATTTTTACTGTTTGCACTGTTTGCATTTAAAACAGGTATTTCTATAAAGCGAGGTAATAATAAGAAGTAATCAGACACTATATGTATATAGAAGGATCCAGAGTTGTGGTAGAAGAGTCCACTCGAACTAAATGAGTTAAGGAATAAGATGTTGGAATATTTAAGGTAAATACGGTAGTTCCAGTGTGATACCGAAACTTGTCTTCTAGGTAAATAAGCAAACGATCAAATTAATAATTTTCCCTAGAAAGAATATACCAAATATAAACATGTCTTCGATGCTGTGGACAGCAAATACCCAGACAAGCTTGCACATTCACACAGACCATTTTAAGAATGTATTAACCCTGATCTTGTTGAACCTGTATATACCGTCTTTGCAGTCAACTTATCTGGTTCTGCACTGTTTGCCATTAAATTGCCATTATGTGAATTTGTATCAACAACCTGGATCAAGTAACCTGATTGGCTGATAATTACAAGTGGAAGTGACAACTTAATTTATTCAGCATGGCAAGGGTTAACTGATGAGGACAAAGGTCTTGAAGAAATTGTACAGATAGATGTGCAGAGTCATTAGAATCTGTAAAGTTTGCAGATACCTTTTCACTTGACCTGACCCAACTTACAGAGTTTTATACAAATATCAGAAACCCTGCATTCTAGTCATATGCAAACTTAACCCTTGTCCTGCTGAACCTGGATTTACCCTGCCTTTGCAAACAGTAAAGATTCAGATCAGTGGCTTCTGAAGATGCCAACTGATCTGGATCTGCACTGTTTGCCATTCAGTATGTGAATTTATATCAATCTGGATCAAGGAATCTGATTGGCCAACAATTAGAAGTGGGCGTGGCAATTTATTCAGCATGACAAGGGTTAATAATCCAGATCAGTCATAATATTATGATATTGGCCTATTCTGTGGCAGCCTATGAATGACTTACTCAAGTTCTAAGGCAAGCAGGGTTATAACTTATAAGTATCCGAATATTTAGGGTAAATGAAGTAAAAACTAAAAATGTGTCAATATGACAAAGATGCCCCCACCCAGGGCCATCCTCATCCACACACAGTTATTTTGCAAAAAATGATGTTGAAAAAAGGGCCATAACTCTCATAATAATTGGCAGATTTTACCTTAAATCGAACTTGACCTATATTTTATGATTATATACCGGTGTATAAAATATGAATCCAATACACCAATCTTTTTTAAAAAAAATATCAAAAGGAAAACTTTTTTTGAAGGTGAAAAAGGGCCATGACTCCCATAATAATGGGTGGATTTTACCCAAATCTATTTTATGATTATATACCTGTGTATTAAATATGAATCCAATACACTACTGTTTTCAAAAGATATCAAACGGAAACTATTTTTCAACTTTACCTATATTTTATAATTATATGCTTGTGTATAAAATATGAATCCAATTCACTAATCTTTTCAAAAGTTACAGAACAGAAACCATTTTTCAAAGCTGAAAAAGGGCCAGAACTCCAAAAATAATTGGTGGATTTCACCCTAAATTGAACTTGGCCTACATTTTATGGTTATATACCTGTGTATAAAATTTGAATCCAATACGTTAATCTTTTCAAAAGATGTTGTACGGAAACCATTTTTCAACTATTTTTCAATGTTGTAAAAGGGCCGTAACTCCAAAAATAATTGGTAGATTTTACTGTAAATCGAACTTGACCTATATTTTATAATTATATGCTTGTGTATAAAATATGAATCCAATAAACTAATCTTTTCAAAAGTTATAGAACGAAAACCATTTTTCAAAGTTGAAAAAGGGCCATAACTCCCAAAATAATTGGTGGATTTTACCCTAAATCGACCTTGACCTACATTTTATGATTATATACATGTGTATAAAATCTGAATGCAATATACTAATCTTTTCAAAAGATATTGAACAGAAACCATTTTTCAACTATTTTTCAATGTAGAAAAAGGGCCATAACTCCAAAAATAATTGGTGGATTTTACTGTAAATCGAACTACCTATATTTTATAATTATATGCTTGTGTATAGAATAAGAGTCCAATACACCAATCTTTTCAAAAGTTATGGAATGGAAACCATTTTTCAAAGTTGAAAAAGGGCCATAACTCCCAAAATAATTGGTGGATTTTACCCTAAATCGAATTTGACCTACATTTTATGATTATATGCCTGTGTATAAAGTTTGAATCCAATACACTGATCTTTTCCAAAGATATCGAAGGGAAACCATTTTTCAAAGTCGAAAATTTTTCGAAGCTGAAAAAGGGCCATAACTCCCAAAATTTTTTTTTTTTTTTTTTTTTTTTTTGGATTTGGGTTTTACGGCCCTTTCAAGAATATTTCACTTATATCGAGCCGATCGTTCATCAACTCCCAAAATAATTGGTGGATTTTACCCTAAATCAAACCTGACCTACATTTTATGATTATATACCTGTGTGTATAAAATTTCAATCCAATACACCAATCGTTTTAAAAGATATCGCACGGAAACCATTTGTGTTACGTATGGGACAGACGGTTGGGATGGACGTACAGACAGCGGTGATATGCCTCTCCATTGAAAATGGCCCGGGCATAATAAAATTATCAGACAGTATGGATTTCTGCAAGAGATTAAGAAACACCCGGTGCGTTGAAAAATGACTTGTCTCTGCAGGCATTTCCATGAGAAAACCCATTAAAATGACATAAAATTAAATTTCCAATCTATGCATCAATATGCAAATATAATATATGGCCTTGTCTGCTGGCTGTCTGGTAACTTAGCAAGCAATAATTCATTGTTGCAGATAAGGCTCTTTGTTCAACCAAAATATGTTCATAATTTTCTTATTTCTCCATAAAAACATATATTGTGGGTACTCATTAGAAGCACCACATCAAGGCACTTCTAATGAGTACCCACAATATATGTTTTTTATGGAGAAATAAGGGAAGTATTTATGGGGATATTCCTCTTAACTGGAGCTACGTATTATATATCATATGTCGGTTAGAAAAAAAAAAAGACTCAAACTGTGTATATTTATTGTCTTGTCAAGATCATCACTGTCTACTTGCAGGATAACTGGATATTTGATAACTATTAAAGCCCCTGATGAGATTGTAGGGAAGTGTGGCTGATCTGACAGGGTTTATATCCAAGATCCATTCTCATGCTCAGTTATCACAGCTTAGCACGCTGGGTAATGTGAACTTAGGCACTACCTAGAAATGCAAAAGCAACAAACCAACATGCATGGTGGTAGGCATAAATCCAGCGCACTGACTTGCTGAGGCAGGCCCAGTTGCACTGAGACAAAAGCCAATGGTATTCATTTGCACTTATCATATAAATTTGATTAGCTTTCATTTCATTTAGCTTCTGATTTTGGAATTTGGACTTTGAAAAATATTTGGATTAATTTAAATGTAAACAGATTTTAATCTTCTCTCAAAATAATATGAAGAGATTTGCGGCAAACTCTGTGTTCTGGCTTTACTGAGTGTGAAACAGAATACGGAACTGATGCTGGGTAAACCAACTGTTTACGCAAGGCACCATGTTGTTAAGGTTTTTTTAGTTTGTCAGGTATAAATTTACATTTGAATGAACTTTTTTTTTTAAATGCTACGTATTATCTATATGTGTGCATTGCATGGGCCCGCTTTACTTTGTATGTATAAATTTCAGCAGACAATATTTTGAATTATTACACCTCACTTGACTTTCCCATACAAAACTCCCATATGCCAGAAGGTGACATTTTCAACTATCACCTACTAGGGTGACAGCCAAAAAATGTCACATGCCAGGGTAATAGTGAAAAAATCTCACATGCGCAGCAGAGGGTGAGCGTATGGTTTGTTTTCTATTCCTCACTTCTATTCTATACAATACATGTACTACAATCTGCAGTAAGCTAGACGCTTATAAACTGACTGCATGCAAAATGCCTAGGCATTTAGAATTACCTAACAAAATCTGTCAAAACAAAAGAATGTAAACCTAAAATAAAATATGGAAAATAATGGCAAACAGCAAGTTTGCTAAGGTTTCTGCCCAATACTTACAGAAGCTAGCCTTGACATCAAAGACTCGGTAAACATGCAACAAGTGGTGAAAAGGAGCGTGGCAGTATTCAGGGAATATTTGAGCCCTGGGTTCAAAGAGTACCACAAATCAGACTAACATGACAATCTAGGAAGGTTCCTTGCATCAATTAGATGCAAATTAGGAACCAATATCAAAACAAGCACTCTAAAATCATCGATGAAAATTAGGAACCAATGTCAAAACAAGCACCCTAAACTCCTACAAATATAGAATTTCAGCAATAGTCCTAAAAATTGCACTGGATTGCTAGGAATGTAGACCGTGATCAGACTGCTTCTGATCTGGGTCTTCACTGTATGTCCCAATACTTAGGATCATTTGCTGTGATAAATGGCCAGTGAGTCTGAAGTGATGTTACTACATGTGTTTCTTGTTACTATCGAATTTTATCTTATATTGTTTATCAATTTTGAGTGTTTATTAAATTCAGTAGTTCACGATTTTGCTTTATGTAAAAGGGGAACCAGGTGTAAAAGTCTGGTATAATAAAATAAGTATTGCATAATCTTGAGGCTTCGCCTCGGTCAATAATCATATTCCTCAGGACAGGGGTGACATTTTTTCACTACTCCACTCTCAGGAATGTAATATTTTTTTAATATATTACCTATAGGTCCCACTAATGCAGAATCGGAAAACATCAACAAATATTTAGAGAAAACTATATTAATCTAGACCCATGCTGTACTCAGAATTTGGATGATTTTCCTAAAAGCTTTCTGGGAAGTTATAAAGCCCCTGATTGATTTTTAAAACTTTCACTCCTGAGTTTTTGAAGTAGACTATTCCATCTTTAAATTAGAATATAACCCTTATCTTGCTAAACACAACATGCCTGTCTTAGCAAACAGTGTAGATCCAGATCAGTTGGCTTCTTCAGAGACCAACTGATCTGGATCTGCACTGTTTGTCATTAAATATGTGCATTTCTATCAAAAACACAGATCAAGTAATCTGATTGGCTGGAAATTAGAAGTGGGCATGGCATCTTAATTTATTCAGCATGACAAGGGTTAATATTATTTTTGCACAATGATACAATTCTAAATGTGGTTTAGGGCAAAAATAATAAATACCCTGGAATCTTAGATAATTTTTTAACTTGTGCATTTATAGAGGAAAAAACCTACAAGATAATAAATGCTAACAAAATAGTAACCCTAAGTTCAGTACCATTCTTACCCTAAATATTGGAACACATCAATTCCTTACCATGGTGTGGCACCTGATCAGGGTCTACACTGTTTGTCATACACACAGCAATATTTTAGAGACAACAAGAGATAGCAGAATGGACTATTTCAAAGTTTAGAACAGGTATGAAGTAGATAATGTTGTTGTTGTGTTGAGGTTTTACGGCCCAGTCAACCGAGTCATATCAATCTCAGTCAGTTTAGCTAACCAAACTTGTACTAGGCAGGTTTAGTCCTCCAAGCAGTTAACCAATATTGTGCACATCCTGTCGCAAGAAACTGACAACTGCCTTTCTTGAATCAGTGGAAAGGAACTGAGTCATATCAATCTCAGTCAGTTTAGCTAACCAAACTTGTACTAGGCAGGCTTAGTCATCCAAGCAGTAAACCAATATTGTGCACATCCTGTCACAAGAAACTGACAACTGCCTTTCTTGAATCAGTAGAAGGGAGAGAATAACCATAGAAAATATTTCATGATCAAACTCCATGAAAGAATGTTGCTGACCTGGCGAGGGTTGAACCCCCAACCTCCTGATCACCAGTCGGACGCACATCCAACTGAGCCACCTAGGCCTGCAAGTAGATAAGGTGTCCCAATATTTAGGGTAAATGCAGTATTTTAGGATATAAATTAAGTAAATAAGTTGTCCCATACTTAGGGTAAATATGGTATTATAGGACAGGTATGGTAAGTTGATAAGGCATCATATACTTAGGGTAAATACAGTATTATAAGACAAGTATGGGTACGTAGATATTAAGGTGTCCTAATATAGTGTAAATATGGTAGTAAAGGACAAGTATGGTAAGTAGATAAGGAGTCTCAATACTTAAGGTAAATACAGTATTTTAGGACAAATATAGTAAGTAGTTAAGCTGTCCAAATACTTAGCTTAAATACAGCATTTTAGGATAGGTGTGGTAGGTAGATAACATGTCCCAATACTTGGGGTAAATACAGTACCTATTTTTTGGACAAGTATGATAAGTAGATAAGGTGTCCCAATACTTAGAGTAAATATGGTTATAGTAAATCCCTCAAAAAACTGGACTAGAAATAACAGGACCCAAGACAGTTGCCTGACTTAATTTAACCCTTGTCCTGCTGAACCGGATATGGTATATACCCTGCCTTTGCAAACAGTGTAGAGCCAGATCAGTTGGCTTCTGAAGAAGCCAACTGATCTGGATCTGCACTGTTTGCCATTATGTGAATCTATAGCAAAAATTTGGATCAAGTAATCCGATTGGCAGAAAATAAGAAGTGGGCGTGGCATCTTAATTTATTCAGCATGACAAGGGTTAATGTTTAGCATGGTGGGTAAAAATTTCAGCAGACAGCATACTGAAATATTTGTTCTCACTTTCTCAAGAAAACAGGGTTGACATTTCATGTAAATTTGAGATAATTTGCATGAAATGTCAAATCCTGATATCTTGGAAAAAATAGGAGAAAACTGTATTCAATCTGCAATCTGCTGAATTAGCCCAGATAGTGGTAATGGTTAAACAACGTAGGGAAAATTGACCAATTGTGAAAATAAAACCAGAGAACCAATGGTCGGTCCTGTAGCTCACCTATTTGTTCTGAGCAATATTTTAACATTTCTAACCCTTGTCCTGCTGAACCCGGATATACCCTGCCTTTGCAAACAGTGTAGAAGCCAACTGATCTGGATCTGCACTGTTTGCCATTAAGTATGTGAATTTATAGCAACAATCTGGATCAAGTAATCTGATTGGCTGAAAATTAGAAGTGGGTGTGGCATCTTAATTTATTAGGCAGGACAAGGGTTAAAGAATGAAACATGTAGGTATGGTAGCTGGTACAGTTTCAAAAACATTTGGTTTCTGTATCCCACAGTAACTTGGTATGCAATTTACCTTTAATTCAGCGGAACAGAAACTTCAAATAAAATATAGCATTGATAATGTGACATAGCAAATATCAAAGGCCTGTGTCTTCTAGTTTCACACAAGAAGATTTTTAGAGTTTTTTTTCCCAATATGTGTCTGTGTTAAACAAGTGACCCCTGGGCAGGGCCATTTTTGACCCAAGGCTATTATGTGAACAATCTTGGTAAAGGTCCAAGTACCAAATGATAAAGGCCTAGGCCTTCCAGCTTCACACAGGAAGAGCTTCTAATTTTTTTCCGGTGTAAAACGAGTGACCCCAGGACCATAATTTGAATAAACTTGAAAAGGCCCTCTAGCTGAAACTTCAAGGTACAAATATCAAAGGCCTGGGCCTTCTGGTTTCAGACAAGAAGATTTCCCTATATGAGTCTATGAAACCAGAGGACCAATGGTCCAGTTCCTCACCAGAGGCTATTTGTTCTGAGCAAGCTTATGGTAACATTTTTAAAGAATGAAACATACGTGTATGGTAGCCTGTACAGTTTGAAAAACCTTTGATCTCTGTATCCTACAGTAGCTTGGTATGGAATTTAGCTTGGTTTGAATTGGCAAAACAGAATTTTCACATAAAATACGGCTTTGATAATCTGATATACCAAATATCAAAGGCCTGTGCCTTCTAGTTTCACACAAGAACATTTTTTAAATTTTTTTCCCCATTTGAGTCTATGTAAAACAAGTGACCCCTGGGGACCCGAACAATGTTGGTAAAGGTCCACTAGATAAAACTTAATATCAAATGTCAAAGGCCTAGGCCTTCTAGTTTCACAAAAGAAGATTTTTAATGCTTCCCCCCCCCCCCCCCCATATGAGTTTATGTAAGACAAGTGACCTCTGGGATGGAACCATTTTGACCCCAGTGCCATAATCTTAGTAAAGGCCCTCTAGCTGATGCTACATGCCAAATATCAATGGCCTAAGCCAGATAAATTTTTTTAAAGTTTTTCCATATATATGTGTCAATGTAAAACAAATGAGCCCGGGGCAGGGCTATTTTTTTTATCCCAGTGCTATAATTTGTATTATCTTGGTAAAGACCTACTAGATGAGGCTACATACCAAATATCAAAGGCCTGGGTCTTCTAGTACCAGACAAGAAGATTTCTAAATGTTTTCCTACATGAGGCTAAGTTAAACTAATCAGCCCTAGGGCAGAGCCATTTTTGACCCCAAGGCTAAAATTTGAACAATCTTGGTAGAAGCCCATTAAATGAAGTTACATACCAAATATCAAAGGCCTAGACCTTCTAGATCCAGAGGAGATTTTAAAGGTTTTCCCAATACAAGTCTATGTAAAACATGTGACCTCTGGCATGGGATCATTTTTGACCCCAGGGCTATAGTTTGAATAACCTTGGTAGAGGTCTGCAAGATAAAGCTGCATTCCAAATATCAAAGGCCTGGGCCTTGTAGTTTCAGACAAGAAGATTTTTAAAGTTTTGCTACATAGGAGTCTATGTAAAAAAAATTTGACCTTTCCATAAAAAAGGTCAAGGTCACCAAAGGTTATAATTATTCAAACTTTATTGGGGGGATGTCCCAAATGTTGCATACTAAGCCTCAGGGCCATTGGTCCAATGGTTCAAGAGAAGAAGATTTTTAAAGGGTTTTTACCATATATGGGTATGGAGGCCATTTGAGTCATGCGATCCACATGCCACGAATTAGCTTCTGTTCCCCCTATCCATTGAGGATCCGTATGAAATTTGGCTCCAAATGGCCCAGTGGTTTCTGAAGGGAAGATGTTTGAATTTTCCCTGTATGAGTCTATGTAAAACAAGTGACCCCTGGGGTGGGGCCATTTTTTGCTCCAGGGCTAAAATTTGAACAATCTTGGAAAAGGTTCACAAGATAAAGCTACACACCAAATATCAAAGGCCTTGGCCTTCTAGTTTCTAACAAGAAGATTTTTGAAGTTTTGCCTATAGGAGCCTATGTAGAAAAATTTGAAACATCTGTTAAAAAGGTCAAGGTCAACCGAAGGTTATTATCTTTTCAAATTTTATTAGGCTCATATCCCCAATGCTACATACCAAGCCCCAGGGCCATTGGCCCCTTTGATTCCGTAGAAGATTTTTGAAGGGTTTTTTTTACCATATTTGGACATGGCGGCCATCTTGGTCAAGTGCCCAAGATGCAGTGAACAAAGTTTTGTTCCCCTTAACTATTGAGGCTCCATATGAAATTTGGCTTTGATTGGTCCAGTGGTTTCTGAGATGAAGAGGGTTGAAGAATTTTCCCTATATGAGTCTATGTAAAACAAGTGACCCCTGAGGCGAGGCCAATTTTTATGCCAGGGCTATAGTTTGAATGCTCTTCATGGAGGTCCAAGATAAAGCTACATACCAAATATCAAAGACTTGGGCCTTCTAGTTTCAGAAAGGAAGAGTTCTAAAATTTTGCCTATAGGAGTCCCTGCAACAAAATTTGATCTTTCCATAAAAAAGCTCAAGGTTAACCAAAGGTCATCATTTTTTCAAACTTCATTGGGCCCATGTCCCCAATGCGGCACACCAAGCCTCAGGGCCATTGGCCCTTTGGTTCCAGAGAAAAAGGGTTTTTACCATTTATGAGTGTTGCTGCCATCTTGGACATGTGACCCAGATGCGGCAAACAATCTTTCATTCTCTCTACCCATTGAGGCTCCAAATATAATTTGGCTTTGATTGGCCCAGTGCTTTCTGAGGAGAAAACAGTTGAAGAGTTTTCCCATATATGAGTCTATGTAAAACAAGTGATCCCTGGGACAGGGCCATTTTTGACCCCAGGGCTATAATTTGAACATTTTTCGTAAAGGTCCACAAGATAAAGCTACATACAAAATATATGAGGCCTGGGCCTTCTAGTTTCAGACCAAAAGATTTTTTTAAGTTTTGCCTTTAGGAGCATATGTATCAAAATTTGACCTTTCCATACAAAAGGTCAAGATCAACCCAAGGTTATCATTTTTTCAAACTTTAATGGGCCCATGTCTCCAATGCTGCATACCAAGCTTTAAAGCAATTGGTCCTTTGGTTCCAGAAAAAAGATTTTTAAAGGGTTTTTGCCATATATAGGCGTGGCTGCCATCTTGGACATGTGACCTAGATGCGGCAAACCAGCTTTTGTTCCCCCAGCCCATGAAGGTGCCTTAAGAAATTTGGCTTTGATTGGCCCAGTGGTTTCTGAAGATAAGACATTTGAAGAGTTTGTACACCAGACAGACTACTGAGCCTGCCTATACAATGCTATACTACATGTATAAGTTCACCTATGAGCTTAAATAGTTTGCTCCCACTTAAGAAAAACTGTTTCTAGTCGCAACAGCAGTGGACCTTCTTTTTTCTTTTTTTTTTTTTTTTTGAGAAAATAAGATTTCATATTTCACATAAAGCAACTGCTTGACAAATGATGCACTCGAAATACGAAGCTTAATTTCCTCTGAAAACCCTAACAGCTGGGTGTCATGAGACGCTTCAAAAAAATTATATACATACACCACAACTTCTTTATAACACTATTGTTGGGGTCCATAGCATAAACCATGTTAGTTAAACAACCGTGTTATGTCCAAACAGAAATGTATAGATTATATTGAAAAATGACCATTTATGGTCATTTTTCAATATAATCTATACATTTTTAGGATCCACCTTTGAACCCTGTTATATCCAAAACCGTGTTATAACAAACCGTGTTATAAAGAGGTTGTAGTGTATTTTACAATTTCATATGCTATAATTCTTTAATGGTGCTTTAACCTTTAAAGTGCTAGCAAAATTGTAGCAGACAACATTTCATTCATGTTCATTTCTCATGGAAAATAAAGTGACAATTCATGCAAATCATATGCTTGGAAAATGATTCTCATGAAACGTCAAGCCTTACTTTCTCTGAAAAATACAAAAGAAAAATCAAAATATCTGCTGCAGTTGTGATTAGCATTTTAAGGGTTAAGGGTAAATTTGACCCTTCCCTACAGTGGTAAAGTTTCTATGTAATTAATTTACAAGACTAACTGCCCAATATCTTAGATATTAACAAAATATGCATACATTTCCAACAATATACCTCAAAGGATTACTGTACCAGTATACAATGTACCCATTTTCAAGAAATATAAATGCTCATAACAACCCCAAAAGAACATGCAAAATCAAATTCAAAACTTGTCAAAGTCTTCCATATATAAAAACAGTAAATGTAGTCCAAGGCTTTACAACTATAACAATGGATAAGAATCTTTCACAATACTAAGACACGTTTTTTTCAGCAGAAACTACTGATATTTTTCTTAATTCTAAAGCCTTGTATGTGATCTGGATTCTTCAATAGCCAGGCTTAGTGACTTACCCTAGGCAAACTGCAAATACCTAGATCAGACTGAAACTGCATACATGTTTGATTACATCTATCTGGGTTTATGCTGTTTGCACAGGTACTAAGGTCTTAAGGCCCCTTTTTCATATGACTCAGAGAAGTATTGAGATACTTCTAGGATAATTTTGATTTTTCCATAAGAACCTCATCCTGGTACTTCTAATGGGTACTCACAACATATGTTTTCATGGAGAAACTGAGAAAATTATCCCAGAATTATCGTCACATACTCCTTCTGAACAAGCCCACCAAAATGCTGATTCAAAGTTTACCTGGAAAAAAAAGTAGGCCCCATGACAAATGTCATCTTATATACCTAGGCCCTGAATAATTAATGATACAGTTCTAGGCTACCTATATCCTACTATATATGTTAATGGCGCAGCTTGATACAGGTGTATGCATGCACTTACCGCAAGGCAGGGGGACCTCAATTGTCTGAACAACTGGCATGGAAATATAGAGTTAGTATACACATAGCACAACCAGATACCACTTTCTGCCAGACAGATATGCCAGTTTATATTTGTTAGCACACCCTGACTTTTCACAGATTTCTACATTTGCGAACGAAACTTGGACAGATATTTTTCTCGTTAACATATGGTGTGGGTATTCAATACTACCACCTTCCTGAGTGTCTGCAAAGTGGTTTTATGGCAAAAGAAAGACAACTTTAGTGATTACCCTGTGTACCTACTGCATATGATTTTGCTTAAAAGTCTGGAAAATAATAATTCTAGTCAAAAATAATTTACATCAAACAGTAGATTTCATAACAACAATTTGCATGAATTAAGGCAACCTAGAATTTTTTTTTTATACGTCTGGCATACCTGTTTGACAGAACATACTATGACCAATCACAGAGAAGTCTGATAACAGTCCACCATTTACATGTATTTCACAACCCCCTTCTTATCATGTCTGACTGATAATACCAGTACACTGATATTTACATGTAGGTAAACTATGTTCATGTTGAAACAAAAAAAAAAAATGATTACTCAGTCCACCTCTGATTACATAGCTTAGCTTCTATCAAATGAAAAGATTTTTTTTTTTTTTTCAAAGAAATTTTGTACAAAGAGCATGACCTTTTTTCATGTTTTTTCTTACAACAACAATCCAGTGGGTACATTAAAATAAACAAACATCCCTGACTGCTTTTTACAAATGAGTTAATATGTGAAAAGTTAAGTATTTTCTTCAATTTCCCAATTCCTGGTTTACCCCAGTCATATCAGTATTTCATTTTGATCCAATATAAAGTATCTTCAATCTATGATGACTGAACACCACATCTATGTGGATGGTCACAGTATAAAGATAAGAAGACAATTTTATGAGTTCATTCAATGTACACAACACTATTAACTATTAAGAAGAGGCACAGCAAACATCATAAAATATCAAAATATGAACAGAGAATGTGTTCAAGTGCTCATTATTGGTACAGCCACTATCTGGGCACTGCAGAATTAAACAAACTGAATGGTAAATGCTTTTATTAGTGTAAGACTATATTGACATTGCACCAGATAAGACAGGGTATCATTATGTATATTTTTTCTTATTTCTCCACAAAAACATACATTGTAGGTACTCATTAGCAGTACCTTGGCAAGGCGCTTCTAATGGGTATACAAAACATGTTTTCATGGAGAAATATGGAAAATATCCATACTTTTTCATAGCTCCAGATAAGGTATTTTTTCTAACTGAATGTAGCTATTTTTCTTATTTCTCCCCCAAAACATATGAGTACCCACAACACCCACATACTATTTTTTCTTATTTCTCCATGAAAACATATATGTTTTCATGGAGAAATAAGAAAAATATTAAGTGGATACTCCTCTTATCCGGAGCTCTGCATTTTGGATAGAAAAAGTGCTTATCTCTAGCTATGATTGATGTTCAATCTGGTCAGGACATTCCCTGTTCAAATAGCATTAGGTTTTGCTTTGCCTTGACACAAATACAGATAGCAAGATACTGAAACAAGCCAATAATGGAGCATAACAACATGCATAATATTACATACCACTGCTAAGCATTTGTAAGCAGTTCTAGATAAAGGGAGAATTCAGAGAGAAAAAAAAAAAAAAAAAAAAAAAAAAGAAGTGTTTGTGAAACATGAACATGTCCCCAGGCCAAGGTCAATTTTTCTTTAAAGTAGGTCACAGGTCAATGTCACAGGTCAAAATCTTTTGTATGAGTGGGAAGCCCTTGTCACAAGGAACCTACATGCCAAATATAAAGGCTCTACCTCAAACGGTTCAAAAGTTATGACCAATGTTAAAGTTGTCCAAAAAATTCTTTAAAGTAGGTCACAGGTCAAAATTTTTTGTATGAGTGGGAAGCCCTTGTCACAAGAAACCTACATGCCAAATATAAAGGCTCTACCTCAAATGGTTCAAACGTTATGACCAATGTTAAAGTTGTCCAAAAAATTCTTTAAAGTAGGTCACAGGTCAAAATTTTTTGTATGAGTGGGAAGCCCTTGTCACAAGGAACCTACATGCCAAATATAAAGGCTCTACCTCAAACGGTTCAAAAGTATGACCAATGTTAAAGTTGTCCAAAAAAATTCTTTAAAGTAGGTCACAGGTCAAAAGTTTTTGTATGAGTGGGAAGCCCTTGTCACAAGAAACCTACATGCCAAATATAAAGGCTCTACCTCAAACGGTTCAAAAGTTATGACCAATGCTAAAGTTGTCCAAAAAATTCTTTAAAGTAGGTCACAGGTCAAGGTCACAGGACAAAATTTTTTGTATGAGTGGGAAGCCCTTGTCACAAGGAACCTACATGCCAAATATAAAGGCTCTACCTCAAACGGTTCAAAAGTATGACCAATGTTAAAGTTGTCCAAAAAAAATCTTTAAAATAGGTCACAGGTCAATGTCACAGGTCAAATTTTTTTGTATGAGTGGGAAGCCCTTGTCACAAGAAACCTACATGCCAAATATAAAGGCTCTACCTCAAATGGTTCAAAAGTATGACCAATGTTAAAGTTGTCCAAAAAATTCTTTAAAGTAGGTCACAGGTCAAAATTTTTTGTATGAGTGGGAAGCCCTTGTCACAAGGAACCTACATGCCACATGCCATATATAAAGGCTCTATTTCAAACGGTTCAAAAGTTATGACGAATGTTTGTCCAACCAACAAACAGACAGGGCAAAAACAATATATCCCCACTATCGCTACCATGGACATGAAAATGTTACTTTGCACTAAACCCAAAAACTTGTGGGTTCTCACTGAAATTCTCAAGTACTCAGAAGAGGATCTGGAAGAAAAATTATCCTGTTATTACCTTAGCCGTAGTAACAGATAAGGTGATTGAAAAAAAAAAAAAAAGATATTTTTCTTATTTTACTTATAATATGAACAATTGTTATTGGTACTCATTAGAATTTTTATCAGCAAAGGAATTCCAGTTTGTACCAATATTATATTTTTTTACAGAAATTGAAAAACAAAAATTAAAAGCTTTTTTATTCCCTCTTTATCTGGAGCTATGGCATTACTTACATGCTAGCATTTTGCATGACTCAAACAGAAAGTAAAAATTGATCAGAAAAAAAATATAGGGGATGGGGTGGGGGTTGGAGGAGGTCATACTGGTCAACACATTAGCATTTTCTTAATTTCTAGCCTCAGTATGAAAGTACATAAAAGCTTATACGCTAGCAGCGTAGCCCTGTCATCAGTAGATACACCGGCATCACGCTGCATCAGAGGTCACAAATTAAATTTGAGGTTTAAGATTTTATGAATTCAGTTTATTATTGCAGTGATTGCAGGGAATGTTAGCCTATCAATGTATTATATTTTGGGGTAACCTTAATTTTTTGCACATTCGCCAGCAAAGGAACAGATCTCTAACCTTGAAACGTCTGTCAAGATTTAGTTTATAAACTTTATATTGAGAGAACAACATGCAGGGTTTTCCCTGAGAAATTTATTTAAGGGGACAGATGTCTCTATTTACCCATATTTTAGGGGACATATGGGACAATTTCAGGGGTTAATTGTTTGAATTTTACAGAAAATATCGCAAATTTTAAGGGACAATAATGTCTTTCTAAGAAGAAGGTTTCGGGGACATCAAGAGTCAAAAAAGGGCCAAGTCTCGTATTTTTGAGGGACAAGGAAAACCCTGAACATGGGATCAAGAACCTAAACCTAGAGAACACCAGACAGGACATAAGCCCAACAAACTTTTTTATTTTTTTTTTTTTACAACAAAACACTGCTGTCTGAATGTAAAAACACTATCTGTCCATTTTAAATGACTCAATCACATTTACTCCATTTCCCTTTTAAGTGGATTGCTACTGATTTTTTTTTTTTTTTTTTCTTTTTGAGGAACTTTATGGAGCACCTTTAGAATCTGTCTGCCACTTAATCTGACCCTATCCATCTGCAAATATCCCAGATGTAGGTATGCTAACTATGATCTCTCAACTGACCTAACCCTAACCATCAGTGACCAGGCTCTGTTAACCCTAACTTTAAGTGTAGCTGATAGGTGAGCACACTCACATGCTGAGGTCAGTAAATGGTGGCGGACAGATTCTTAAGTCTAGCCAAATGTATTAACCTTCCAGGTTTGTTCTCTACTTAGTGAACCCTCGAGAGTGAACCATTGCATTCTGTTTTAGTACTTTTACACATGGAAAGTGGTCTGATCATCCTCTAGAAAATCTTCATTAAATACGTCGTTATGTGTGATGGCTAATCACCAGGCTGGGGCTAAAGAATATCTTTGTCTGGCAAGTTATGAACATTGACCTCGAAGAATAGAGAAATATTCAGCTAAAATACTTCTCCCCACCCACTTTTTCGAAACTGGATTGCTGCGTTCACATCTGAATAATTCTAAAATTAACGGGTTCTACCCATCACCGGGTGTGTAATTAGAAGAAAATCAATACTGACATGGTTGCTGACCTTTTAAAAATTATTGCAATGTCCAGATTCCAACTAAACTTCAGAAATTCTGCACAAAAATTACATTCCCCGGTTTTTATTTTGAAGGCAGCACCTTTCTTGACTTTGCAATAAAGATGATACAAGGGAAACAACTCGAACAAAAAATATTTCCTGGAGTTCTCTATTGCTAATGGAAAGAAATGTTGGGAATGTTTTACAGCAGAAAATAACAAGTGCAATAATTATGGTTGACTATGCAGCTTATAAAATAAACATAGAATAACACATTTAACAATATTGCAGTACATATACATGCTAATATTTATATTTATATACAAACACAAAGGAGAATTTAAATCACAACTACTTTGGCTTAGACTACAAATATCTACTAATTTGAATCCTAGTCAATGAAACAACATGATAATAGAATCTAAGTATATTAGAAAAAATACTGTTGGTTCACTGAAAGAACTTTTTTTATTAAGATAACACATTTCAACAATTTGCAAAAGTCCAGCACTGTCACTCAGGCCCTCCCAGGGGTTATGGGGAACAGGGGAATAATGTCATTTATTTCAGGGGAACAGGGGAACACAAGCCTGAAAATGAAGGGAACAGGGTAACAAATGCAATTTTCGGGAGCAGAGAACATAGAAAATTAAGATTTGGGGGAACAAGGGAAACTGCTGAAATATTTCAGGGGAACAAGGGAACAGACCCCCCTCCCCTACCCCCACCCCCCACCCCCCACACACACCCTGGGAGGGCCTCGTCACTGCCATGTCTGAAGTTATATTAAAACAATTTGAAGTGGCTACCTCAAACCAACTTATCTTAAGAAATGTCATTCAGGTAGGACAATGGATCAAACTGACATCAATTTTCTCATCTACAGCTCTAACAATGATGTTGGGCAAAGAGCTGCAGTGTGACAGACAGTTATTTGGGACTTTGCCACCCGGTAAAGGCCCTAATTTCAAGTGAGGGCCCGTATAATTTTTTATATATTATTCTTTAACAACCTACCTGGAAAGATGTGCTATTGCTATGATCATAGCAGAAAGGATATGTACTGTTTGCAAACAAATTACCAGTGTAGAAATTTGAGAGTACAAGAGATTTTAGCAACACCTGCCTTTCCTTGGGAATGTGAGGAAATGATATGTTTACAAACCATTGACATTAAAATGCAAGTATATGCCATTAACTTCCAGTTTCTGTGAGTAGTTGTCAAACTTCAGTGACATGACATTAATTCAGAGAAGTAAATTCCAAAAGCAGGTTCAAATTAAGAAAGAATGATGCTTCTTTGATTCTGTAATGAAAAAGTGATAAGCAGCATCATATACATAGCTATTGTCCTTTATTTTGTATCTTATATTTGGTGCTGGATTTTTGCCAATGGATATAAAAAGGGAAAAGGCTTGACTGTTGAACAATCCACACACAATTACCAGTTTAAGACACTTAAGAAAACACAGCAATCTCAAACTCTAATAAGCCTCAACCAAAGATCCAATATTTTTATCTTTCTAAAGGGTCAAGCTAGAAAAATACTATTTTAGAGATTCTACAAGAGTTTGACAATAACAAAACAAACAAAATCATCACCATACTTACCTAATGAATCTGCCAGTCTCGCTTCTCGCATTTCCCTATCATAGTCTTGTTTAAGGTCCTCCAGTCGATTATTCCAATCTTGTTCCAGCCTGTTCATCTCCTCCTTGTGTTCTTTACCGAGTGTCTCTCGTAACTCTATCAGAGCCACCTGGTGAGACTGATCTAGTTCTGAGCGAACCAATTCCAGCTGACTACTGTAGATTTCTTCAAGAGTTGCTCTCATTGCTTTCACTTGATTCTCAACTTCATCCTGGAATTTATCATGGCACAAAATTATATTTGATTAAGAACCATACTACATATAAGGATTAATATGCTTTGATCATCAAACAGTGTAGATCCAGATCAAACTGCTCCTAAAGGAGCAGTTTGATCAGGTTCTACACAGTTTGCAAGAGTCAGCTCATTTCTGACATACTATCAAGCAGCCAAATAAGGCATAAAAAAATAGCTGTGTTTCCACTAACATGTTAAACAAAAAATTGGTCGGTAGGTAGGAGAAACTTTTTTTTATTTTTCTATTTTTTCTCCAGAAAAGAACAGGGTCGAGCCTGTAATTTTATGAAAATGCAGGTATTTTGTTAAGGGTCAGTGCTTTACTTTTTCATTTTGCATTTTTACTGATAAAAAATAGCAGAGTCAGGTGTTTGAAACAGGGTCTGTCAGGTTAGTGGAAACACAGCTATTTTTTCATGCCTAAATTCCACTGAATAAAAATAACAACAAGAGCTCTGCCAAGTGGGGCATTATACGCCCGTGGCAAGTAAAAAGATGTAGCACAAAAACTGGCTCCTGTATCATTCAGTGCTCCGGATATAAACTGTAAGTGGAATTACAAAAAAAAAAAAAAAAAAAAAAAAAAACAATTAAAAAAATTTCATTGGGGCATATCTCTGCTGATATTTGGTAAACTGTAACCTAAGCGACCAAGCTGACCCAGGAATTAAGGAAGAAGTGACTTCTCCCTCCTGGGAAAATAGGGAGAAGTTTGCTGCTTCTAGGAAGAAGTGCTTTCTGACAAAGGACACACCACAAAAGCATGACTATGGCTGATTTGTTTTTCCTATACTTCAATATCTGACCAAACAATAACAAAACAAAAATAAACAACCAAAAAAAAAGAAAAGAAAAAAAAATGCTGCAAGAAATTTTTTTGTAAACCTTTAACTTGTTTAATACTGATTTTATTTTTGTTCTTCAAGGGAGCCAAATCAGAAGAGTATTAAAAAAAAAAAAAAAAAAAAAAAAAAAAAATCCAAAAAGAATTATGTATTCATAAAGATTTAATAATGGCAACCTTTCCTTGCAAATCTAATAAGAGAAGAAAAAAAAAAAGAAATAATCAATATCTTGCCCATATGACCAAAACATTAGTTATTTGCAAAAAATATACCTCTTATAAAATAAAATTTGCACACTATTACCTCTAAACAAAATGCTGCGAAAAGTTTACAAAAACTTTCAAAGGGGCATAAATCTGCAAATATTTGGTGCACTGTAACCTCGAAATCATATGTGCTGCTCCACATCATCGTGTAACTATTTATGAAGTTTCAGCTTGATCGGATGTAAACTATAGAAGGATTTAGCCGGAAACAAAAATTTTATAGAAATTAATAGAAATTTTCAACAGGGTTTAACTCTGCTAATATTTGGTGGACTGTAACCTTGAAACAATATCGCTACTCCACATCATGGTCTAACTACAAATAAAATTTCAGCTTGATAGGATGTAAACTGTAGGAAAATTTAGCCGGAAACGAAAAGTTCACTGAAATTTTCAAAGGGGCATAACTCTGCTAATATTTGGTAGATTGTAACTGCGAAACAATATGCGCTGCATAACATCCTGGTCTAACTGTACATGAAGTTTCAGCTTGATTGGTATAAACTGTAGGAGGATTTAGGCAGAAACGAAAAATTAATAGAAATCTTCAAAGGGGTATAACTTTGCTAATATTTGGTGGACTGTAACCTTGAAACAATATGCGCTGCTCCACATCATGGTCTAACTACAAATCAAGTTTCAGCTTGATCGGATGTAAACTGTAGGAGGAGTTAGCCGGAAACGAAAAGTCAACTGAAATTTTCAAAGGAGCATAACTCTGCTATTATTTGGTGGACTGTAACCTCGAAACAATATTCGCTGCTCCACATCATAGTCTAACAATATATGAAGTTTCAGCTTGATTGGATGTAAAATGTAGGAGAAGTTAACCGGATATAAAAAGTTTACAGAAATTTTCTAAGGGGCATAACTCTGCAAACATTTGGTGGACTGTAACTCTGAAACAATATGCGCTGCACAACTTCATGATCTAACTATATACCAAGTTTCAGCTTGATCGGATGTAAACTGTAGGAGGAGTTAGCCGGAAACGAAAAAGTTTACGGATGCATGGATGCCATACCCAGTAACATAATACGCCCCGTTTTTCAAACGGGCGTATAAAAAGGTAAAGGATAACAGTATCTGAATAAGAATGAAAAATTAGCTGTTGTTGCAAAATGTACCACCCTCTGAAAATAAAGACTATTATTTTTATTATTATTATTATCATTATTCTGGGGCATATCCAGGAGGATTCCTGAGGGGTTTGATCTAATCATATTACCATACTTCCTCTACATACAATGTATTTGGACAGACATGCCTGAGCAGAATGCAGCATCTGATCAGGGTCTACAATGTATGCCACTAACCCAGCAATTTTACACACATTCACAGGTAGTAAAATGGACTTGTTGAAGAGAAGTATAAGGAACAGTGTCCCAAATTTATCCAAAATTTCCCATGAAAAGGAAATTTTGAGTCAAAGGGGGGTTTGACTGTAACCCCACCCCAAACCTCTTCCTCTTTTAATTACAGGGAACATAACATACCCTATTCACTCTAAGTATTAAGACAGAGAAGCTTGAGCTGACAGTATTTATACAGACAATGAGAACAGACACCACAGAATATGACACCTGATCATGTTCTATATCCAGCAGTTTAGACAGTCTGATCCAGGTCTACACAGTCTATGCACATACAGACCAACATATGTATTTGTGAAATCTCGCTCGCATATACAAAACTACAACTCAAAGGAATGTATATACCCTATGAACACAAAATATTGAAACAGACAGGCCTGAGCAAACAGATACCAATCAGATGCCACAGAATGTGGGGTCTGACCAGGATCTACACTGTTCACCACACATCAAGCAGTTTTTAGACACATCACAGGTAGTAAAATTAACTTGGTCAAAAATTGGGACCAGTATGTTAATGTGTTAAAGAGTTTACCTTAGTCCTGCTGAACCTGAATATACCCAGAATTTGCAAACAGTGTAGATCCAGATCAGTTGGCTTCTGAAGAAGCCAACTGATCTGAATCTGCACTGTTTACCATTAAGTACAATGTATATGAACAATCTGGATCAAGTAATCTGATTGGCTGAAAATTAGAAGTGGGCATGGCATCTCAATTTATTCAGCATGACAAGGGTTAATATATTTAGGGTAAATATGAAACACATATTCAACAGGCAAGATCCTGGTAAGACTGAAAGGATGTGCAGGTTGCTCTGAATTTCCCTGCTGGTGGACACACCTGAAACTTTGTTTATTTGTTGTTGTTGTTGTTGTTGTTCTTTAACTTCAACTTCATTTTAGAGTTCTTAAATGGGCCTAATAGCACTGAAAGAAATGTGACAAGTGGTCCAGTAAAATATGTTTTTTTTCTTTTCTTTTTTTACTGGAAAGGGAGTTAACTCTCATTCAGCAGAAAGTTTAAAAGGAAAATGAATTAACTCTCTTTATCAAATTTTGTTCTTGTGTTGATACTGTTGTTTGTTGTTATTGTTTTTTTTTGTTTTTTGTTTGTTTTTTTTGCTGTTTTTCATATATAGTGTTTAATGGGTATTTGATTTTGATACCTAAAATATACATATGTGAGCTGGGTGGCTAATGGTTAGTGCCCTCAACTTGCAAGTGGAATGTCGTGGGTTTCAATCCTGCTCATGTAGAGAAAATTTTCATACCAAAAGTATACAGACCATAAGTACACCTAGCTCATATTCAACATGCCTTGGGTTGAGTATAAAAGGGACAGGGAGTTGCTTGGTGATAGACAACAGCACCAAATGTACATGGGTGATCCATGAAAGGAAGGCCTTACAAACGCATGTACATGTATCACATACATGTATATATGTGACTCAATTCCTCTTGTACCTACATGTACATGACACATTCGTCCTCAGCCGTCATGTGGCACAGATGCCTGGTAGGGTTTAACCCTTTGTAGTCTGGAGACCCCTAAAAGGGTAATTGGCAAACAGTGCAGACCCTGATCAGATGCCACAGAATGTTGCGTCTGATCTGGTTCTCCACTGTTTGCAAATAGTTGAACCATTTTTCTCTAGGAATATCTAAATATCATAGCCCAACTTACCTAAAATTAAAATAGGACTCTTCCAATATATAGTGTGGGTGAGCTCATTCAGACTACAATGGGTTAAATTCTGCACAACAACATCTGAAAGGGTTTGTCGCCATTTTGCAAAGGGAGACAATTTTCACAGACAGAAAGTCGGCTCCCCAGTACGGTAAATGTCCTAAAAATTCGAACACTAAAGCGTCTGACAAAATGACATATGCAAACAGTGAAGGAGCAGTCTGATCAGGGTCTACACTGTTTGCCATTCCACTAAATATTTAAAGAAACTGCTGCATAAAAAGCAAACATTAAGCCAAAAGACTATGGAATAAAGGGTTCGAAATTTTAGGAAATTTAACATATTATAAACCTTTCAAAATGGGAGTATTTAGTGCATAAAGGATTAACACCTACCACTTGTTTTTCATGCATCTGTGAAATCTTTTCTTGGTAGTTTTTGTCCATGTCAGTGAGTACAGATTCTAACTTTTCCTTTTGTTCCCCAGCTAATTCTTGACCCAATTCCTCTTGTACCTACAGGAGAAATATCTGGAGATAAATTGAGGCAAGCCAGCTTTTCCATATACCATACTTCGGAAAAGTATACTGGAATCTCTCATAAAATGGCTTATTATAAACAGTTTCTGATATAGGATGGTTTAAAGATCAACCATAGCAACAGATAAGGTGCTTTTTTCATCCAAAAACTGCTGATATCTTTCTTATTTCTCAATAAAAACATATGTTGTGGGTACTCATTAGAAGCACCTTGTTGAGGTGCTTCTAATGAGTACCCACAACATATGTATTCATCGAGAAATAAGAAATATATGTGGATACCCCCTCTTATCTGTAGCTATGTCAACCCAAAAGTGTTGTATCCAAATAAAAATAAAGTCGAACTTCAATGGCTGGAACGTCTTTGGGACCATAGAAAATTGTTCGAGACATGGGTAGTTTGAGCGACTGAGGGTTAATCATTGTGCCAGGTCAGGAAGCAAATGGCATAATGTAGGGATTTTTTTTTTATTTTCTACACAATAATTGTATATTGAGTGTACTCGTTAGAATCACCTTGTGAGCAACTGTAATGAGTACACACAGCATACAATTTCATGATAAAATAAGAAAATTTCCCTAAATATTTGTTTTCTTGAACTATCGAAATAATTTTGTAGGGACTCAAAAACAAGTTGGGATTAGCCATAGTAAATGAGCCATCTGTGTTCAAGCTATTGAGAATCGACTGCATATAGATTATATAGAAAAATGACCATAAATGGTAATTTTTTCTATATAATCTATACATTTTTATTTGAATACAATACGATTATTTAGCTAACACTGTTTTTGCTTTGGATCCTTGCAATAGTGTTATAAAGTGGTTGTGTTGTATTGGGATACACAAGCCTCAGCAAACAGTGCAGATCCAGGTCAGATGCTGTAGAATGTATAATCTAATCAGGGTCTGCACTGTCTGCCACTTGTTCAGCAGTTTCTAGGTAAATCAACAGGTAAAATAGACTTGTTCAAGGTTTAGGTGAAGAGTTAACCCTTGTCCTGCTGAACCCGGATATGTCCTGACTTTGCAAACAGTGTAGATCCAGATCAGTTGGCTTCTGAAGAAGCCAACTGATCTGGATCTGAACTGTTTGCCATTAAGTATGTGAATTTGTATCAACAACCTGGATCAAGTAATCTGATTGGCTGAAAATTGGAAGTGGGCGTGGTATCTTAATTTATTCAGCATGACAAGGGTTAAGGTCAAGTATGGTAAGGAGCTAAGGAGTCCCAAACTACAATACATGTATATTCAGCAGTCTAAAACATAGGTTTCTGGATCACTAATTCTCACCATTGTGGTTCAAGACATGCATGGTGTATCACCAGTCCAGCTGCCCCCATCACACATACATCTGTATTGGTACGTTTGATTAATGACAGATTCTATCTGTCATTCTTCGTTGCCATGCACGGTTTTAGAGAAAGTGACTTTGACTACTATTCAATTTCGTATTTATCCGCGCACAAAAGTAGACCCAATGTTTCAATGTGTGTATATTAGTACGCCATTGAAGAGCTGTCCATACAAAAGTAGTGCAACTTGTGCTTGATCTATGGCTAGAAAACCCGCCTTAATATATGTGCGAACAACAAAGGCGCAGATCAGCCTGCGCGTCTGCGCAGGCTGATCAGCGCCTTTGTTGTTCGCTATAGCTCATTTTTTTTCGACGAAGAAGCATCTCACAAACTTAAATGGAGAACAGAATGATACCGGGAATTTATTAGTTTTTCATAGAATCTGTCATATCAGCCCTTTGATTTTTTTTTAGTTTGCATTGAGGTTTTGCTGCCCAGTCAACCCATAAGGGTGTGCCAAGTATGGTCAGGTAACCTACTCACACTGTTCCTGGGTAGGCTCAATCCTCTAAACACTTGGGTAGTCTCAATCCTCTAAACACTTGGGTAGACTCAATCCTCTAAACACTTGGGTAGGCTCAATCTTCTAAACACTTGGGTAAGCTCAATCCTCTAAACACTTGGGTAGGCTTAGTCCTCTAAACACTTGGGTAGGCTTAGTCCTCTAAACACTTAACCAGTATTTGTGCACATAAATTCCTCCGTAATTGACACTGCCCTTCATGTATCAGCAGAAGTGGGAGTATGGCCGTAGAAATTATTTCACGATCAATCTTCATGAAATTTGAATTTATGACCCCTGGATCTGAAGTTGGACGCACTAATGACTGCACTGTGAAACCGGGCCACATTGGGACACGAAATTTAATTTAATGCTTAGTATGCTAGGTAAAAATTTCAGCAGACGACATTTTGAAATATTTCGCTTTATAGTTTTCTCAGAAAATAGGATTTGATATATCATGCAAATTGTCTCCTTAGCAAACAATTAGCCTGAAATATGAAATCTTATCACATAGTAGCCTGAATTCCCAACATTCAGCATGAAATTTTTCTTGATGTAGATGATCTACATGCATGAAAATGTGATAAATCAGCTATACCATGGTTCTGCACATGTACGTGCGATAATGCACTCGCTCACGCTCCTACATTATCACATCGTACATGGTATAACTAAGACTTATTTACATGGAAAAAGTAAGAAAACTGTTATCAATTTGTCATCTGCTGATAGTGGTAAAGGTAAAGATTTAACCCTTGTCCTGCTGAACCCGGATATGTCCTTTCTTTGCAAACAGTGTAGATCCAGATCAGTTGGCTTCTGAAGAAACCAACTGATCTGGATCTGCACTGTTTGCCATTCAGTATTTGAATTTGTATCAACAACCTGGATCAAGTTATTTGGTGAAAATTAGAAGTGGGCGTGGCTTCTAAATTAATTCAGCATGACAAGGGTTAAAGAAGTACCTGTTTGTACTGTTCCTGTAGTCTGCCTGTCCCACCCCCATCAGTGTCATCATCTCGTGGCCTCTCTCTGACAGTGTCCAGTTCTGAACGAAGACTTTCCAATTGGTTCTCATACTGACCACGTAACACCTCAAGCTGCAAAAGAATGACAATCAAATTGTTAGTTTCAGATCAGTGTGCTTCTAGTAACCTTGTACATTTAGCATGCTGGTAAAAAAATATAGAGATAACATATAATATTTTTCCCAGAAAATAATGTTTGAAATTTCATGCAAATTGCCTCCGTAGCATACATGCCATAAGCTGTTGACTGAATTCTGTGAGGTTTGGCCACTTTTTAAGGGAGATTTGATAAAATTCTGTGAGATTTTAACAAAACTGACTTTGAAGCTCAACCAAAATAGTCAAAAGCCTAAATTTAAATGAACACAGCTTATGGTAGAGACTGCAATGTGAGACTTTCTATTTATTTCTTCATTAGATGTTTTGTGAGATTGGTCTGAAAATTCTGTGAGATTTGAAAAATCTTATGGGAACTGGCTTCCAGATGGATTTTTTTTTTCTCACAGTGTGAGATATGGCATGTATGCCTTAGGAGCCTAGACAATTTGCATGAAATGTCAAATGTTTTTTTAGGGAAAATAAGAAAAAAAAAATATCCATCTGTCATCTGCTGAAGTTGGCCAGAGAGTGGTAAAGCTTAACCCTTGTCCTGCTGAATAAATTCAGAAGCCACACCCACTTCTAATTTTCAGCCAATCAGATTACTTGATCAAGGTTGTTGATATCAATTCACATACTTAATGGCAAACAGTGCAGATCCAGATCAGTTGGCTTATTCAGAAGCCAACTGATCTGGATCTACACTGTTTGCAAAGGCAGGGTATATCCAGGTTCAGCAGGACAAGGATTAATTAAAGTACCATTCAAAATTGTAGGAGACAACATTCTAAAATACACCATAACCTCTTTATTACACAATTCTTGGGATCCAAAGTGAAAACTGTGTTAGCTAAACAACCATGTTGTATCCAAACAAAAATGTCTAGATTATATAGAAAAATGACCATAAATGGTCATTGTTCTATATAATCTATACATTTTTGTTTGGATACAACACAATTGGTGCACCTTTAAACCATCTTATATCCGAAATGTCTTATCATGAATTGTCTTATGAAGAGATTCCAGTGTATTTCTTTTTTGTTTATTCTTCAGAGGGAATAAGGCTTCGCATTTCACGTAAGTCATCCACTAGGGAGAATATTCACACAACATATCATGCCTTATATTCTCAGAAAAATAAAAAGAAAAACTTAGAACATTGTCTGCTACAATTATGACTGGGCCTTTTACCCATTGTAGACTGAATAGACTCTCCCATACTATATATTGGAAGAGTCCAATTTCAATTTTAGGTACATCCGGCTATGAGATGTAGATATTCCTACAGAAAACTTGCTAAATCATTTGCAAACAGTGTAGATCCTGATCAGATGCCGTATTCTGTGGTGTCTGATCTGGGTGTGCACTGTTTGACAATTACCCCTTTAGGGGTCTCCAGACTACAATGGGTTAAGATTAACCTGTATCAAACTGAATTTAAACATGAGCTAATAACATGTTAAAATACATGTAAACTTCAAGCTCTTTATGACACGGTTCGTTAGAACACGGTTTTGGATATAACACGGTTCAAAGATGGATCCCAAAAATGTATAGATTATATTGAAAAACGGCCATAAATGGTCATTTTTCAATATAATCTATACATTTTTGTTTGGATATAAGACAGTTGTTTAACTAACACGGTTTATGCTATGGGCCCCAATAATAGTTTTATAAAGAGGTTGTGGTGTATTTTTACTTTTCCCTGGAAAAAGGCTTGATGTTTCACTAGATCTCTTCGTTTATGTACTCTATGTGTTAAATCTGATATTGAAGACGAGTTTCATTTTGTACGCATCTGTCCTTCTTATAGTCAAATTAGGCAAAACAATATTCGTCCATACTACTATAAAGGACCAAGTGGAGATTTCAAACCCTATTTACTGATACAGTTTAATGCTAATTTGCTATTAATTTTATGATTAAGTGTCTGAAAAACAGGACTTTCAAAAATACAAAAACTTACTTTGGTCTAAATATATCATTTTTTTTATACACTTTCAGGGATAAAATGGTTGTAGATATACCAGTACTTCTTGATTTTATAAACATTCTTTTTCTGTAATTATTTTCAAGGTTAACTTATGAACAATCACTTCTCCTTGAGCCCAAAACTGGGAGACTTTTCTCTGTCTTCTATGGAGATATCTCTCTTTTCAGAAGGGACAAAAACAATTTTACCTCCCCTGAAAAGTATAGCTATTTCCCTTAATTCCTGTAATGGTTATGCTGTTTAAGTGTCAGTTGACTCTCACTATCTCGACCTCGCTTATCTCGAAGTAAAAATCTGGTCCCTGCCTAAACATGAAAATCTAACAACATGTAAAAAATATTGTGGAAAAGAGGAGAAATTGTTCCTTTTCCACAATATTTTCAATATATTTCTAATTTCAAGGGTCCAATTACACATATATTTGTTAAATATGGGTTAATCAAATTAGTTTTTCCTCAATTCTGCAAATCTGATATGTCGAAGTACGGATATCTCGAAGTATTTCAGAGAGTCCCTTGGAATTCAAGATAACAAGAGTCGACTGTATATTGCATCTTATAAATGTTCTGAAGTGACTAAAATACTGATGATGGAACCATTATTGGGACGTCAACACACCAAAAGTTTAACATCAAATTCAAAAATAATTTCAAGAATAATTTCTATCCATTTAACCCTTGTCCTACTGCACTGTTTGTCTATAAGTATGTGAATTTGTATCAACAGTCTGGATCAAACAATCTGATTGGCTGACAATTAGAAGTGGGTGGGGCATTTTAATTTATTCAGCAGGACAAGGGTTAATTAATGAATAACAAATGATTTAGCAGGATTCTTCTTGTTGTAATGTTGCACCTTTAGACAGTTATATACAGTTATTTAATCCAGGGCCCAGTTGCTCAAAGCTAACGATGTCGTTAGTTAACGATTCGTTAAAATTTACATCAAGTGATAACACAAATATGCTGAAATTTTTTGCTGAAAAAAATGTGTGTAGCAACTTTTTTTCAGCAAAAAATATCAGAATATTGCATCTTGAATCCGCTAAAACAGTTAATGAAATGACCTTTAATGAGCTTGTTAAGCTAACGACACTTTGAACAACTGGGCCAAGGTAAAGTATTTTGAACATTGTCTGTGCTGGCTATCTAAATTCATACAGGGTGATTTTTTGATTGTGTCGGGTTTAACAACATGTCAACCCTTGTGGGTCATTTTGTGTCATCTCCCAGAGAAAGGGAGAAAAGAGATAGAAGAGATAGTAGAGGAGATGAAAGAGAGGGATAGGGAAGAAAGAGGGAAATGAAAGAAAGTGAAGGAACAAAAGAAATAACAACATTCACCCTCTACCCTTATCTGCTGCAACGACAGCAGGCCTTGCCCAACTGTAAGCCAATATCATACAGGGTGACATCCCTAATTAAGTGAATAGACCTGTGTCACTACTCAGCTGGAAAGTGTCAACAGTAGTAGTATAGTGCTGCCCTATACTACTAACAGTCTTTAACACTTGTCCCGCTGAACCTGGATATACTCTGCCTTTGCAAACAATGTAGATTCAGATCAGTTGGCTTCTGTAGAAGCCAACTGATCTGGATCTGCACTGTTTGACATTTAGTATGTAATCCTTGCGAGGGGGTGTTGCAGTACAACTAGATAGATAGTATGTGAATTTGTATCGAAAACCTGGATAAATTAATCTGATTGGCTGAAAATTAGAAGTGGGAATGGCAGCTTAATTTATTCAGCAGGACAAGAGTTAAAATTCGAAAAAGACCAAAATATACATACACATTTAAAAACAACAATTTTAAGAAAATTGGATACATCTTGCAGATTTTCTGCCATTATTTCAAGGGAGAGAACTTTTGTGACTTTTTGTTAGCATTTCTGCACACCAAACCCCTTCTAAAAAAGAATCTACCAGTATTCAAAGGAAAGAACTTGCTCACAAGGGGATCAAATTCTTACTTTTAGAGTTGACCCCTTTGCAGAAGGGAAGTAAAATAATTTTGACCGAGTTGCCTTTCTTGAAAGTGTATCTATTCTCCTAAACTATTCGTCACAGAATATTACCTAACAAAAAGTGTATAGACAAGATTGTGCTGTGTAAATGTGTTAAAACATGTTTAAACTTTGGAGGAAAAGTGCTGTCCTTCATATCATATTGTAGTATGAACACCATATTTTCTTTTGAATTATATAGGAACTGCCTTATAACACAGTTCATTATAGCAAAGTTTCAGACTTTGTATGGTTTAAAGATGGACCCCAAAAATATTGTATACAAACATGTTGGCCATTTATGGTCATTTGCATGCAATATCAAATTCTATTTTCTGGAAAAAAAAAATTGAAAAAAAAAAATCAAAATGTTGTCTACTGAAAATTTAACCAAGCATTCTTAGCATTAAGGAGTTCAGTTTTAAGTTTGTTCGATACTCTCAGGTTAAATAAGTGTAAGAACATGAGGTGTAAATATAATAGGAACCAATTTAACCCTTGTCATGCTGAATAAATTAAGATGCCCCACCCACTTCTAATTTTCAACCAATCATGTTCCTTGATCCACATTGTTGGCATAAATTCATAGTGAATGGCAAGTAGTGCAGATTCAAATCAGTGATCTGAATCTACACTGTTTGCAAAGGCAGAGTATATCCGGGTTCAGCAGGACAAGGGTAATTGGACATTTGCATGGGAAAAAGTTAAGATGGCCAAATGCTTAGGATAAATACATTATTACTTTTTACAACATTTCAAGCCTGAATTATCAAGCAAATCAATTACAGACAATTTTTAATGCCTTGCATGCCATGTAAAATTTCAGCAGTCAACATTTGAAATATTTTTTCTCATTTTCCCCTGGTAATACTGGTAGGTATTGGTATTTTATGCACAATTTGCACAATTTGCATGAAATGTCAAAGCTATTTTCTGAGAAAAAATAAGAAAAAAATCCTCAATTTGTCATCTGTTGCATTTCGCCAAGAGAGTGGTAAACCTAAATAGTATGATTTTCCAAACGCCTTGAACTGCCCACCAGAACAATGTACTGTTACAAATCACCGATAATTTAATATAAATATTTAAAGTATCTATCATAAATAAATTGTGGTTGAAATGAAGTGTTTATACAGACAATATCTTGTGAAGGTTTAAGAGGTTAATATCAAAATATGTCTTTTAAAGCTCAGCATTGAATTTTCAATAGACAACAAATCAAAATATTTTCATTCTTCCCTGATAACAGAATTTGACAGTTCATGCAAATTGTCTCCAGTTGAAATTGGAGACAATATGCATGAATTGTAAAATCCTGTTTTCTGGGAAAAGTAAGAAAAATATCATCAATTAGTCTTCTGATAAATCAGCCCAGAGAGTGGTAAAAATTAACCCTTGTCCTGCGGAATAAATTAAGATGCCATGCCTACTTCTAATTTTCAGCCAATCAGATTACTTGATCTGAATTGTTGCTATAAATTCACATACTTAATGGCAAATAGTGCAGAGCCAGATCAGTTGGCTTCTTCAGAAGCCAACTGATATGGATCTACACTGTTTGCAAAGGAAGGGTATATCCGGGTTCAGCAGGACAAGGGTTATATTTATATATTTGAAACCGAGTCTTCAATTTCCATTCTTTTGTGAGTTTCTTTGTTATTGAGATTATTTTTGCTCATTTGCATCTCATTATATTCATGAGGAACCGATGACATCACTGGTTAATTTTGTTAATTTTAAAAATGTTATAAAAACTTTTATTTGAAAATATTCAATGAATGTATGGAGAGAGAAACATATCTCCCCCATCTTTTTATGTAGAGCTAAAATGCTTATACATTTTCATAATCAGTTTGATTTGTTTGTGTTGAGGTTTTACGGCCCAGTCAACCCAATGGGGTCATGTCGAGCAAGGTCAGTTTACCTAACCACACGTTTACTGGGCAGGATTAGTTCTCTAAGTCCTCTAAGCAGTTAACCAGTATTGTGCACATTCTTTCATTAGAAACTGACAACTGCCCTTCTTGAATCAGTGGACGGGAGAGAATGACCATAGAAAATATTTCACGACCAATCTCCACAAAAGAATGTTGCCGACCTCGGCGGGGATTGAACCTGCGACCTCCTGGTCTCCAGTCGGATGGCGCATCGAACTGAGCCACCAAGGCCGGCTGATCAGTTTGATCTTTAAATGGAATTTAACATTACAAAATTAGATTTAAGTAAAATTTTAAAATTAATTCAAATTCCATTAATTTTTCTGAACTTATTTTATTGAAAGTTATTTTATATACATTTGTACCAATCTTTTGGAATTTTCAACAAATTTATTTATTCTTGGTGGTAAGCTTTTTTCCAGCATAGTGATCTATATCTTGCACTGTTAATATTTTAAAAAGTGTTTTTAAAATTTTATTTAATCGGTTTTCATCATTTAAAAAAATACTAGCTTGAAATATAAAGGGTAACTATTCAATAGTAATAGAATTTTTACTACTTTTTTTCCAAAATGAAAAGTCTGGAATAAAATTATGGGGATTTAAAAAAATATATTTCAAAGTAAAAAGACCCAGTGATATCATAGAATTGTGCATTGTGAGATAGCTTTTTACTAAAGTATAAATAGCAACACAATTACTACAATTTAGATTCAGGGTAAATATGGAATTAAAATTGATATCAAATTGTTTCAAGCTTTATCATCACGAAAACACGCCTATATAATTTTGACCCCTTAAAACCCCACTTTTATATTGTAAAACTGGGGTTTATAGGGGTATACATTATTTTTTTTTTATTTCTGCTCAAAAACATAGATTGTGAGTACTCATTAGAACTGCCTCACTGAGGCAGTTCTAATGAACACCAACAATCTATGTTTTGAGCAGAAATATGGAAAACATCAGAATTTTTTATCTAAACATTTTCACTTTTTGGAGATAAAATTTTCAATATATTTGAATTGGGTGGTTTCATGTTTCAGGAATTTACCAGCATCATACAGAAAGCTCGCATGAACTGATCAAATGCACGGTTTGCTTTCCTGCACAGCAGCACTGCAAGTCCTTTCTAAAATGAGGCCTGCTCTAAAGGGAAAGACTTTGCTCCCAATGAGAGTCTACTTTTAGGGTAGGCCCGTTTTCAGAAGGTTGGTAAAATGATTTTGAAAAAAAGTGCCTCTCTTGAAAGTGTATCAGTTCACCTTAATTTCAAGCTAAACTCTGTCAAAAGACAGCAACAACCCTTTCACCCACCTCCCCACCTCCTCCACACACTAGAGTAAGGCCCTGTTTTTTTCTGGCAGTCTATACAATTTTTGGTCTAAGATAGTTAATCAGGATTTCTCCAATAATCTATTGCTAAGAGTTGCCTCCCCTTGAAAGTATATCAACTGTCAATGGCAGTAATTAACCCTTGTCATGCTGAATAAATTAAGATGTTACACCCACTTCTAATTTTTATCCAGTCAGATTACTTGATCCAGGTTGTCAACACAGAGTCACATACTTAATGACAAACAGTTCAGATCCAGATCAGTTGGCCAACTGATCTGGATCTACACTGTTTGCAAAGGCAGGGTACATCCAGTTTCAGCAGGACAAGGGTTAAGGCCTTATTTTTCTGGTACGGTAAATGTCCTAAAATTCTGGATATGAAAATTTCTGACAAAATTGCATATGCAAACAGTGTAGACCCAGACCAGACTGCTCCTGATCAGGGTCAACACTGTTTACCATTCCATTCAGTGAAAAGCCAAATACTGTATAGGTAAAAAAAGTTTAAAAGAAAGTGTTCGAAATTTTAGAACCTTTACCGTACTCTATACAAGTTTTGCTCAGTTTCAAGCTAAACTGTCAAAAGACGTATAATAACAGTTAATCAGGTTTTTGCCAATAATCTATTGTCGGATTGGCTCACCTAACACTTTAGTGTGAAGTTACCTGTATTCAAAGACAAATGTAACATATTGGGTTTTCATTAACCACATGAAAAAACATTAATTATTCAATGTCAATCTTTCTGGAGTTGGCTAATAATGGACAGTATCTTCTGCTAAAACTTCTGAAACAGGCATGACTATAATACTAGCTTTATATAAGTCCAGTTGATTTTGCAAATATTCAAGAGATTCAATGAATTCAAAACTTCAAAGTACTTAGCCAAACTGTAGCAGATAACATTCTTTTTTTGTTTGTTTTTTAAGAGAAAATAAGTCTTGGCAATTCATGTGAATTGTCTGCTAGGCAGATGATTCACATGAAATGTCAAGCCTTATTTGCTCTGAAAAAAAAAAAAAAAATAATAATAATGTTGTCTGCTGCAGACTTGATTAGTGCACTTATGCTTATGGGCAAATTCAGCAGACGACAAACTGATGATGTATTTTTTTTTTTTTTTTTTTTTACTTTTTCTGGAAAATAGGATCAGACAATTCAAGCAAATTGTTGCCTCGGGAGACATTTTTCATGAAATGCCAAATCCTATTTTCTAGGAAAAATAAGAAAAAAATATTTCAAAGTGTAATCCGCTGAAATTTTTACCCATCATTCAGTGTTAATGGTACAATAGTCACCATTTTTTTTTTATTTGTGTTTTACGGCCCTTTCAAGAATATTTCACTTATATCGAGCTGATCGTTCATCAAAGGTGGGCGAAAACCGGAGTACCCAGGGAAAAATCACCTGATCATCCGAAGTAGATGCTTGGCTTTCCCACATGTGACTCGAGCGAGGCTCGAACCACAGCAGTGAGAAACAATAGTCACCAATTATTAAATCACCACATTTACCATAAGTATTGGGACACCTTTAAAAGTCCTTACCTTACCTTTCCTGAACTTTGGACAAGTTTGTTTTAACCTTACTCCTGCTGAACCCAGATATGTCCTGTCTTTACAGTGTATATCCAGATCAGCTGGCTGCTGAAGAAGCCAACTGATCTGGATCTGCACTGTTTGCCATTAAGTATGTGAATTTGTATCAACAACCTGCATCAAGTAATTTGATTGGCTGAAAACTGGAAGTGGGCATGGCATCTTAATTTATTCAGCATGACAAGGGTTAAAACCTACTGATGTGTTTAAAACTGCTAGATGAGTGGCAGACAGTGTAGACTGATCAGATGCTTAGGATCTAAGACCTTATTATTCTTCAGGTGGACAGTGAAGACTGATCAGACTATGTAGATGTGAAGTCTGATAAAAAATCTTCAAATTCTTTCACCCTGCAGCTCGTATGTGTTCTAAATTTTTACTTATTAACTGTGCACCAATTCTAACACTCCTCGACTATAAAGCCAGTGGTTAAATTCAGTGATTTATTCTATAACAAATCACTGAGCAGAAGCGCGCGACACTATTTGGCGCCATTCCGACGTCATTTTGACTCTTTGCTGATGTCAGTCCTTGTTTCCACAACGTTAGATGGTGTAACATTGTTTTTCTCGCGTCAACAACGTAAGAAAGGCATGTAAACTTCAGCGTTACAGTCAAAACTGTTGGCGGGATTTCTTTATTTGATGGCGGAAAGGTGGAAGAATCTGAAGGATACACTTACTTTTTCCTCGTTTTCTATGTGTTAGAATTGAAATAGATCAGCTCTCTGATTTGTTGAGTAATAAATCACAGTTTGTCGGTCAGCTGTAAGAAGATAAATCACTCCCACTCCCGCTCCGCACTCGTGATTTGATCTACTTTACAACTGACCTCCAAACAGTGATTTATTACAACAAATCATGCACAGGAGCTGATCTATTTCTTAAATTTCTGACTATATTTGTCATCTGCTTTTTCTTTTTTAACAAACTATCGATTTGGTGTTTGTTTGTGTTGAGGTTTTAGGGCCCAATCAACCCAATGGGGCCATGTCAAGCACGGTCAGTTTACCTAACCACACTTTTACTGGGCAGATAATTCAATGCAGTCTGTCTATCAATCAATGTATATCAACCCTTGTCCTGCTGAACCCGGATATGTCCTGCCTTTGCAAACAGTGTAGATCCAGATCAGTTGGCTTCTGAAGAAGCCAACTGATCTGGATCTGCACTGTTTGCCATTAATTATGTGAATTTATATCAACAATCTGGATCAAGCAATCTGATTGGCTGAAAATTAGAAGTGGATGTGGCATCTTAATATATTCAGCAGGACAAAGGTTAAATTAATATCATTAACTAAAACTTGATTTGGGACATCAAAGTTGTCTTTTTTTTTTTCATTATTAAAAATTAAGATATGTTCATCAGAATAAAAATAATATTTGATGAATTTTTTATGACTTTTTTAATAACAATGGTAATACTACATTCATTTCAGGGAGTAACTTTACAAACAAATAACTGAAAACTATATTCATTTCAGGGAGTAACTTTACAGACAAATAACTGAAAACTATATTCATTTCAGGGAGTAACTTTACAGATAAGTAACCGAAATAAAGTACTCCAAATACAATGTAAGAGGAAATAAATATTGATAGTTTATATTAACCTTTATCACTCCTTTGCCTGATTCAGGAGACAACAAACTGATGACATTTTTTTCTTATTTTTCCAAGAAAATAGGCTTTGACATTTCATGCAAATTGTCTCCCAAGGGGACAAAATTTCAGCAGACATTTTGAAATGTTTTACTTATTTTTCCCAGAAAATAGGCTTTGGTATTTTATGCAGATTGTTTCCTTAAGAAGACCATTTATATGAAATGCCAAAGCCTATTTATTTTTTCTTATTTTTCCCAGAAACAGGCTTCCTTAAGGAGACAATATGCATGAAATGCCAAAGCCAACTTTCTGGGAAAAATAGGTTAAACATTTCAATATGCTGTTTGCTGAAATTTTTTATCTGGCAATGTTAAGTGTTAAGAAAAATTGCTGAAAGAGGTCTGTATCACAGTATTACAACAAAGTAGTAAACCAATTTTGGAATTCATCCCAATTTGACATAACTGGGATCTGCTGTGTTTACCCTAAACATTAGGACAGTCCAGAGGACTTGTTAAGGTTTAGGAGGAGTATTTGGTGATAATTGTGGGATAATTTTTCTTATTTCTCCATAAAAACATATGTTGTGGGTACTCATTAGAAGCGCCTCGGCAAGGCGCTTCTAATGAGTACCCACAACATATGTTTTTACAGAGAACTGAAGAAAATTATCCCAGAATTATCACCAAGTATTCCAAATATTACAAGTCCCCTGGACACCTCATACTGGGCCAAACATTTGAACAACTTCATCTGTCTACTAGACCAGAAATACTGTGTACCATTATCAAATGCCATGTTCTGCAGCATCTGATTTCAAAATACTCAGGATAAACATGGTATTTATAATCCTCTAGAAGAGAATCTTTTGTTTTAAGGGCATATTAATTGTAATGAATACTTTAAATCACAAAGCAACTAGTGTATGAATTGGTTCAAGGTTTTATCTGTAGTAAAAATATTTGAATTAAAATACGCACCACAATAGTGATTACAGTACTAACCATCAATATACAGACAATACATATCAATACACAATATAGATTAAATATCATTACACATATAGATTAAATATCAATACACATATAGATTAAATATCATTACACATATAGATTAAATATCATTACACATATAGATTAAATATCATTACACATATAGATTAAATATCAATACACATATAGATTAAATATCATTACACATATAGATTAAATATCAATACACATATAGATTAAATATCATTACACATATAGATTAAATATCAATACACATATAGATTAAATATCATTACACATATAGATTAAATATCAATACACATATAGATTAAATAACTTTCAGACTGAACCTATGGATTACAACCAACTGATATTTACAAATATTAAAATCATTAAAACTGAAATATTTTAAATAAGTTTTAAAGTAAAACACTACAAAGTTTAAATACATTAATTAAAGTAATTAGTACTTTAATTAAAGCAATTATTATCACTTAGCATCAGGGACTTTGATTTTTACCAGTAGGTAATTTTTAAGTGATTCTGACAGGAAATTGCAGTGAAAGCCCTGATTACACTTTATGGATGTACATTCTGATTAGGTCATTGTTGTGCCATGCTACATTTCCTGATACAAATATGCCTGAGCAAACAGTGCAGACACAGATCAAACTGCTCCAGAGGAGCAGTTTGATCTGGGTCTTCACAGTTTGCCATTTGTCAACATTTTATAGACTTAAAGTATGATGATCAAATTGTTGACTGTTCCGCAATGGTATTTTAGCTGCAGTTCCATTTTGTTTTGTTCATCCTGTTTCATTTTAAAAGTGTTGTTTTGTATTGTTGTTTTGTTCATTCTGTTTCACTTTATAGAAGTGTTTTGTGTTGTTGTTTTGTTCATTCTGTTTCATTTAAGAGTGTTGTGTTTTGTTGTTTTGTTCATTCTGTTTCATTTTAGGGTGGTGTTTTGTGTTGTTGTTTTATTCATTCTGTTTCATTTAAGAGTGTTGGTTTGTGTTGTTTTGTTCATTCTGTTTCATTTAAGAGTGTTGTTTTGTATTGTTTTATTCATTCTGTTTCACTTTATAGTGGTGTTTTGTGTTGTTTTGTTCATTCCGTTTTATTTAAGTGTTGTTTTGTGTTGTTTTGTTCCTTCTGTTTCATTTTAGAGTGGTGTTTTGTGTTGTTTTGTTCATTCCGTTTTATTTAAGTGTTGTTTTGTGTTGTTTTGTTCCTTCTGTTTCATTTTAGAGTGGTGTTTTGTGTTGTTTTGTTCATTCCGTTTTATTTAAGTGTTGTTTTGTGTTGTTTTGTTCCTTCTGTTTCATTTTAGAGTGGTGTTTTGTGCTGTCATTTTGTTCATTCTGTTTCATTTAAGAGTGTTGTTTTAGGTTGTTGTTTTGTTCATTCTGTTTCATTTTAGAGTGGTGTTTTGTGTTGTTGTTTTGTTCATTCTATTTCATTTTAGAGTGGTGTTTTGTGTTGTAGTTTTGTTCATTCTGTTTCATTTTAGAGTGGTGTTTTGTGTTGTTGTTTTGTGTCATTCAACCCTTACCCCAGTTCCTTGATAAGGCTGTGTTTCATATGAAGATTGTGACCCTTCCTGGGTACCTTCATATTTATATCATCTATTCAAATTTGTTAAGGTGTTAACCCTTGTCCTGCTGAACCCGGATATACCCTTCCTTTGCAAACAGTGTAGATCAAGATCAGTTGGCTTCTGAAGAAGCCAACTGATCTGGATCTGTACTGTTTGCCATTAAGTATGTGAATTTATAGCAAAAATCTGGATCAAATAATCTGATTGGCTGAAAATTAGAAGTGGGTGTGGTATCTTAATTTATTCAGCAGGAGAAGGGTTAAGGATTAGAAATCTGAAGACGTTGAAAGGCAATGTAACATGGTACATATGTGAACAACAATGACCTGATCAGACTGTACATCCATAAAGTGTATTCAGGGTCTTCACTGGCTCCTTCAGAATCACTGAAAATTACCTATTGGTGAAAATCAAAGGCCCTGAACAGAATAAGAGGATGCACAGGTCACATAAGCATTAAAGTTCTATTTTGTGGGCTGTATGGACTAGTGGTTAATGCACTCAATTTGCAAGCCAGGAATCATTAGTTTGAACTCGAGTTATCTCACATTGTCTCATGAGAATTTTATCCATCATTATTCAGTAGACCTTGCCCATACTCAATAAGCCCTGAGTTGAGTATCAAATGGTCATGCAGGCACAGAAACAGACAATGGCACTAGTGTTTATGGCTGATCTATGAAAGCATGGCTGTAGAAATGCATATGAAAACATATGTTACTGGCCTATAACACAAACTGCTAGGCCCATTTTTCACTTGACACACCCAAATGAGTGAACATTTCTTTATCATTGTTTTTAACCCTTCTCTTGCTGAACACGACATGCCCTGTCTTAGCAAACAGTGTAGACTGTCTTAGCAAACAGTGTAGATCCAGATCAGTTGGCTTCTGAAGAAGCCAACTGATCTAGATCTGCACTGTTTGTCATTAAATATGTGAATTTCTATCAAAAACCCAGATCAAGTAATCTGATTTGCTGGAAATTAGAAGTGGGTGTGGCATCTTAATTTATTCAGCAGGACAAGGGTTAATACACAGGTTTGAGTGTATTTTGTGGGTACTCATTAGAAGCAACTGACCGAAGCACTTCTAATGAGTACCCACATCATACGTATTTGTCTAGAAATAAGAAAACTATTTACTTGATACCAGCTCTTATCTGGAGCTATGGACATGGCTGAGCAAACAGTGTTCACCCAGATCAGACAGTCTAACCAGGACTGGTATTGCTGAAGCACTCCTAGTGAGTATTCACAACCAGTTTTTGTGCAGATATAAGAAAAATATTTAGATGATATCACTCTTATCTGGAGCTATAAAGATGCTAGAGCGAACAATGTTGACCCAAAAGTCAGTCTGACCAGGATCTGTACTGTTTGCCATTCAGCCAGTACTTCTGTGACACCTGACCAGGCAGTCAAATGTACTTGTTCCAGTTTTAGAAATGACAATAATACTTAGTATCTGAAGGTTTCAGGTTTATAATTATACACCACAACCTCTTTATAACACTATTGTTGGGATCCATAGCATAAACCGTGTTAGTTAAACAACCATGTTATATCCAAACAAAATGTATAGATTATATTGAAAAAATGACCATTTATGGTCATTTTTCAATATAATCTATACATTTTTGGGATCCATCTTTGAACCGTGTTATATCCAAAACCATGTTATAACGAACCGTGTTATAAAGAGATTGTAGTGTACTTAGTATCTGAAGGTTTCAGGTTTATAATTATAGTAGTATTTATCAAAAAATAATTAACCCTTGTCCTGCTGAATAAATTAAGATGCCGTGCCCACTTCTAATTTTAAGCCAATCAGATGACTTGATTCAGGTTATTGATACATATGCTTAATGACAAACAGTGCAGATCCAGATCAGTTGGCTTCTACACTGTTTGTAAAGACAGGGTATATCCGGGTTCAGCAGGACAAGGGTTAATATAACAAAAGATGCCACTGGTACTGATGAAGTGTGTGTGTGTGTTTGTGTGTGTGTTTTGTAGCAAATTATTATAAAATCTCTTTGTATATGACAAAAAATATTATCTTGACACAAGTGCAACACCACAATGCCTTGGCCTTCAAGGCAGGGAGCTTAGTTGTGCATGTTTGCATGTGACGCATATGGGTACATTTCTATCAGACCATTTCAAAATACCTTCATAAACTGCAAAGGTTTGAGGCAATGTTACCTTGATAATGTAACTTTGACCTTCAAGACAGGAAGGTGCAAAGTTTCAAAAAGATTCCTACAGTAGATCAGGAGGAGATGTGATAAGAAAATAGTCAAATACAGGACTGGTGCTGGAGGCCATACTTGTCAACAGACTGAAAATATTAGACTTAACCCTTGTCCTGCTGAACCCGGATATATCTTGCCTTTGCAAACAGTGTAGATCTGAAGAAGCCAAGTGATCTGGATCTGCACTGTTTGCCATTAAGTATTTGAATTTATATCAACAACCTAGATCAAGTAATCTGATTGGCTGAAAATTAGAAGTGGACGTGGCATCTAAATTTATTCAGCAGGACAAGGGTTAAGGCAAAACTAGTCCTTGTGGGGAATATCCCTGGCAACTTTCAAGAAAATCAACCCAGTAGTCTCAGAGATGTGATAACAATTTTTTTTCCAGACAGAAAGATGGATGCCGGACACCCCCTCAAGGGAAAAGGTCTTCTGGACTACCATCCAGTAGAGCTGAAACTCAGACAGGTAATTCAGGAACACCTTAACCCTGGGCCCAGTTGTTCAAAGCGTCGTTAGCTTAACGAGCTCGTTAAGGGTAATTTCTTTAACTGTTTTAGCGGATTCAATACACAATATTTTGATATTTTTTGCTGAAAAAATGTGAGTAGCTTTTGCACTGCAAAAGCTACTCACATTTTTTCAGCAAAAAATTTCAGCATATTTGCGTATCACTTGATTTAAATTTTAACAAATTGTTAACTACGACGTTGTTAGCTTTGAACAACTGGGCCCTGGTTATTATAGGGAACTTAAATTTAGTTTTACTACAGAAAAGTGGTAAAGGTGCTTAAAGGAACAGGGTTCTTAATGAGGACAAAGACCATAGTATTTGGAACAGTCCTCTTTTTTTCAGGTATGGTAATGTATCTACATGTCTATTTTTTGCAGTATTATGCATATGTAACCTCCTAGTTTTAGTACAGGTCTATTTTTGCAGTATTATGCGTATTTAACCTCCTATTTTTAATACAGGAATACACGAGTGGTCCATCTTTTTTTGAATGAGGTGATGAAAAAAAAAAAAAGATATATCCATTTACTTAACCTCTAGGCAAATTCAGCAGCTGACAAACTGATGATAGTTTTTCTTATTTTCCCCAGAAAACAGGATCTGGCTATTCATGTCAATTGTCTCCACTGGAGATAATTTGCATGAAATGTCAAAACCTGTATTCTGTAAATAATAAGAAAAGTAGTTCAATACTTCTACTGAAGTTTTTTCTTTAAAAGATAATAGCTCTGCAGATCTTGTTGCAGTCTTCACTTATCTTATTGGGAATTATAGTACAATGTATATGTAAATGGGTATCAGATTTACATCGTAAGTACATGAATCAGTCTATAAATTTCAATTTGGCCATAAATGGGGCTTTTTTTTGTTTTCACATCTGCATATCCATATCAAAGTCTGTGTCTGTTTATCTCAGCTAAGTCCTCAAGTATGTTTCAGCTTTCTTTGAACTGTCCACCTATCATACTCAATGTAAAACTTACCGTATTCAACCTAATTACTGCACATGCTCCTATAAGCGCACAGTCAAGTGATTCAGTAGTCTTCAGATTACAGCCTGTGTAATTTTTGTCTGCTTCGTTATAAAGGCATATGTTGTGGGTACCCATTTGAATTGCATCGACTTGCTGATGCAATTCAAATGAGTACCCACAACATATGCTTTATAAAGAAAATCAGAATAAAAAAAACAACAACAGAAGAATCATTAGATAAGTCCTTTGCTGATCTTTTTTTTAAGTGTACCCTAAGTATAGGTGGGTACATATTTAACCTCAAGTTTGCCCAGTAATTGTGAAAAACCTGAGTGCACAGTGCGGTAATTAGGTCAAATACGGTATCTCTATTTGACTGATTGTGACATATGTACCCTAAGTATTCAGATTAGCAGTACTGAGCAAACAGAGTAGACCCAGATCAGATGCCGCAGAAGGTGGACTTTAATCAGAATCTACACTGTTTGTAATGCACAGACACATCAAAGGTAGTGAAATGGGCCTGTTCAAAGGTTAGGTCATGGATTATCTAAGCTGATGTGTCTGAATTTTTAGGGTATGGTATAAATGTCCTAAAAATTCAAACACTTTACAGTAAATTTCTTAAAATTTCGAACACTTTATTCCATACTCTTTTGGCTTAATTTTTGCTTTTTATGCAGCAGTTTCTTTAAATATTTAGTGGAATGGCAAACAGTGTAGACCCTGATCAGACTGCTCCTTCAGGAGCAGTCTGATCAGGGTCTACACTGTTTGCATACGTCATTTTGTCAGACGCTTTAGTGTTCGAATTTTTATGACATTTACCATATTCCATATTTTTTTGCCTAAATATTGCTCTTTATGCTTTTATTAAAATACTTAGTGGAATCACAAACAGTGTAGACCCTGATCAGACTGCATTGTTTGCTTTTGACATTTTGTCAGAAACAGCAGTGTACAAATATTTTATAGGACCATTTCAGTATGGCAAAATATGGTAGTCTGAATACATTTTAACCCTTAAAGCATCAAGAAAAATTTGAAGCAAGTAACATTCTAATTTATATATATATATATATTTTTTTTTATTTTTCAGAGAAAACAAGTCTTGACTTTTTATGTGAATCGTCTGCCCAGCAGAAAATTCTATTCACATGAAAAGTCAAGACTTGTTTTCTCTGAAAATTAAGAAAAAATCAAAATGTCGTCTGCTGCAGTCGCGAATGGCGCTGGGTTAAAGATAAATGAGGTTTTCAGAATTGTATTTATTAATCTAGTTTACAAACAAACCTTCTGTTTTGCCATTTCTATCAAGAATCCTTCTGGAAGCCATCTTAGCATGAGTCCCTCCTCTCTATCTTGCTCAAGGCCAACAAGGCTCATAGTATTTATACGAAACATGGTACTTGGCTTTCTACTTTCACTTTACTAATACTTTATATTATGACTGATTACTACTGGCACAGAGTTTGTGAATTCCTTAGTAAATTTTTGTTAGATTAAACCATATTAAATATTACTGGTACTCTGTTCATATCCTTAGTAATATCAAGAATTTCCTTTTTTGAAAACATGCAACAAAGAGCTAGTTATTATCCTTTTGCCTTTTATATTCAACTATGAAGAACAAAGAAATTTCTTGTATAAAAGTATAAAAAGGAAGCTTCTGAGATGCGAACTTTAAAATATACAGTAAACTTTATTTCCGTTTATCGGTTGTTGTTTTTTCCTTCCTTGTTTTAATCAATAACACTTCAATAATCCATAATAAATCCATTTCATTTTTTATTGTTTAATTATTACAAAGAGAGCTTCAGTAGCAATGTATTAAGTGTTTTAACTTGAAACCATCTTCACTAACATTTTCATTGACATGTACCTATAAATTTTATTTTCCAGTTTTTTGCCACAACAGTTTTCACTATGTTGTCATTAAAAATTTATAGATCAATGTCAGATCCTAAAAGAATCTGAAAAGCCATCTTCCTGGTATAGATGTACTCCATTTGCTTCTTAAAAAATCCTAATATTTCAGTTAGTCTATCTACCCCCCTACCCCATTGTCTTCTGAGACAATATTGGTGATTGTTACTGTCCCATATGGTATTGGTATTGTCTTCAACATTAGCTGGAATAATTAATAAGTAACCATATGCCGACTTCATGGTAACACTCAAAGAAATTACTTGCAAATACCTGGGAAAATCTACTTCACTAAATTATGCAAAAAAGCAATGATCAGGGTCAGCTTGTGTATCAATACAGTCCGGTCCAAGTCAATTTGCAACATTTTACTGCTAGAAGAGTTACTATATTGTATTATTGCATAAAAAGCAGTGTCGCACATTATTAACAGCCATGCATTAACTGGCGAAAAACCGTGTATTAACAAGGCAATTCATGCGCCGTTAATGCACAGCTACGCAACTTTCAATATGATCATGCCGGGGCCACAGATTTGCTGCCGTTATGAGATGTGTACTGCCTGGCCCCAGAATGAGCATAGTCCATGGAAATTGCATTCGCGAGACATCAGTAAAAAGGCGAAACAAATAGTGCAAGAAATAACATGAAATAAAGCAAATGTTTTCAGTTTTTATGCAATAATAGTGATCGAACATGGTTTTTCAATACATTAACATTCGCCAGGTCCCTTGGGAGGTGTTGTAAACCGTGGCCTACAGCCTCATTTTTCAACACCTCCCACGGGACCTGCTGAATGTTAATGCATGCAAAACCATGTTTGATCCCTATAACATATGGACAAGTGGCATGTTTTTGATATTCCCTGTTTGAATGTCTTACAAGGCAAATTCTTCCATTATTCATAGTTCTAGATTTGGTGTATAATCAAACTTTTTTTTGTTGAGGTGATTTCATTGAGCACCAAAATGTGTTTTGCGTAAAAAGCAATTCCAATGACCACCAACAACATATGTCTTGATGCAAAAATTCTTCTTAATTATCAACCCAATTATCACCTTTTATATAGCATTGTAGGTTTTGGTCCAAATATTGATTTTACACTTAGAAAACTGGGTAAAGATTTCAGCAGATGATATTTTGAAATACTTTTCCCAAAAATAGGCTTTGATGTTTTATGCACATTGTCACCTCAGGAATTTGCCCAGAGAACGGTAAAAGTTCATATATTGTCCTTAGGTTTATGATTCCAAATCCAATAAAAGCAAGTCTTGATAAATATTTAAAAAAAAATTACATATATCAGGAAAATCATGCAATCCTGTAGAAATCCAAAGTGTTTTCCAATAAGACCTAAGTTATTTTTGTCCTCCCTCCTAATTTAGCATTGGTTACATTGCTAAATATGGAAATAAACAGGAATTTTAACCTTTATCACGCTCTGGGCAAATCTAGCAGGTGACAAACTAAATACATTTTTTCTTATTTTTTTTTTTCCTGAAAATATGCTTTTGACATTTCATTAAAAATCAACTAAACAGACAATTTGCATGAAATCTCAAAGCGTATTTTCTCAGAAAAAAAAAAACAAGAAAAATATTTCAAAATGTTGTCGGCTGAAACGTTTAACGAGCATGCTCCAGGTTAATGTGGACATGTGCTCATAAAAGGAAATAAGCATTTAACATTCTCATGGTGAAAACAGAAGTAATATTTTTCTTATCTTTATTCCAGAAAATATACCGTATTCGACCTAATTACCGCACTGTGCGCTTAGGTTTTTCAAAATTACAGGGAACACTCGGCTGTGCTAAAATACGTATCTACCTGCTAAGGATACACTATTAAAAAAAAGTCAGAAAAGGCCTTGTTTGATGATAATTATGCATTTTTTTTTTTCTACTTTTATTTATAAAGGCATATGTTGTGGGTACTCATTTGAATTGCATCGACTTGTCGATGCAATTCAAATGGGTACCCACAACATAAGCCTTTGTAAAGAAGTAAAGAAAAAAGTACACTGGTTGTAATCTGAAGACTACGGAATTTCTTGACTGTGCGCTTATAGGGGTATGTGCGGTAATTAGATCGAATACGGTACTTTTCATTTCATGTAATGAATCTCCTAATAAGTTGATTTGACTGACATGTTAACCCTTGTCCTGCTGAACAAATTAAGATGCCACTCCCATTTCTAATTTTCAGCCAATCAGATTACTTGATCCAGATTGTTGATATAAATTCCCATACTTAATGGCAAACAGTGCAGATCCAGATCAGTTGGCTTCTTCAGAAGCCAACTGATCTAGATCTACACTGTTTGAAAGGGCAGAAGCTATTCGGGTTCAGCAGGACTAGGGTTAAATTCTATTTTCTCCGGGAAATAAGAATAATAGTTTTAAAATATTGTCTGCTCATATTTAAAGACAGCATGCTAAAGGTTAGAGAATGATAAAATCATGCTTAACTCCAGTAATGGTATCATAAACATGTCTGTCTTTCTTATTGCTAAGCATTCTGGGTAAAAATTTCAGCGGACATTTTGAAATATTTTTCTGATTTTTCCCAGAAAACCAGTTTTGACATTTATGGAGACAATTTGCATGAAATGTTAAATCCTGTTTTCTGGGAAAAATAAGAAAAATATCATCAATTTGTCATCTGCTGAATTTGCCCATAGAGTGGAAAAGGTTAATACACCAGGGCCCAGTTGTTCAAAACAAACGATGTCGTTAGTTAACGATTCGTTAAAATTTTAATCGAGTGATACGCAAATATGCTGAAATTTTTTGCTGAAAAAATGCGAGTACCTTTTGCAGTGCAAAAGCTACTCACATTTTTTCAGCAAATAATATTGTATATTGAATCCACTAAAACAGTTAACGAAATGACCCTTAACCAGCTCGTTAAGCTAACGACGCTTTGAACAACTGGGCCCAGATTCTTCCAAATAATGCAATGCCAGTGTTTGAAGATTTACAGTATTTTATTTTCAGTTGTATTTCAATTAACAAATTTACTCTAAATCTTGGACAGAGGTACCTGAGATCCAGATCTAACTGGTCAAAAGGAGCAGTTTGATCTTGGTCTACAGTTTGCCATTTAGTTAATACACCACAACCTCTTTATAACACTATTGTTGGGGTCCACAGCATAAACAGTGTTAGTTAAACAACCGTGTTATATCCAAACAAAAATGTATAGATTATATTGATTTATGGTCATTTTTCAATATAATCTATACATTTTTGGGATCCATCTTTGAATCGTGTTATATCCAAAACCGTGTTATAATGAACCGTGTTATAAAGAGGCTGAAGTGTACTTTATCCCATGGAAGACGGGAGACCCAGACTGGAGACCCCTAAACTGCTCACTGGCAAACAGTGCAGACCAAGATCAGATGCCACAAAATGTGGCATCTGATTCGGGTCTCCACTGTTTGCAAATAGTTCAACCATTTTTACCTATATGATATTGTTTGACATACCTAATATTATATAGTATGGGAGAGTTTATTCAGTCTTTAATGGGAATTATAGACACATAGTGGTCCAAAAGACTTGTTCTTAGGGACTTGATTACTTGACAGATTGTCTGCCATTTTTTTGTGTGTGACTTATTGTTTGCTTTCCTAGGAAGCAAAGAAAGTTAACCAAATCCCTTCTGAAAAGGGGCTTACTCCAAGCCCTTGTCATGCTGAATAAATTAAGATGCTATGCCCACTTCTAATTTCCAAACAATCAGATTGCTTGATCTGGACTGTTGCTATAAATTTACATACTTAATGGCAAACAGCGCAGATCCAGATCAGTTGGCTTCTTCAGAAGCCAACTGATCTGGATCTACACTCTTTGCAAAGGCAGGGTATCAGCAGGACAAGGGTTAAACCACACCATTACTTACAATGGTCCACTACTCCACAGCTCTACCTGGACATGCTGATAGTAGAACTGGTGCAGGAGGTGAACAGATGTCTGTAATTATTATGGCTTCCTAAGAATCAATGTCACTAAATAATTCAGAACTCTTATAGGAAACAAAGATCATGGCAGTTATAACATTTTAATTAATGAAAACAATGATTTCTAGTTTTATCTAAACCAGTCATGGATTAGCTACTGTTATTATCACAAAATATTCTGGCATCATATCCTTACTCCGCATACTTGTTCTAAAAATTCATACGTTCATTTGACTACCTAACATACTGCATCAAGAAAACACGCCTATATAATTGTGGTGATTGGCGGGACTGTCGGTCTGGTTAGCTCAGTTGGTAGAGCACCTGACTTGCAAGCAGGGGGTCGTGGTTTCGAGTCCTGCACACTTTTTCCTCCTTAGTTTCCTTTAATGGCAACGATAAACTGGTGAGTGCGGGGAAAGGATAGAAACTGATATGTTCAGTTGATGCCTTGCACTTAAAAGTTAAAAGGGGGAGGAGTGTGGTCAATTGGCTGGACTGTCGGTCCGGTTAGCTCAGTTGGTAGAGCACCTGACTTACAGCAGGGGGTCGCGGGTTCGAGTCCTGCATCGGGCACACTTTTTCCTCCTTAGTTTCCTTTATAATTTTGACCCCCCTTAAACCCACTTTTATATAGTAAAACTGGGTTTTACAGGGGTATACATTATTTTTCTTATTTTGCTAAAAAACACAGATTGTGGGTACTTGTTAGAACTGCCTCAATGAGGCAGTTCTAATGAGTACCCAAAATCTATGTTTTGAGCAGAAATATAAAAAATATCAGAATTTTTTATCTCAAAATTTTCCTTTTTTGGCTGTAAAATTTTCTATATATTTGAATAGGTATGTTTTCTTAATGGGATGAATGAAATGCTTGACAAAACTATTCCCTTTAGAAGCAGTTTGATTCGGGTCTACACTAATTTGATACACTTGTAAGAGTTATACAAGGGAGACAACTTTCGTGACTTCCTGTTTGATTTACTCAACACCAAGCCCTTTCTGAAAAGTATTCTGCTCTAAAAGAAAAGTTTACTCATCTTGGGAGCAAATTCTTTCCTTTTAGTGTAGGCCCCTTTTCCAGAAGGGGGCAAAAACAATATTTACAGAGTTGTTTCCCCTGAAAGTGTAGCCATCTGAACATATCGGCGATATATAGTACTCTGTCACAACGTAGAGTGATTTGTTTCAATGATATACAATAATGGTGGAAAAGTAGATGATTACTGTATTTACCCTAAGTATTCAGACACCTCAACTCCTTACCATAATTATTCTAAAATTAGACAAGTATAAATTACTACCCAATGTTGTGTCTAAAAGTTGCTGGATGAGCAACGTCTGCTGCGTCTCATCTGGGTGTGCACGGTTTGCTCAAGCCGGTCTGTCCAAATACATACGGTAGTTCCCACAAGTTTAGAATATACCAGAACAAATCATCAAACTGTCACCTCAATATATATTATTGGGATCTGTAGGCTGTAACATAGGTTATTACCCTGTGACTATGTTTGTAAAGGATAAAAATTGGCAGAAAAGCCCAACTGCGTTGTTTTCTATTATCTCCCTTGTTTTGGTTCCTGTGGTCAATAGTGTGACCATCAGATGGAATCAATCAATCAATCAAATTTTTAATGTAGCCGGGCAACAGTCACAATTAAAAGGCCATTTATAAGTATATACTGAGCTGCATCACAAGAAAAAGTTCTTCAGACTTTCTGTTGAAGCAATCTTTCGGTGTGCATGCCTATAGCTACAGATAAGAGGGGGTATCCACATAATATTTTTCTTATTTCTCCACGAAAACATATGTTGTGGGTACTCATTAGAAGCGCCTCACCGAGGCACTTCTAATGAGTACCCACAACATATATTTTCAATGAGAAATAAGAAAGATATCAGCATTTTTCGGATGAAAAAAGTGCCCTATCTGTTGCTATGATGCCTGGCCCCTTAGCAAGGCCACATCTTGTTCTTTGGCTTACACTTCCTCTTTGCCAACTGCTTACATGAGTGAAGAGTAAAGGTTCTGGTGAGACTGCACAAATGTGCAGGCTCACCTGAACCTTTGCTGTTTGCATATACTAAAATGGCTCTTTTTTCATGATGCATCTCACAGTTACCATACTAATAAATGTCAAAAAGATTGCCTTCGGAAACAAAGAACACACTACAGATTATAAAATGGGAGTCTCGGTTTTATTGAGACTCTTCATAAGCAGTAATGAAGTTTGCAACTCAACTTACACCCTCTAGCGTATACATGAGCAGAACTCCATTTTCAAATATTTTGGGGCAGACTGACTAGGGCAAACAGTGTAGACCTGGGACCCAATTCAGACACAGTAGAATGTAGCATCTGATAGGGGTCTACACTACTTGCCAATCATTGAGCAGTTTTTCCGACACATTGATCAACTGCAGTAAAGTAGACTTGTTCAAATTTTAGGCCAGGTATGATAAGAAGTTAAGCCATCCCAATATTTAGGGTAAATTCAGTGACTGGAATGGGGACACTTATCTTTTTTTAACACTTTGCATGCTGGGTAAAATTTTCAGCAGAGGACATACTGAAACATTTTTCTTATTTTCCCAGCAAATAGGATTTGACATTTCATGCAAATTGTCTCCAATGGAGATAATTTGCATGAAATGCTAAATCCTGTTTACTTGGAAAAAAAAAAGAAAAATATCACCAAGTTGTCATCTGCTGAATTAGCCAAGAAAGTGGTAAAGATTAAAAGAAATTTCTTGGGGTTTTTTTTATGTGTGTTTTTTTTTTTTTTTTTCTTTGCTGGAATTGTCTCCTGTGCTGTGGATCCCCCCTTTTCTGCAAAATTTCCACATATGTCCAGAAGACACCTTTTCTCATGGTATGGTTAAAATATATATATATATATATATATATATATATATGTGTGTGTGTGTGTGTCTGACTGGCAAATACAGTATACCCTGATCAGATTCCATATTCTGCAGCATCTGATCTGGGTCTACATTGTTTGCTCTGGTCTGTCTGTCCAATACTTAGGGTAAATATCAGTCATGAAATAGTAAGGCCCTATTTGGACTGTGCTGGCTGATCTGATCATTTGAATTTCACACATCCATTACGAAAACATGCCTATTCAAATATACTGAAAATTTTACCACCAAAAAATGAAAATTTTCAGATGAAAAATTCCTATATTTTACATATTTCTGATCAAAACATAGATTGTGGGTAGTTGTTAGAACCGCCTCGATGAGGCGGTTCTAACGAGTACCCACAATCTATGTTTTTGAGCAGAAATAAGAAAATAATGTATACCCCGGTAAACCCCAGTTTTACTACTCAAAATTATATAGGCATGTTTTCGTGATGCTTTAGACACCCCTTTTTTGCAACTTACAGCTCACTGAAGATTTTTGCACCTGAAGACAAAGAAAATTTTATGATCTACCAGACTTTTGATATGAAAAATTGCTACTTTAGAACTTTCAGTTTTATTGATTCATAAAGTTTTGGTTTTGAGATGTAACTTTAACTAATATTAAATCATGGCATGGTAACTTATTACTGTAGTGATAAAATCTGTACGCCAGTGTGGTAATAACGGGAAGTGACAACTTTTCATTGAAATAGAACTTCTAAAATAGAATTAATCATGAAGAAAAGCCAAATAATTATCCATATAATTCTATCATATATTCTAAATTAAACCCATTAAATTAAATATATATTGGATCAGAACTTTCAGTAAAAGAGAACACTGACGGCATAAGTGCTAATGTATTGAATAATTTGTCACCTTGTTTAAGGTAACACTAGATGGCTTTGTATTCACAAATAAGTAAGGGAAATATTCTACACATTTATTATTATTTTTGACTTTCAATTTCACTCTAGCATGTCAATACGATATTATTTTGCACAGCTTAAGACTTCATAGTGTTAAAAGTTAATGATCAAATTTTAACCCTTGTCCTGCTGAACCCGGATATACCCTGCCTTTGCAAACAGTGTAGATCCAGATCAGTTGGCTTCTGAAGAAGCCAACTGATCTGGATCTGCACTGTTTGCCATTAAGTATGTGAATCTATATCAAAAACCTTCATCAAGTAATCTGATTGGCTGAAAATTAGAAATGGGTGTGGCTTCTTAATTTATTCAGCAGGACAAGGGTTAACAAGCTTAAACATGGCTGTCTGGCTTGCACCAGCTGAAAAATTTATGGCATTTAATCAGTTCAATTCATTAATTATTGTCCCTAAAAATCACAAATAATCTCAAATGATAAACAGAGTATTAATGCTTATCATGCTTGTTAAAAATTTCAGCAGATGACAATCTGGGCCCAGTTTTTCAAAGCGTCGTTAGCTTAACGAGCTCGTTAAGGGTCATTTCGTTAACTGTTTTAGCAGATTCAATATACAATATTCTGATATTTTTTGCTGAAAAAATGTGAGTAGCTTTTGCACTGCAAAAGCTACTCACATTTTTTCAGCAAAAAATTTCAGCATATTTGCATATCACTCGATGTTAATTTTAACGAATCGTTAACTAACGACATCGTTAGCTTTGAACAACTGGGCCCTGATTTTTTTTTCTTATTTTTCTGAGAAAATAGGCTTTGACATTAATCTGCACAAAATGTCAGAGTCTGCGAAAAATAAGAAAACATGCTTTGAGGGTTAATTAACCCTTTCATCATTGTAGACCAAAAAAGATACAAACTGTGTAGATTCAAATGAGGCTCATAGAAAGTACATTGCTTGCCATTTTTCTTGTGATTTTTGGCTGAAATCCTTGTATAATCATCATGACAGGTTCTATTGTACTATTAACGATTAGCACTCTGGGCAAAATTTTCAGCAGAAGACAATTTTCATATTTTTGTTTTCCAGGAAACAGGATTTGACATATTCCATGCAAATCATCTCCAACTGAGACAATTTGCATGAAATGTCAACTGTTTTCTGGGAAAATTAGAAAAATGTCATCAATTTGTTGTCTGCTAAATTTGCCCAGTGAGGGGTAAAGTTTAATGCTTACTGCTTTGACATCTTTTCAAACTGGATAAAAATTGTCCAAAAGTGTTATTTTCTTTAAAAGTACAGAGAAGAATGGGGGAAAAAAGTCATAATATTTGAAGTCACTGACCACCTGCGGTACCAAGGCAAAGTGAAATTGTCTGACAATAGCAGTGAAACTAATGACCACTTGAACCAGTATCAGTGGCAAAAAAACTGTTTGCCCAAACTTTCGAACTATCCAAAACATATTGACATTTCTTCACTAGTATTTGCAGGGGAATGTTCAAGTATGCAGGAGCAAACAGATAAAAATTGTAATCTCCCAAACATTTGGAAACCTATTATTCACATAAAAAAGTTTAAAATTACTGTACATAAAGTAAGTCAACAGTATATAGAATCGTGTAATTTGCAGACCCCTTCTAGATTACCGTATTCACCCTAAATATTCAGACAGATATGCCGAGCAAACAGTGTAGACATCTTGGAGGAGGGGGGGGGGGTGGGGGGTGGGGGTGGGGGGAATGGCCCCCTTTTTCAGCGCTATATGAAAGGCACCACTTTTCTGACATCCTGGTATATGCACACATTTTTCACTAAGAAATTTTGCTAGTCTGCTTGTTCTCTTGGTATTCAATGAATTGACTGCGATATTTGCCTAACAATCACCAATAAATGGGTACAAAAAATCAAAGGGTAGAATATGAACAGGTCAATATTTCATTTATCAAGTATATGAATGGGTCCATTTTTCCAAATGCCAGGTATATGAATGGGGTAGGTTTTGAAATACTGGCTTGCACACCTATACCACAATTACCCCAAGTTACACCCCCCCCCCCTCCCCACGCCCGAGGTAGACATAGATCAAACCTTTGAAGGAGGTTGGATCAAGGGATGCACTGTACATCATTCTTCAGTACATTTTTGACACATTAGTAAATAAAGATCTGGAAGCTTGGTCGGAAGCTAAGATCAGGCAGAGAATCTTGGACTGTTTTACTTATTTTGCTAGAAAAACACTTTTTGTAAACTGCAGGATTTTTTCTTAAGATTTGTGAAAGAAACAATTGATAAACACCATTTGTTACTGTTTGTATCTATTTTGTTTTCATTGTATACATGTAATAATAAAGGGTGTAACCCTAATAAAATATTTATCAAAATATGACAAGGACTTCAAATTTAGATAAAGTAAATTCTTTGCAAACACCACACATCTATGTGAAAATAATCAATGATTGGTAATAAAAACAGTGAAGAGAAGTAATGAAAGATAACTGTTTACTGGTCCTGTTTGTGGTTTTCTTACCCTTGTCCTGCTGAATAAATTAAGATGCCATGCCTACTTCTAATTCTCAGCCAATCAGATTACTTGATCTGAATTGTCATAAAGTCACTTACTTAATGGCAAACAGTGCAGATCCAGATCAGTTGGCTTGTTCAGAAGCCACTGATCTGGATCTACACTGTTTGCAAAGGCAGGGTACATCAGAGTTCAGCAGGACAAGGGTTAAGTTCTGGCTTCAGATTGCAGTAGAGCCCTTTGCTTGTTTACCATTATGGTAGAGAACCCAACATACATGTTTGTAATTTGAAGCTGAAAAAGTATTAAGGGTGAGATTTTGCCCAAGTAAAACTGGTTTAAGCACCACCCCCCAACTCACCCACCACACACCCACAAACACCTCCCCCTGTAGTTTTTTTTTTTTTCTACTGGCCATTTAAAGGCATTTCCTCTGTTACTGTTGTTCTTTGTTTGAGCATCAATGGTATCATATGCAGCATTTGTTTTGTCATTGTTCCTCATCTCTACTTCTTTTGGAGCCTGGGTGTGACTGTGCTTCGTGACTGTGGTATCTTTATTTGTATTTTTCCATTGTCACAAGATGGGCAGACCCTATTAAATTCTGTATTATACAACTGTATAATAAACTGTCACTTGAACTCAAAAGGAGCCATTAACCCTTGTCCTGCTGAACCCGGATATGTCCTGCCTTTGCAAACAGTGTAGATCTAGATCAGTTGGCTTCTGATGCAGCCAACTGATCTGGATTTGCACTGTTTGCCATTAAGTATGTGAATTTATATCAACAATTTGGATCAAGTAATCTGATTGGCTGAAAATTAGAAATGGGCGTGGCGTCTTAATCTATTCAGCAGGACAAGGGTTAAATACAAGGGGGCTGAATGCACTTGGTGGCTACACTTAATACGATTTCTATTGTTTTATTTGTTTTGTGTTGTGGTTTTACGGCTCAGGCAACCCAATGGGGTCATGTCGAGCACAGTCAGTTTACCTAACCACACTTTTACTGGGCAGGCTTAGTCCTCTAAAGCAGTTTACCAGTATTGTGCACATTCTTTCGCCCGATACTGACAAGTGGTCTTCTTGATTCAGTGGAAATGAGATAATGAGCGTAGAAAGTATTTCATAATCAATCTCCATGAAAGAATGTTGCCAATCCGGTGGGGGTCAAAGTGGCAAGCTCTGGATCACATGATGCCGGCTTCTGTCATTTTATACAAAGGAGGCAACATTTGTGACTTCCTGTTTGCAAGTATCTGACGAAGTGGCAGTCAGTGGCTGACCAAGTGCTTATTAAAGTGTTCACTGTTTCAATACATATGCAGAACCAGTCTATGAACTCGCATACTGAACCAGTCTATGAACTCGCATACTTAACCCTTGTCCTGCTGAATAAATTAAGATGCCATGCCTACTTCTAATTTTCGGCCAATCAGATTAATAGATCCAGATTGTTGCTATAGATTCACATACTTAATGGCAAACAGTGCAGATCCAGATCAGTTGGCTTCTTCAGAAGCCAACTGATCTGGATCTACACTGTTTGCAAAAGCAGGGTATATCCAGGTTCAGCAGGACAAGGGTTAATTAAGACTTGACTTGATACACTTTTGAGACTTCCTGTTTGCTTTCATGTACACCAAGTCCCTTTTGAAAAGGGGTCTACTTTAAAAGGAAAGAATTTGCTCCAAGGAGAGCAAATTCTTTCATTTTAGAGTAGACTTTTTCAGGAGGGGAAGCGTTATTCCTTTTAGAGCAGATCTCTTTCCACAAAGGAGCAAAAACACCAAAAAAAAAAACCCAAAAAAAAACAACAAAAAAAAACAATTTTGATAGTTGCCTCCCCTGAAAATGTATCCATTCACCTTAAACAGGGCTCCTAGTGTATGTTTCATCAGTACTTCAGAACTAAAGATTGGGACAATTCTAACACATGTGCTATGGGCAAATTCAGCAGACTACAAACCGATGATTTTTTTCTGATTTTTCCTAGAAAATAGGGTCTGACACTTCATGCAAATTGTCTCCTTAGGAGATAATTTGCATGAAGTGTCAAATCTTATTTTCTAGGAAAATAAGAAAAATATGTCAAAATGTCCTCTGCTGAAATTTTTACCCAGCATACAAAGTGTTGCCATTTTTTTTGAAATAGGATATAGCTCAGCTATGGTGGATCAATAGTAGAAAGATACTTGACATCAGTATTAGTACTACAATGAGTTTAATATTTACTTAACTAAACCTTGTCAATTCTTTTCTTTTCTGGAATGTCAAATAACTCAGTAGGTATCAATCAGACCAGTCAGAAATCTGTCCTTCAGACTACTACTCTTTAAGTTGTTTTACACCTGGCTCTTTACTCAGATGTAAATGTGCAAAATTTTTTGTTGTGATTTAATGCAAAACATTTATTGTAACTAGCTAAGCACCAACATGTGTCATGTTGATTAATTGGCATAAACAGACCCAATAAAACCCAGTTTGCTATTTTCATATATTTGAGGGTTTGTTTTTTTTTTTTGTTACTTCCAGCTAGGGATCTCATCTTTCAGAATTTATTGTTCTATCTACTAGTGTAATCTTTACCACTCTATTGGCAAATTCAGCAAATGACAAATTAATGATATTTTCTGATATTTCCCTAGTAACCTGGATTTAACTTTTCATGCAAGTTTTCTCATTAGATTTGATATTTCATGCCAAATACAAGTGAAATATCAAATCATACTTTCTGGGAAAAATAAGAAAAATATTTCAAAATGCTGTCTGCTGAATTTTTCCCAGTATGGTAAGCATTAACCCTTGTCCTGCTGAATAAATTAAGATGCCATGCCCACTTCTAGTTTTCAGCCAATCAGATTACTTCATTCGAATTGTTAATATAAATTCACATACTTAATGGCAAACAGTGCAGATCCAGAAGCCAACTGATCTGGATCTACACTGTTTGCAATGGCAGGGTATATCCGGGTTCAGCAGGACAAGGGTTAAGAAGACACATTGTCCCAGTGTACCATATCTACCCTAAATATTGGGAGACCTTTACCCTTGGCATGCTGAATAAATTAAGATGCCACGCCCACTTCAATTTTCAGCCAATCAGATTACTTAATCCAGGTTGTTGATATAAACTGACATACTTAATGACAAACAGTGCAGATCCAGATCAGTTGGCTTCTGAAGAAGCCAACTAATCTGAATCTAAACTGTTTGTAAAGGCAGGGTATATCCGGGTTCAGCAGGACAAGGGTTAAGAAGGGCTAAGCTTCGAAAAAGTTCATTTTACAGCCCTGTTGAGGTATCTACAAACTGCTTGATTAGTGGCAAACAATGGAAACCCTGATCAGATGCCACATTCTGCAGCATCTGATCCGCTTCTACACTGTTTGCTCAAGCCTGTTTGTCCCAATACTTAGACATACCATGCTATGGGCAGATTCAGCAGACGACAAATTGGTGATATTTTTCTTATTTTTCCAAGAAAATTGGATCTGACACTTCATGCAAATTGTCTCCTTGGGAGACAATTTGCATGAAGTGTCAAATGCAATTTTCTAGGAAAAATAATTAATATTTCAAAATGTTGTCTGCTATAATTTACCCAGCATGCAAAGCATTAGGGTATATACACCCTTGAAAATGTCAGACAGTAACTTAGTTAACTCTATCAGCACTCCTGACTAGAAGACACATTAGCAAACAGTAAAGATGCAGATGAGATGACTTGTAATGAGCAGTCTTATCAGAATCTACAATGTTTCCCATTCATTGTTTTCTTTTTATCTGTTCACTGCAACAATGGAAGTGTATTAATTAAAATCTGGAAGAGTCCATTCCAGAAACCCAGGGGTTAAGAGGGTTAATTATCAATGAAGCAAAGGGCAGTTATGAATTTTTGCAATAACACTGCCGCCTTTTGCATAACCATAATACCGTAATAATCCTAAGTATTGGGACACCTTGCATACTTACCATACTTCTCCTAAAGTTTGGAATAGTCCATTTTATTACCTCTTGATGTGTCTAAAATATTACTGTATTTATGGCAAACAGTGTAGACCTAGATCATTCTGCGACATCTGATCTAGGTCTACACTGTTTGTAAAGGCCTATCTGTTCCAATACTCAGGGTTATTACAGTACTTCCCTTCCAACTCTGGAACTTCCATTATTTCTACTGTCCATATCTTTAACTCTTCTCTTGCTAAACATGGCATGCCAAAAAGAAAAAGCCAACTGATCTGGATCTGCACTGTTTGTCATTAAAAATCTGAATTTCTATCAAAAACCCGGATCAAATAATGTGATTGGCTGAAAATTAGAAGTGGGCATGGCATCTTAATGTATTCAGCATGACAAGGGTTAATCCTTATCCTGCTGTTCACGACAACCCCTACCTTTGCAAACAGTGTGGATCCAGATCCATCTTCTAAAGAAGCCATCTGATCAGGATCTACACTGTTTGTCATTCAGTTTGTGAATTTGAACAAAAACATTATATGATGCAATCTGATTGGCTGATAGTCAGAAATGGGTGTGGCTAATTAAATTATTCAGCAGGATAAGGGTTAAGGGTATCTACCTCACACCATTATTTCCTAATATGCAGATCTTTAAGGGTATGTGCCTTATGCCTTTATTTTTGTGTTCATACATTTAAGGGTATGTACCTTACACCATTACTTTCTACTGTTCATATTTTTCAGGGCATGTACCTTACACACTGCCAAAGAATTTATAATGGCTGAGATCAATAAAATGAAGTACTCTTTATGTTTCAAAGTACAGAAAGGACTATTATGTTTACTGACATTTGTTTACTTTTAAAGATGAGTGACAGTCATTACATTTAGTCAAATAACAAAGTAGCTTTATCATATTGGGTAAAATCTTTAGCAGGCAACATTTTGAAATATTTTTTCCCCAGAAAATAGGATAATGCATTAATCTTTACAGCTTAAGTTGCAGCTTAGAAGAACAATGCATTAATGACTACAGTAAAGTTATATAGCTTAGAAAAACAATGATTTAGTCCTTACTAATTTATATTAACAACCTGGATCTAGCCATCTGATCGCCTGAAAACTGAATGTAGGCGTGGCATCTTAGTTTATTCAGCATGACAAGGGTTATAAGCACCAATCACAACAGTTTCTGCAGCAGATGACATTTTAATTTTTTTTTTTTTTTTTTTTTTTTTTTCATTAGCTTGTCTGTACAAAAGTGCAGGTAGAGATATAGCAGTCACCATGGCGCTGGCGTCAGTGTTGGTTATAAAGTTTTTTGGTTAAAGATTCTAAATGGCTGCATCTCCTGAACCTCTGGATGGAAGTAGTTCATACATGCCCTGATGTTGGATACTTCCCTGAAGTTTAATCCGCATCATCATGACCCACGAGTGACCTTGAGGTCAAGGTCACATAGAAAAAAATTTATGTTTTAGAGGCAAATTGTGATTCAGGTGAGCAACAGATCTTATTTTTACATAGAAATAAGTCTTGACATTTCATGTCAATTGTTCGTTTGGTAAATATTTGGAAAGCCATGCCTTAGCAAAACATGTAGACCCATACTAAAAAGTGTTTCGATCAGGGTCTGCAATATTTGTCATTCAGCAAGCAAATACAAAAATAAAAAAAGAATAAAAAAATTCAACAGGTAACAATTTTAACCCTTGTCCTGCTGAACCTGGATATATCCTGCCTTTGCAAACAGTGTAGATCCAGATCAGTTGGCTTCTGAAGAAGCCAACTGATCTGGATCTGCACTGTTTGCCTGAAGTATATGAATTTATAACATTAATCTGGATCAAATTATCTGATTGGCTGAAAATTAGAAATAGGCATGGCCTCTTCATTTATTCAGCAGGACAAGGGTTAAATTTTAAAAGAAATAGGGTAAGGTGTTATGATGATGCCTGGATGTTTGGGGTAGTAATGGTATGTATTAGCTAGAATAGGAACAGCTTAATTCTCAAATGGTTTAAAAGTGTATTATTTATTCTTTCTACTGAGACCAGTAAATTGTAAGGACAGTAAGACCTTTCATTTAGTAAATAGTGGCTTAATTTAATCTTTAATCCACTTATAAATGAAGGCAACCATTACACACTATGGCTAAATATGATTCATATGGATTAAATACTAAGGCTGTTGTAACACTATGTATAATATACTTTCTTTTATTTTGATCTGAAGTCATTTGTATTGCTATCCAAGGCCACCCAGCTGCCAAGTAATGGTTAACCAGCCCTAACACTTACAGTGTAGACTGGCTCCAGTCTCCAGTGACTAAATATTGGTCAGTAGTGACCAGCCTTTATAGTCATGATTTTATTTTGGTTTTATTTTAGTGGATTACCAAACAGGATTATTAGAATAAATGTTTAGTCACTGGAGACTGGAGCCAGTCTAATTTACAGTGCTATGGGCAAATTCAGCAGATGAAAAAAATGATATATAATTTTCACCAAAAATAAGATTTCACAGTTCATGCAAATTGTCTCCTAAGGAGAAATATTTCAACATGTCATCTCCTGAAATTTTTATCCAGCATAGAGAAAATGGGGGCATCTGATCAGGGTCTACACTGTTTGCCACTTATCCATCAATATTTTAGACACATCAACAGTTAGTAAAATGGACTTTTTCAAATTTTAAGTCCAGTGCTGTAAAGTTGTTACGGTGTCTCAATATTTAGGGTAAATACGGTAATCTTTTTTCTTTTTTTTGTTTTAATATTTATCAAAATCTAAATGATTACAAGCATATTCATCATTGTAATCATCATAACCACATCATCATCTTCATCAAGTAACAGCTGTTACCTAATACTATCAACTCCATAAAAATATTGCTGGGTAGACGATTCACATGTATGTCAAGACTTGTCATCTAAAAAAAAAAATAATAATAATAATAATAATAAAAAAAGTCAAAATTACTGTCTGCTGCAGCTGTGACTGGCGCTTTAAGGATTAATAATAATAGTGATAATAATAACAACAAGAAGTCAATGCCGTGTCACACCTGCTTTGGAAAAAGTCACTGAAGTGCAAAATCTAGATCAAGGGCACCGGGTCATAGTGCGTGCTTGAAAAGTATGTTTAGACAATAACTTTTCAAGGTTGTTTTTTGTTTTGTGTTGAGGTTTTACGGCCCAGTCAACCCAATGGGGTCATGTCGAGCGCAGTCAGTTTACCTAACCACACGTTTACTGGGCAGGCTCAGTCCTCTAAGCGGTTAACCAGTATTGTGCACATTCTTTCGCCAGAAACTGACAACTGCCCTTCTTGAATCAGCGGAAGGGAGAGAATGACCGTAGAAAATATTTCATGATCAATCTCCACGAAAGAATGTTGCCGACCTCGGCGGGGGTTGAACCCGCGACCTCCTGGTCTCCAGTCGGACGGCGCATCCAACTGAGCCACACTTACAGCTATTATTGCTACAAAGAAAAGCACTTAAATGCTAGACTTGACGTAAAATCAAGACAAAGCCACTGGAGAACGAAATCTAAGTCAAAGGCACTGAGGTCATGGTATGGTGAGGACAGAGTATGGTGAGGACAATTACACTATAACCTCTTTATAACACAGTTCGTTACAACATGGTTTTGTATATAACATGATTCAAAGATGGACCCCAAAAATGTATAGATTATATTGAAAAATGACCATAAATGGTCATTTTTCAATATAATCTATACATTTTTGTTTGGATATAACATGGTTGTTTAACTAACAAGGTTTATGCTATGGAGCCCGACAAGAGTGTTATAAAGAGGTTGTGACTATGCAAAGTTTTGACACTTGCAGTTATCACTACTTCAGAGAAATGCACTCTGATGCTAGACTTGACATAAAATCATGACAAAGTCACTGGAGTGCGAAATTTAGGTCAAGGGCACCAGGTTAAAGTGCTACCTTGAAGAGTATGTGGAGGACAATTAATTACTATGCAAGGTTTAAATGACACGCGCAGCTATCACTACTGCAGAGGAATGCACTTTAATGCTAGACTCCACGTAAACAGTTGACAGATGGACAGATGTACAGACAGACATTCAAACTCCTATGTGCATCCTGCTACCAGCAGGTGCAACAATAATTATAAGCATAACTACAGATAAGGTGGTTTCTAGTTGAGGTTTAGCAGGATAATATTGTCAACACCATTTTCAGCCTTAAAGCACCAAGCAAAATTTGTAGCAGACGACATTTTCATTCTATTTCTTTTTTTATATATATATATTTTTTCAGGGAAAATAAGTCTTGATATTTCAGGTGCATCATCATTCACATGAAAATGTCAAGATTTACATTCTTTGAAAAAAAAAAAAAAAAAAAAAAAGTGTTAATTGTCATCGGCTGCAGTTGTTGTTGGCACTTTAATGGATTTGCCGCTCATACAGCAAGGTTTTTGACACTGCAAAAGGTAGCAGAATTATCTTAGGACAAGTATGGTCAGGAGTTAACTCTTACGGCGCCAAATTTCAGATGACATGTCATCTGCAGTTATACAAACTAACATTTGGACAGAAGTTTATATATAAGCTGAAAGACTGAATGTCAAACAGCGTAGATCCTGATGAGACAGCTCATATGAGCCGACTCATCAGGATCTACGCTGTTTGCAAACGCGTGTTATTATCGCCTGTGGCAGTGAAAGAGTTAGGGTGTACCTAAGGTGTATACAGTAGAATTATTGGGTCAATAAATCGGTATTTATTAAAATATTGATCTGCTTTCAGTGAAGCCACTGACTTGTAATAATGAGAACAGCAGGTGAAAATTATTTTAATCATTCGGTTTGGCCTTTCACCTAAAAAAAAGGGGCACCCTGTAGCTGTCTAACAAAATTTAATCCTTTCATCCCTAAGTTTCTGAAATGGACTCTTCCATCTCCAAATTTGGTCACATCCATTGAAGCAAATAGGGGTTTCAGTCAAACATCAATAACAGAATGGCAAACTGTGCAGACCCAGATGAGATGGCTCATTAAGAGCCACCTCATCTGGATCTACATTTTTGTAAAAGTATCTGTTCTGGTCTACCGTGCTAAAAGGGTTAATGCTTAGCATGCTGGGTAAACATTTCAGCATTTTGAAATTTTTCTTACTTTTCCTGGAAAATAGACTTTGACATTTCATGCAAATTGTCTCCTTTGCATGAAATGTCAACATCTATTTCTGGAAAAAAAAAAGAGAAAAATATCATCAATTTATCGTCTGCTGAATCTGACCAGATGTGGTAAAGGTTAAACGGAAGCTCTCAACAGCAAAACCTGCAGCAGTCCAATTTATAAAGAGTATTTTATGCAAATTTCATGTCATCTACCCTTGTCCGGCTGAACCCGGGTATATACTTCCTTTGCAAACAGTGTATATCCAGATCAGTTGGCTTCTGAAGAAGCCAACTGATCTGGATCTGCACTGTTTGCCATTAAGTATTTGAATTTATAGCAACAATCTAGATCAAGGAATCTGATTGGCTGAAAATTAGAAGTAGGCGTGGCATTTTAATTTATTCAGCAGGACAAGGGTTAACAGACTGCCTGTTATGCATAAATAGACAAGTCCAGCAACTATAACTGAACATAAAATCACATAAATGATTCCAATGCCGGTGACATATGATGAACAGAATGTCCAAAGACATGCTTTATTTACAAGTATTGGTTTTTGTTTGTGTTGAGGTTTTACGGCCCAGTCAACCCAATGGGGTCATGTCGAGCGCGGTCAGTTTACCTAACCACACGTTTACTAGGCAGGCTTAGTCCTCTAAGCGGTTAACCAGTATTGTGCACATTCTTTCGCCAGAAACTGACAACTGCCCTTCTTGAATCAGCGGAAGGGAGAGAATGACCGTAGAAAATATTTCATGATCAATCTCCAGGAAAGAATGTTGCCGACCTCGGCGGGGATAGAACCCGCAACCTCCTGATCTCCAGTCGGACGGCGCATCCAACTGAGCCACCAAGGCCGGCTACAAGTATTGGTACAAACCAGCCCCGAGTAGATAGTGTAGACCCAGATCAGATGCCACATTTGGTGGCATCTGATCTGGGTCTACACTCTTTGCCACTCACACATCAACATGACTGTAGTCAAATGGATACGAGGGATGTTCGAAATGAATTGCTTATTGTCCTCTAACTCGATATCCACGTGGGGCACGATAAAAACCAATACATACCTGTATAGGGCTATTCAATATCTACACAATGGTATATAAATGTACATGTTAGACTAAGTGTAAGACATAAAATTTGCCATTTGAATACACGCAGTCATTGACCACTACAGTAAAAATGGTTGGTAGAAGCGTCGACAAAAAAGATGAAATACGGGCTTACATCAAAGCTCGCTCAAAACTTGGTTATTCTTTGAAGAAGCTGATGACTGAAATTTCTACTGCTTTTGGACCTTTTTGTGTGTCTTATGGCACAGTTCGGCGGTGGAAAAAGAAATTTGAGTCTGGTGTAGAGTCCATCAAAAATGCACCGAAATCAGGTAGGCCAAAATCTGCATCTCGTAAAGAAATCGTTTCCAAAATAAAGGAAATCATTGAAGGAGATGCCAGATTTACAGTTCGTGATACTGCACGAAAGGTAGGCATATCACTATCAACGGTTCACCTTATTTTGAAGAAGCATTTGAAAGTCAGAAAGATTTCTGCTAGATGGGTGCCACATCTGTTGACTGACGAGCAAAAGAGGCAACGGGTTAAAGTGGCCAAAAAGCTGCTTCAAATGTTTCCAAAATATGACAAAAAGCAGTTTGCCAATGTCGTCACAGGTGAAGAAACCTGGGTCCATTATTTTGAGCCACTCAGAAAGGTTAGCAATAAGATCTGGGCCACTAAACACAGCAAACGCCCAATAATTGCCAAACGTTCTTTGAGTACAAAGAATGTTTTGTATGCAATCTTCTTCTCTGGTGAGGGAGTCGCAATAAAAGTGCCAGTGAAAAAGGGCAAAAGCATCACCGGACAGTACTACAAAGACGTAGTACTGAAGAAACTGAAAAAGTATTATCAGAAACGACGCCCTGCCACTGGTTTTAAACATGTCCGTCTTCTACATGACAATGCCCCAGCTCATACCTCCGCAACAGTTACGGCGTTTTTGAAGAAAGAAAAAGTAACTGTTTTGCCTCACCCCCGTATTCCCCAGACCTTGCCCCATGTGATTTCTTTTTGTTTCCGAAATTGAAAGCATTCCTTGCTGGGCGGAAATACCAGTCCCGACAGGCACTTGGATCTGCCATTCATCAGTACCTTATTACTGTGCCCAAATCAGCGTACCGTGACGCCTTCAAGAAGTGGATACATCGGCTGAAACTGCATTTCTAGCCACGGGGAGTACTTCGAGGGCATGAAATGAGTACTTTTGGGCTAACTTGAAATTTGAAGTCTCCAGATAGAAATAAGCAATTCATTTCGAACATCCCTCGTATGTTCAAATTTTCGTCCTATAATAGACTGGGAAAAAAAATATTTCAAATCGTCATTTCTTGTAATTTTTACCCAGCATCAAAAAATCAGAGACTGTAAAATGCCAGTTATTATTATAAAAGAAGATCTTCCAAAGAGAATATCTGAAGAAAAATACATCTGCTGTGGCTCAGTTTTTCATTGAAAGGGTTACAACTGCAGATACAATGAAAAATGGCAGTTCACTCATTTTTCCATTGTTTTTGCTTGTAGTAACCAGCAGTATAAACAGTTTGGAACTTCAAATATTTGTCCATCACTTCGTTGCTACAGCATATTCTGAGACTGCAGGAGAGTGACCAATTATGTTGCAATCAGTTTAAGTTTAAACCCTAAAACTGCCAATCACAACAATTGTCGTCTGCTTTGTCATCTGCTTGTGATTTTAAAATTCATTTTTGCAAACAGTGTGGACCCAGATCAGACTGCTCCTCTAGGAGCAGTCTAATCAGGGTTCACACTGTTTGCCTGTATGCAAAAATAGGTTTGAAAAGTTTGCAAGAATATTCAGCTGTCAACATAAACAGACAACATTTTCAGATGCAGGTTTTCTTGGCATTTTAAGGCTTAAAAAATATTATACTAAAGAGATATGGGAAGTGAATTCATACAAACTTAATGTTTTTCTCTTCAAATTCCCTTTGTATATGATACTTATAACAATGTATTATGAAGTTTCCTGTTCTTTTGTACATGTTATACATGCACAAATTCAACACTGTTTGAACCATAAGATGAAATGCACCAATAAGGCCTCTTATCTGGACAGCTGTATTTCAATTTCTAAAAAGCAACAACTACAAAATACCTAAATATTGGCACTCCTCACCATGCTTCTCCTAAAATTCCAACAGCTCCATTAATTTTGACTATCTTTTGATATGTCTAAAAATAGCTAGATGAGTGGCAAACAGTGTGGACCCTGATCAGATGCTGCATTCTGCAGCACCTGATAAGGGTCTACACTGTTTGCTGAGGCCTGTCAATCCCAATACTTAGGATTACACTACAACCTCTTTATAACACGGTGCATTATAACATGGTTTTGGATATAACACGGTTCAAAGATGGATCCCAAAAATGTATATATTATACTGAAAAATGACAAGTGGTCATTTTTCAATATAATCTATACATTTTTGTTTGGTTATAACACGGTTGTTTAACTAACACAGTTTATGCTATGGACCCTAACAATAGTGTTATAAAGAGGTTGTGGTGTATTATGATATTATTTTACCTATTCTAGTAAATTGCTTACCTTTTCTTCAATACTTTTAGCAATTTCACCTATTATATTTTTAGAAGGATTTTGTATGTTTTCTCCTTTGGAGATAGTTATGTTTGTATTTTGTTCCATGTTTGATAATTCCAATTTTATTCCATTTTAGACACCAGTCCTATTAAACCACTGAATGCAATTAATTGTTTTGTTTTTCCTTTCTTTTTAATGTTTATGGATTATCCTTCATAAATGGTATCAAAACATTTTCAGAGCAGAACAAGTTGTTACATATTAATATAACTTTTAGCTTCAATAACAGTTGATCAAATTCCAAATTCATTTGACATTTAACTAAAAAAAAAAAAATATGTGTCAATAGCACCTATTAACACTGCAGCATTTTAAACTGTAAAATATTTTTGGAAATAAGATAGCACAACTGCCTTCTGCTTAATCCTGTCAAAGCTTGGGTGGAACATTTCGAAAAAAAAACAACAACACAACAAGAAAATGAAAAGGCTGAGAGCTGTGTATTGGAGTAAACAATAGGGACTTAAACTTGGAGCTTACAGGTAGAAAAAAAAGTGCATGTCGGAGCAGGTCATTGAAAATCCCACCAATACAATCTATAGGTAGGACTGAAATTCAATCGACCGATTATAAAATCTTGATATATCAGTTTTTGTGGGTATATGTGCATGAAAGAGTATTAGGTATTAGAGGGTACAAATAAATATTTGTAAATTGATAGGTCACATTTTTGTTATGTATAACAGACAATTGCAAGATGATTTAAAGGGAATAATAAATGCTAACCAATTTGGTTTCAGCGTGTGAATATGTAAATAAATTATCTAGGACCAATTACTAAAATCTAATTGCTATCAATATCAAAATATTTTTAACTCTAATTTCCATACAGACTTATAAGGATCATTAGAATTTCACCTTAAACTGTTGAGCATAGCTATTTCTTAACACCACACAAAGCACGCTAACAAAAATGTAGTCCAGTCCAGAGGACTTGTTAAGGAGGAGTATTTGGTGATAATTCTGGGATATTTTTTTTCTTATTTCTCCATAAAAACATGTTATGGGCATTCATTCAGAAGTGCCTTATCCAGGTGCTTGTATTGAGTACCAGTAACATATATATTTTACGGAAAAATTGGGAACATTATCCCAGAATCATCATTAAATACTCCTCCTTCACAAGCATTCTGCTAGTCTATGGGGCCTTTGCAATGCTCTCTAAATGGTAATCCCTTTGCAATGCTATGACTGGGGTAAATGGACAGGCAAAGCCTTAACCCTTGTCCTGCTGAACCCGGATATACCCTGTTTTGCAAACAGTGTAGATCCAGATCAGTTGGCTTCTGAAGAAGCCAACTGATCTGGATCTGCACTGTTTGCCATCAAGTATGCAAATTTAAAGCAACAATCTGGATCAAGTAACATGATTGGCTGAAAATTAGAAGTGGGCGTGGCATCTTAATTTATTCAGCAGGACAAGGGTTAAAAATGAACAACTTAATATTGAGACAAAATTTCATAGCTTTTCAACCAGAAAGTATTCACATTTTTTTTATTATTTCTCCATGAAAAAGGTCTCTCTCTCTCTTGCTCTCTCTCTCTCTTTATATTATATATATATATATATATATATATATATATATATATATATATATATATATATATATATATATATATATCTTTTATTTAACATGGGCCCAAAAAGGGCACAATCTTTTATTCGTAAATTTTACATTTTTATGTCCTTTTTTTTTAAAATAGAAAACCTCTGAAGAAGGCGAAAGCTGAAAGGCCTCAGGTAAACAAATTATTTGCACTGTTAATGATTAACTCTCAACATTATAGTTTAACGCCTATCATTTCAGCATCCTTTCTGGATCCAGTGCTACCAATAAGATTTTTTGTTAGATGTTATGCTCCTTTTCCCAACTTATATAATATATATATATATATATTTTAGTGAAGTCAAAAGCCAATTTTATGTAAGTTTTAGATTTTTTCCCTCTCTTCAATATGAAATTCTTAAAGACAAACAGTAGAGTTTTTAGTTCTTTGAAACAAAATTTCCAATGCTAGACAGGTTAATTTTTATGTTTCATTTTATTTATTTTTTTTCTTTCTTCAAAATGGAATTCTTATTAGGCGAACAAATAAATTTGGATTTTATTTCTCTGAAACAAAATTCCAAATGACAGAAGTTAATTTTGTGTGGGTTCTTAGGGTTTGTTCCTCAGGAATTCAAATGTTAATGTTGTAAACATAAATGTCCAATGAGTTGGCGAACTAAATTTTCATAGAATTACGCAGCAAAACTATATTGTATACTATCTTTTTATATCTTTTTGCAATGATTATTAACATAACCTTTAATACTCTCTGGGCAAATTCAGCAGAAGACAAATTGATATTTTTCCCAGAAAACAGGCTTTGACATTTCATGCAAAATGTCTTCCAAGATAATAGGCTTTGACATGTCATGCAAACTGTCTTCTAAAAGAGACAATCTGCATAAAATGTCAAAGCCTATTTTCTGAAAAAAAAAAAAAAAAAATATTCAAAATGTCTGCTGAATTTTTTACCAGCATGCTAAGCATTAACTGATGGATATATAAAGAGGGAATAGCGCCCTTACACCATTTGTGAACAGAGAAGACACAGATCAGCCTAGGCATCTGCACATCTGATCAGGGCCCTCTCTGTTGATTTATTCTTCAGCTTCCACTGTATTTTCAAAATGGGCAATGAATGACCTGATTAGACTGCACTGATCTAGACCTTTGTTGCCAACATTTGGTATAAAGGGCCTTTTCATGCATTCCATGTCGATTACCGTATTTATAATAACCTAGGTATTTGGACACTGTAACTCCTTACCGTACCTGTCTTAACCCTTAAAGTGCCAAGCACAATTTGCAGCAGACGACAATCTAAAATTTTCATTTTTTATTTTTCAGAGAAAACAAGTCTTGATATTTCATGTGAATCGTCTGCATGGCAGACGATTCACATGAAATGTCAAGATTTGTTTTCTTCTGAAAATTAAAAAAAAAAAAATCAAAATTGTCATCTGCTTTAGTTGTGTTTGGCGCTTTGAGGGTTAAAATTTGACATTTGACCAGCTGTTGTCTAAAAATCACTGGATGAGTGACAAAGCAGACCTTGATCTACAGCATCTGATCTGGGTCTACACTGTTTGCTCAGGCCTGTTTATCCGAATACTTAGGGTAAATACTAAATATAGTACAAAGGTCATGTAAATATTTTGCCAAACATGGCCAACAGTCCCTGGCTAGGTGTTTAAGTAATCTGTCCTAACCTTTACAGGGCTCTCAATAAGTGGACGATTTACATATGAATGCACATTATGTTCCAGTATCTCTTTGAAAGTATACCAACAAGATGATTCTTGCTAGACCACAATATATACTTTTTTTATGCGTGAAGAAATAAGAAAATCGTTTAGCAGGATAATCTACTTATCTTTGTTTGTGTTGAGGTTTTACGGCCCAGTCAACCAAATGGGGTCATATCGAGCGCGGTCAGTTTACCTAACCACACGTTTACTGGGCAGGCTTAGTCCTCTAAGCGGTTAACCAGTATTGTGCACATTCTTTCGACAGAAACTGACAACTGCCCTTCTTGAATCAGCGGAAGGGAATGACCGTAGAAATAATCTACTTATCTAGAAACCCTCAGAGCCCACATAGTTTTATCCCTAAACAGAAAGGAGCTTTGAAAATTTCAATCAGATAGGTAACAAAAAGGCATAATCATGTCAACAAAACTGGAGTGGCAGTTATCTATCTGCTTATATTGAGAATAGGTCATTATAAAAATGTTATCTTTTCATTCATTGAAAAACTCAATGCCCTACCAATATTTAATCATAACCACTCTTCGGGGAAAAGTCAGCAGACAACAAACTGATACTTTTCTTATATTCCCAAAGAAAATAGGCTTTGATATTTCATGCAAATTAGGAGACAATTTGCATAAAATGTCAAAGCCTATTTTCTGGGAAAAATAAGAAAATTCTTCAAAATGTTGTCTGGTGAAGATTTTACCTGGTATACTAAGCATTGAGACACTCTACTCAGTTAAATTACTGTTCCATGTTCCATATCTATTTTTAAGAATCGTTTTCCCATTTAAATTAGTTACATTAGTTTAAACATATTTAGTTTTGATTTCCTGTTTAACCTTTACCACTCGCAAGGCTATTTCAGCAGACAACAAAAATTGGTGATAGTTTTCTTATTTTTTTTAATTAATTAACCCTTGTCCTGCTGAACCCGTATATACACTGCCTTTGCAAACAGTGTAGATCCAGATCAGTTGGCTTCTTCAGATTTGGATCTGCACTGTTTTTTTTCATTCAGTATGCGAATTTATATCAACAATCTGGATCAAGCAATTTGATTGGCTGAAAATTAGAAGTGGGTGTGGCATCTTTATTTATTCAGCATGACAAAGGTTAAATCATGGGAAAATCAAATACAGTCAAAATGTGTTAAGCAAGCACCTGTGGGAAAGCCCAACCTATGGGGTTGCTTAAGACAGGTGATTGCTTACTACAGGTAAATTTCTACTGTTTTACCTTTGATGGGATCTGAAATAATGGCATTTTAAGACAGGTGATTGCTGAATACAGGTGGCCTTTAAGACAGATTTGACTATAATACATAATTATGTTATAGTGCTCGGAGGACAATTTGACAGTGACGTCACGGCAGCTAACACTCTGCCTGGGTAAAGCAGGTTTTGCATGAATTACCCTATTCGACCTAATTACTGCACATGCTCCTATAAACTTGCAGTCAATCAATTTAGTAGTCTTCAGATTACAGCCAGTGTATTTTTATCTACTTTATAAAAACATATGTTGTGGGTACTCATTTGAATTGCCTGGACAAGTTAAGGCAATTCAAACGATTACCCACAACAAATGCTTTTAAAAAGAAAATTAGGAAATAATATCAAATAAGATCATTAAATATGCTCCTCAAGAAGTTCTCTGCTGACCTTTTTTTAAAGTGTGTCCTTATTTGGTGGATTTTACTACAAGCTTTTCCAGTAATTTTGAAAAACCTAGGCGCAGTGCTGTATTTAGGTCGAACAGGGTATTGGGAAAATGTTACAAATAATTTTATGTAGTATACAATTTTATTGCTATAAATGTGCTCGAGTTTAGTATGTTGCAATAGTGCAGTTGGTAGAGTGGAGTGCTCTAGACGAACGATTAAATGATTGTTTAGTGCACGAGTCTTTACAGTACCTCAGCTTTTTTCTCTTTTTTTTTTAATTACTTTTACTTGGCTTTTTTATGTTACATATATTATTTTAAATATATACCACTGGACATTATTTTGACATTGTTGACATTTTTACACAAAGGATATGCTTCCAGCGTTCTTGTCTCCATATATACATGCGCCGATTGTCAGCACGAGGATATCATTCAAACTAAAATTTTAACTAGACCTACCACTTTACCTCTTGTATTTTTTAACTATTTTAAATCTGTTCCATAATCAATAATTGCAAAATACGTTTTCTTTCTCAACATATTTTTTCTTTCATATTTAATTCTTCAAATAAAAACTTTAAACTATAATACCCCGCCATTATCGTGTCACGGGCAGATAAATCTGTCAAACATTGATGAAATTTTCCCATTAGCAATTCCAAACCAGATCTCCTTCATATCAATGCATGTACCAAGTTTGGTGAAAATCCATTGATGTTTACTCAAGTTATCATCCGGAAACAAAAATATGGGCGTGTCTCGGGTGTAAACGAAAAACGGACGGACGGATGACTGACAGACGGACAAACGGACAGACGTCCTACATGAAACCATAATACCCCGCCACTATTGTGTGGTGGGGTATAACAAGAATTCCGCGGAAGGCGTCATCGCACCTGCTGGGGCAAAAGTCACAGGAGCCACAATCAGAACGTGGTTATTAAATAAGTTTATTTCATTCTTAGCAGTGCTTACTTGGAAAACTGGGTTGAAAAAAATGTAGACAAAGTGCCTAGTGGGGCACATATATTCCAGGCCAGTCCCATTCCCTCTAATTGCTATATCTTCAGCACTGACTTTTCGTATCATACAGCCCAATGATAATGGAACGTTGACGTAAAATGTGTAAAAGTCACTGGAGCATGAAATATAGGTCAAGGTCACGGGTCAAGGTACCTGCTTATTCAGTACATCAAGGAGAAGCACAATGCAGGGTATGGTGGTTGTAGGCCTTATAGTTGAGGAGTTATCAAACATTAACGTAAAATGTGTCAAATATAGGTCAAGGTACCTGCCAAGCCAGTGCAATGAGGTGAAGCACTATGCAAGGTTTAGTGGTTGTAGGTCTTATATTTGAGGAGATACCGAACATCAACATAAAATGTGTCAGTCACTGGAGTGCACAATATAGGTCAAGGTCACCAGGTCAAGGTACCTGCCGAGTCAGTACATCGAGAAGAAGTGCTATATAAGGTTTGGTGGTTGAAGGCCTTACAGTTGAGGACATATGGAAGGCTGACGTAAAAGGTGTAAAAGTTAATGGAGCGCGAAATATAGGTCAAGGTCACCCAGTGAAGGTACCTGCGGAGTCCGTACATTGAGGAGATGCACTATGCAAGGTTTGATGGTTGTAGGCCTTACAGTTGAGGAGATATTGAACGTTGACATAAAATGTGTAAAAAGCACTGGAGCGCAAAATATAGGTCAAGGTCACCGGGTCAAGATACCTGCCGAGTCAGTACATCTAGGAGAAGCACTATGCAAGGTTTCGTGGCTAGAGGTCTTACACATGAGGAGATCTGGAACATTGACGTAAATTATGTCAAAGTCACTGCAGCCAAAATATAGGTCAAGGTCACCAGGTCAAGGTATCTGCCAAGTCAGTACATTGAGAAGAAGCACTTTGCAAGGTTTGATGGTTGTAGGCCTTGTAGTCGAGGAGATACCGAACGTCGACGCAAAATATATCAAAGTCACTGGAGCGCAAAATATAGGTCAAGGTCACCGGGTCAAAGTATATGCCAATTCAGTACATCTAGGAGAAGCACTATGCAAGGTTTGGTAGTTGTACGCCTTATAGTTGAGAAGATCTGGAATGTCAACGTAAATTGTGTCAAAGTCAATGGAGCGCAAAATATAGGTCAAGGTCACTGGGTCAACATACCTGCCAAGTCAGGAGGTCAGGGAGATGTGTCATGCAAGGTATGATGGTTGTTGTAGAATTGTAGTTGATTAGAATACTAACTTCGACGTAAATGTCGAACTTCGACATAACAGAACTGTTAACAGACAGACGGACGGATGAACGGACAGACGAATGGAAAAGCGGGCACCTATGTCGCAAAGTTGGGAGGTCAGGGAGGTGTTTCATAAAAGGTTTGATGGTTGTTTAGTTTTGTAGTTGATTAGAATACGAACTTTGACATAAATGTCGAACTTCGACATAACAGAACTGTTAACAGACGGACAGACGGACCGACGAACAGACAGACGAATGGAAAAGTGGGCACCTATGTCGCAAAGTCAGGAGGTCAGGGAGATGTTTCATGCAAGGTTTGATGGTTGTTTAGTCTTGTAGTTGATTAAAATACTAACTTTGACATAAATGTCGAACTTCGACATAAATGTTGACAGACAGACGGACGGACGAATGGACAGACATACGGAAAAGCAGACGCCTGTGTCGCAAAGTCAGGAGGTCAGGGAGATGTTTCATGCAAGGTTTGATGGTTGTTTAGTCTTGTAGTTGATTAGAATACTAACTTTGACATAAATGTCAAACGTCGACATAAATGTTGACAGACGGACGGACGGACGGACGGACGGACGGACGGACGGAAAATCGGACGCCTATATCGCACCCTGCTAGAAGCAGGTGCGATAAAAAGTATGAAATGAAAAAAATAAAACACTAGGATTCGAATCCATAATGTCCACATTAAATTTTGTGGTCTTGGAAAACTACCACTGGGCTATTGCGCATTTACAGTACCGCTGCTTACAATATTTTTTGAAGGTAGCTATTTCAGGTGGCATTTATCTATTTATTAAAATGTACTTGGTCTAACCATAGCACTAGTTAAGGCGTGTTTTTCAATCCAAAAGTATTGATATTTTTCTTATTTCTCCATGAAAACATATGTTGTGGGTACTCATTAGAAGCGCCTCGCCGAGGCGCTTCTAATGAGTACCCACAACATGTTTTCGTGGAGAAATAAGAAAAATATTTACCAGATACCCTCCCTTATCTAGACCTATGTCTAACATTATAAACAATAAACATTCAGTGACGTCACTGTCAACTTATCCTCCGAGGACAGTATTCATTTATTAGTATATGATGATGATTTGGTGTTTACGTCCCTTCTTATTTAAGTCATATGGAGATGACTGCAGTGTAAAAAATTAAAGGCTCTGTGCAATGAAGGGACATACAGTCATTAGTAAAATTCTGCCTCCAGCAGGATTCAAACCCTATACCTTATGGTCTAAAGTCACGAACGCTAACCACTAGGCCATCTGAATACTTCTAATTTACTAGTACCGTATTTACTATGTATTCCAACAGACAGGCCTGAGCTAACAGTGTAGACCGAGATGAGACTCCACGTTCTGTGGCATCTCATAAGGGTCTACACTGTGTGCCACTCATCCAGCAATTTTTAGATAACATCCGGAAGTAAATTGTACATGTAAGTTGAGGTGGCTGAATACTCCAGGTAAATACGGGAGATTATACTGCTTGTAAAAGTGCTTTCTGACGAAGGTCTGACGCATGGTTTGACACAAAGCCGAGACTTTTTAAACACATTAACCTTAGAGTGCCAATCACAACTGCAGCAGGTGACATTTTTTTGTGTTTTTTTTTTTATAGATTTAATTGATTGTGTTGAGGTTTAACGACATATTTTTATAGAAAAAAAGAGGAGCCCAGTTGTTCAAAGCGTCGTTAGCTTAACGAGCTCGTTAAGGGTCATTTTGTTAACTGTTTTAGCAGATTCAATGTACAATATTCTGATATTTTTTGCTGAAAAAATGTGAGTAGCTTTTGCACTGCAAAAGCTACTCACATTTTTTCAGCAAAAAATTTCAGCATATTTGCGTATAACTCGATGTAAATTTTAACGAATCGTTAACTAACGATATTGTTAGCTTTGAACAACTGGGCCCTGACATTTCATGTTAATCATCTGCTAAGCAGATTTTTCACATGACATATCCAATCTTATTTTCTCTGAAAAATAATAATTTTTAGAATCTTGTCTGCTTCAAAAATTTTGCTTGGGGAAAAAGTCATTACAAAGAGACTTGTTAGTTTGTTTGTGATGAGGTTTTACGGCCCAGTCAACCCAATGGGGTCATGTCGAGCACGGTCAGTTTACCTAACCACACGTTTACTGGGCAGGCTTAGTCCTCTAAGCGGTTAACCAGTATTGTGCACATTCTTTCGCCAGAAACTGACAAGAGACTTGTTAGAATTTCAGGGTAAGGACTGTATATCAAATGATGCTGTAAGCTGACAGAGAAGGCCCAGACCAGCGATTTTGTTTGTTTGTGTTGAGGTTTTACGGCCCAATAACCCAATGGGGTCATGTCGAGCACAGTCAGTTTACCTAACCACACGTTTACTGGACAGGCTTAGTCCTCTAAGCGGTTAACCAGTATTGTGCACATTCTTTCGCCAGAAACTGACAACTGCCCTTCTTGAATCAGCGGAAGGGAGAGAATGACCGTAGAAAATATTTCATGATCAATCTCCACGAAAGAATGTTGCCGACCTCAATCCAGACCAGCGATCAGCCTGCACAAATATGTAGGCTGATCCGAGCCTTACTGTTCGCATATGCTCAAAAATATAGTTAACTCTCATTATCTCAAACACTGATAACTCAAAATACTGCTTAAGTCAAACTAAATTTTGTATCATGTTGAATTAGTTTTGCTGTATGGTCTTTACAGTTCAACTCCAGTTACCTTAAACTACTGTTATCTCAAACTGTATATTCATATAGCTAGGCTCATATATTGTTGTTTATATAGCTGCTTGTACCAGGTACGAGGGTGAGTCAATAAGTAACCAGCCTAACTTATTTCCGGTTGAGATCCACCTCTTCTTTTTCGATGTATGTGCCCTCTAGTGTGATGTACTTAAACCAACAGCGTTCAAGTGCCATCAGCCCAGAACTGAAAATGTCAGAGTCCTTTCCATTGACCCACTCCTCAACTGCCGTCACGACTTCTTCATCAGACCGGAAATGAAGTCCACGGATATCCTTTTTTTAAGTCTGGGAATAGGAAGAAGTGGCTAGGAGCTAGGTCAGGCAAATAGGCAGGATGTGGTATTAATTCATACCCGTTTCATTCTACAGCATCCATTGCAACTTTGCAAGTGTGGACTCTCGCATTGTCCAGTTGCAGCAAAACTGCTTTAGAGAGTTTACCTCGGTGTTTTTCATGGATGGCGGTTCTCAGCTGGTCTAACAAGTTTGCATAGTACACTCCAGTTATTGTACTTCTCTTGGGTAAAAAGTCCAACATAATAACGCCTTTTGCATCCCAAAATACTGTGGCCATCACCTTGCCAGCAGATGGTTGCGTCTTGAACTTCTTTGGCCTTGGGGACCCAGGCCCTACCCACCGACAACTCCGAGCTTTATTCTCTGGCTCATAATAATGAATCCAAGCCTCATCTACAGTTACCAGATGCAAAAGAAAATCATCTTTTGACCTGAAACGCTTCAACAAGGCGCTGCATACCAGATCCAGAACTTTCTTACACATTTCTTCGTCAGTGGCATCCAGTGGGCGTCCAGACCTGGCTTCATCTTCTTAAGGCGTTCTACCGCGTTTGAATTCCCCTACCCAGAATTTAGCCTGAGCATAAGATGGTCCAGAAGACCCATAAACATCGGCTAACTCGCCGTGTATTTCCTTGCCTGTTTTACCTTTTAAATAGAAGTACCGAATTACAGCATGGTACTCAACTTTAGATGAAAAGCATGCCTTTGCATCACTAGCCATGTTTGACATTCAATATCTTATTAAAGAATGACTCGATATGTGTGCAATTTTGTACCCATGTATAAAACATATATTGAAAAAAAGTACGAAAATCGTGACCGTCTCGGTCCATCGGAAATGGGATAGGCTGGTTACTTATTGACTCACCCTCGTATATATAACAAATACCGCATGCCATAAATTTTATCCATGCTCCCACCTACTGGGGTATCAAAATATAAAACCAGGCAATGACCTGATCGTAAAATCAATCTTCGGCAAACAAACTTGATCAAAAATCCATATCAGATTTACATAATTGCTTTCCAATATTGACAAACCTCACCCGATAAATAAATTTCTCATCAGATATCAAACAGATGCCAGAATACTGAGCAGTCCTTGTCAAGAGACTCCCAAGAAGAGTTTTGGCCCTTTGTCAAGAGACTCCCAAGAAGAGTTTTGGCCCTTTGTCAAGAGACTCCCAAGAAGAGTTTTGGCCCTTTGTCAAGAGTCTCCTAAGAGTTTAGACCCTTTGTGAAGAGTCTCCTAAGAAGAGTTTAGGCCCTTTGTCAAGAGTCTCCTAAGAAGTTTAGTCCCTTTGTAAAGAGACTCTCAACAAGAGTTTTGGCCCTTTGTCAAGAGACTCCCAAGAAGAGTTTAGGCCCTTTGTCAAAAGTCACCTAAGAAATTTAGGCCCTTTGTCAAGAGTCTCCTAAGAAGTTTAGTCCCTTTGTCAAGAGACTCCCAAGAAGAGTTCAGACCCTTTGTCAAGAGTCTCCCAAGAAGAGTTCAGGCCCCTTAATTATGCTATAAATCACAGCATAACTCAGTTTGGTCATTAACCCTTTCTTCCCTGAGTTTCTGAAGTGGACTCTTCAATTTTTGAATTTGGACATGTCCACTGATGCAAATAGGGGTTTCTAAAATAAAAAAAATAAAAAATTAACTGATGCACTAATGCAAATAGGAGTTTCACTCTAGAATCAAAAACAGATTGGCAAACACACTGCAGATCCTGATGAGATGGCTCATTATGAGCTGTCTCATCTAGATCTACACTGTCTGCACAGGTATCTATTTTGGTATGCTGGGCTGAAAGGGTTCAATCCGGTGAAACCTAACAAGGTATTATCCTTTAGATCCAGATAAGATACTGTTGCAATCAAATAAATCAGGGGCTGGATTATTTAACAGGGGGTTCAACTTTTCTGAAGGGGTTGGACTTGTTTGTTTGTCTGTGTTGAGGTTTACAGCCCAGTCAACCCAATGGGGTCATGTTGAGCGCAGTCAGTTTGATTGTGTTGAGGTTTTACAGCTCAGTCAACCAATGAGGTCATGTTGAGCGTGGTCAGTTTACCTAACCACACTTTTAGGGGGCAGGCTTAGTCTTCTGTGGTTAACCAGTATTGTGCATATTCTTTTGCCAGAAACTGACAACTGTCCTTCTTGAATCAGCAGAAAGGGGGTTGGAGTTGATCAAATTATTGTACTCACCCTAAGTATACCCAGGCAGAGAAACTTTAGCACATGTTGTAGACCCAGATCAGATGCACATAATGTGGCATCTGATCAGGATCTACAATGTTTGCCACTCATCTTGCAAGGTAGACAAATGAAGGCTGAAATTTTTGAAGAAGTAAAAAGCAGATGCCATGCAACATTCTTCCAGTATTGCCACAGCAACTAGGAGAGAAATTTGACAGTGTCATAAAAAGGTCAAAGATCATCCTAGGATCATCATTTGAACAAACTGTAGACCTTGCATCTACGATGCTATATACAAAGATTCTGCCTCAAAGCTTTCTTGGTTTTGGAGGAGGTTTTCAAGTGTTTTTACCATATATGGGCATGGCAGCCATCTTGTCCAATAGTGAAAAACAATTTGATCAAATTGTTAGTACCATTTCCACAGAAGGTCCCATGTGAAATCTGTTGAAAATTGGCATGCAGTTTCAGAGAAGAAGACATTTAAAGATTTATAAGATTTTATAAATGTACAAAGCCTAGGGGCAAGGGCAGAAATCCCAAGGGGGATAAAAGGTTTGATTGTAACTAACAAGTGTTACTACTTTAAGCATACAAAGTAAGTTTCAGCCATTAGTCTTTAATACATTTTTTAGGAAATGATTTTTCAAAAGTTTGTAGAAGACAGAAATGGACTTTCTCATAAAAAGGTCGAAGGTCATCCTAGGATCATCACCTGAACAAAATTGGTAGACCTTGAGTCTGCAATGCTATATACCAAGATTCAGTCTCAGTTTTCTTGGTTCTTTCAGTGTTTTTTTTGTTTTTTTTTACCATATATGGGAATGGTTGCATTTGAAAGAACGCTCCATGTGAAATCTGCTGAAAACTGGTCATTCGGTTTCAGAGAAGATGTTCAAAGACTACATGATTTTAAACATGAAATATGGGCAAGGTCCTATAACTTCCAGGGGACAAAATTTTGATTGTAACTAAAAAGTTTAATCATACATTGGAAATTTCAGGCAGTCTTTAGTACATTTTCAGAAAATGATTTTTCAACATTTTCCCCAAACAAGAGTATGGGGATGCAAATTTGACCTTGCCAAAGGAAGGTTAAAGGTCATTCTAGGTGCCATAGGAAGGTTAAAGGTCATTCTAGGATCATCACTTGAACAAACTTGGTAGACCTTGAGTCTCCAATGCTATATACCAAGATTCAGCCTTGAAGCTTTCTTGGTTCTGGAGAAGAAGGTTTTTAAGTGTTTTTACCATATATGATCATGGCAGACATCTTGTTGAATGATGCTGAGCCATATGAGCAAATTGATAATACCCTTTCAACAGGTCCAATGTGAAATCTGATGAAATTGGTCAAACTGTTTCAGAGAATAAGACATTTAAAGATTACCAGATTGTATACATGTATATAGCACAGGAGCAAGGGGACAAAACTGCAGGGGACAAAATCTTTGTTGTAATTAAAAAATGTTTGCGTCTTTGATCACACATTACAAATTTTACCAATTGGTCTTAAATATATTCTGAGAAACTGAATTTTCAATATTTTCCCCATACAAATGCACAGGGATGCAAATTTGACCTTGCCGTAAAAAGGTCAAATGTCAACCTAGGTTAATTACTTAAACATACTTGGTAGCCCTTGAGTCTCCAATGCTATATAAAAAGATTGAGCCATGAAGCTTTCTTGGTTCTGGAGAAGATTTTTGTCTTTTACCATATATGGGCATGGTGGCCACCTTGTTTAATGAAGCAGAACAATTTCAACAATTTGATACTATACCTTTGACAGAAGGCCCAATTTGAAATCTGGTGAAAATTGGCCAAGCTGTTTCAGAGAAGACATTTAAAGATTACGAGAATTTATACATGTATATAGCACAGGAGCAAGGGCAGAAAACCCCAGGGGAAAATTTTGATTGTAACTAAAAGGGTTTGCTACTTTGATCATACATTGTAAGTTACAGCCATTAGTGTTAAATACATTTTGCGAAACTGTATTTTCACTATTTTCCCCATACAAACGCATAGGGAAAATAGGGTCATCATTTGAACATAATTGGTAGACCTTCAGTCCCCGATGCCATATACCAAGATTCAGCCTTGAAGCTTTCTTGGTTCTTGAGAAGAAGATTTTAAAGTGTTTTTTACCATATATGGTCATGGCGGCCATCATGTTTAATGATGCATAACTATCTGGAAAATTTGACAATACCCCTTCAACAGAAAACCCAATGTGAAATCTGGTGAAATTTGGTCAAGCTAATTCAGTGAAGACGTTTAAAGATTACGAGAATTTTATACATGTATATAGCCCAGGGGTAAAGGCAGATAACCCCAGGGGTCAAAATTTTGATTGTAACTAAACAGGTTTGCTATGTTGATCATACATGGTAAGTAACATGCAGCCATTAGTTTTAAATATATTTTGAGAAACTGAATTCAATATTTTCCCCATACAAATGCATAGGGATGCAAATTTGACCTTGCCGTAAACAGGTCAAATGTCAACCTAGGGTCATCATTTGAATAAATTTGGTAGACCTCGAGTCCTCAATGCTATATACCAAGATTCAGCCTTGAAGCTTTCTTGTGGTTCTAGAGAAGAAGATTTTGAAGTAGTTTTTACCATGTATGGGCATGGCAGCCATCTTGTTTAATGATGCAAGAGTTGACGTTTGAACAAATTGATAATACCACTTCGACAGAAGGCCAAATGTGAAATCTGGTGTAAATTGGTTAAGCTGTTTGAGAGAAGAAGATGTTTAAAGATTATGAGAATTTATAATGTATATAGCCCAGGGGCAGGGCAGATAACCTTAGGGGAATATTTTGATTGTAACTAAAAGGGTTTGCTACTTTGATCGTACATTGTAAGTTACAGCCCTTAGTCTTAAATACATTTTGAGAAACTGAATTTTCAATATATTCCCCATACAAACTCATAGGGATGCAAATTTAACCTTGTCGTTAAAAGGTCATATGTCAACCAAGGGTCATCATTTGAACAAACTTGGTAGACCTTGAGTCCCCAATGCTATATACCAAGATTCAGCCTTGAAGCTTTCTTGGTTCTGGAGAAGATTTTTTTAAGTGTTTTTTTACCATGTATGGTCATGGTGGTCATCTTTTTTTATGATGCATAACCCGTTTGAACAAATTGATAATACCCCTTCTACAGAAGGCCAAATGTGATATCTGGTGAAAATTGGTCAAGCTGATTCAAAGAAGAAGATACTGAAAGATTACAAGAATTTATACATGTTTATAGCCCTGGGGTAAGGGAAGTAACCCTAGTGGACAAAATTTTGATTGTAACTAAAAGGGTTTGCTACTTTGATCATACATTGTAAGTTACAGCCATTTGTCTTAAATACATTTTGAGAAACTGAATTTTCAATATTTTCCCCATACAAACGCATTGGAATGCAAATTTGACCTTGCCATAAAAATGGCAAATGTCAACCTAGGGTCATCATTTGAACAAACTTGGAAGACCTTGAGCCCCTGATGCTATCTATATACTATGATTCAGCCTTCAAGCTTTCTTGGTTCTGGACAAGAAGATTTTTAAGTGTTTTTACCATATATGGTCATGTCAGCCATCTTGATTAACGGACCATGACCATTTGTACAATTTTTCAACCCCCCATTAACAGAAGGCTCCATTTGAAATTTGAAGAAAATTGGCCCAGGGGTTTCAGAGAAGAAGTTGTGGATGACCGACAGAGAGTGATCACAAAAGCTCATCCTGAGCCTATGGCTCGGGTGTGCTAAAAAGATGTGTAAATATTTAGGGCAAATTTATCCAAAATTTCACATGACAATGACATTTTGAGTCAAATGGGGGTTTGAATGAACCCTCCTAAACCCCCTCTAGATCTTTTTGCTTGTTTGTTTAATGTTGAGGTTTTACTGCCCTGTCACCCCACTGGAGTCTTGTCGAGCGCGGTTAGTTTACCTTACTACACTTTTACTGGGCAGGCTTAGTCCTCAAAGTGGTTAACTAGTATTGCACACAATTCTTTCACCAGAAACTGACAACTGGCTTTCTTGAATCAGGGGGAGAGAATGACCACAGAAAATATTTCATGATCAAATCTCCACCAAAGAATGTTGCCGACCCAGTGGAGGTCGAACCCTCAACCTCTTGATCATCAGTCGGACAAGCATCCAATTGAGCCACTGAGGCCGGCACCTCTAGATCTATCCTAGTAGATATTGATACTTTTTTCTGTCATTAAAAGCACACACAAGGAACACTCAGAATCTCCTTGCTGAAATAATTTGAACAACCCACAATATGTTTTTGTGGAGAAATATGAGAAACATATAATTTATCTGATCTACAATTCTGTCCAATTCATTAGATGTGTTGCCTGTCCCCAACAACTATGACTTCAGCGGATGCCAAAAAGAGACTATTATTTTGATCTTTAATTATACATCTTTATTTTCCATACTATAGTAACAAAAAATAGTTTGCATAGAATTAACACTAGAAGTAGGAAAACAGCAAATTGTTTCAGTCATGAAATCTAAAAAAAGTAACAAAAGAAAAGCCATATTTTTCTTTCTACAAAAGCAAGTATAAATGTGAAAAATATGAATAAATATCTATCAACAGAGACCTTCTGACAAATGCACCTAATGAAGACTCAGATCAGCTTTCGCATCTATGCTTTCTTATCAGCTTCCTGGGTGCTCTATAGATAGCCAAGCATAGCGACAGATAAGGCGCTTTTTTCATCCGAAAAATGCTGATATCTTTCTTATTTCTTCATGAAAAATATGTTGTGGGTACTCATTAGAAGCGCCTCGGCGAGGCGCTTCTAATGAGTACCCACAACATATGTTTTTGTGGAGAAATAAGAAAAATATTATGTGGATACCCCCTCTTATCTGTAGCTATGGCCACGAATTTGAAATTTTTACAAGTGAACAGCAAAGAGACTGCTCGGATGTGCTGACTGATCTTTGCTTGGCATGCATGTGCCAAGGTATATTAGTTTCTGCTGTGGCTCATATATATATATATATATATATATATATATATATATATATATATATATATATATATATATATATATATACCTATATACCACATTTACTCTAAATATTGTGTCATCTCAACTCCTTACCATACTTGT